>CM048046.1:18502500-18815000 GCA_026259375.1 Verasper variegatus | reverse complement strand
TGTCATAAGAGACACAACTGAAAATCCCGAGAACTAATGTGGCCTTTGCAAATGCAAACATTTAAAGTTAACCTTTCACATTTTACTTTCTAAATCAGAATCAAGGGAATATGCGAAACAAGACTTTGTTCAAACACCAGTGTCTTTACTTGCTTATTCAAATAACCAAGACTTGGACTGTTTTGCCCTTTTTCAAATGATCAACGGATCACTGTCAAAACCAGGTTTCTTTAATATCTGCATTTATTTCTCAAGTGTGATGGGAAAACATTTTTTTTTTCACACAACCTAGAAGTTTATAGAGCTTTTTGAGACAACATTTCCATTCATTCTCACACTGAGCTGCACTATGCCAGAATAACAAATTTATATTCTCATCTGCCCACACAAATATGTTAGTGGTGTGCCTATAATTATCCAAAAGTTTAGCGGTTTTTGATATTTCACAGGTGGATTTATCATATCACAGGATGCCTAAATGAGGAAACCAAACCCAGGAAAATTAAATTTTCTTCACATAATTACTCTTCAATAAGAGCTATTATCATTTAATTACCGTGTAATTGCATGTTGACACACCGTTTTTTACACGTGTGATTACCTCACCATCACAAAGAAGGAGCACCCCAGTGTTAATACCAGTGAACAGGCTCTTGCACTTTCGAATAAACTGTGCAAAATGTTTAAAATAAATCAATTTTTAATGAGTGTATTAAACTGTTTAACAAACACCAAACTGGAGAAAGAGCACAAAGCCTTTTCTTTATCTCAGTGTAAAGCAGCACTCATGTAAGTGCTGTCTTGCCTCTGTATATGTGTGTGTGTGTGTGTGTGTGTGTGTGTGGCTGTTGATGGACAGTCGTGGGTTTGTCACTGCCCTGATGAGCTGCTGTGAAGAACGGTGTCCCTCCTCCCCACACCACCCACCCTTCCCGGCCAGCTTCCATGGCCTTTGTGTTTCTTTTCTCTCCCTCCGTCTCTCTCTCTTCCTCCCTCTCTCTCTTTTCTCCTCGTTATTCGGCTACTGCCACAGTGCGACAGCAAAGACGCTTGGCCCATAATTATGCATGAAGCTTCGCTGCCAATTAGCAGAGGCTCCCCTGTCCCTCTCGCTGAGTTAGACATGCTAATTCATTTGACATATGATGTATAAAATTCATTATGCATTCTGAGTAGTTTGCATGGCTTGCTTCATTTATAATGAAATAATGTATAGAAAGTTTTATTTTTTTAATTCAAATTTGTTTATGTGCTCCTAGTTTTCTTTCTTTTTTTTTTTAACCCTGATCTTTTTCCTTTTACCATCTTGAATAGCCCCACAGTACCGTGAAAAGATTCATGGAAATAGTCAAAAATATAAATAAGAGTTGAGATATCTCATTGAGGAAATGTGTAATTAAGTTCCTGTGTTCAAGGCTCTTGGTTTAAAAGTTTGTTCTCTTTGTTTATAATTATTTAAGCCCATTCCTTCATATTAGTCATGCAAGCCTGTATCAAAAAAAATGAAAGTAGATTGCTTCTGTTCAAAACATTTGCAATTGTAGAGGAATGGTGAAAATACAGTTTATATTAGTTGTTCATCCTAAAGAATTGTAAGTAAAGAATTGGTTAAAATCCAAAGGCCCAGGCCCCACTAGTCTATATTAATTGAATATATCATTTCCCATGGATACAAAATAAAAGTAATTAAAACAGTTTGCATCTGTGTGATTGTTGAAGTGCTGGGACCATAAAATTGTCACCTCTCCTTACGGGAGGAAGTGGCTTAATGAGTAGGACAGTTTTATGTGTACAGCCCTTTATAGTCTCATTGCTGAAGCTGTGGTCCAAAGAGCCAGGAAAAACATCCAACAAAAAAAGAAATGCGTACGAAAACGCTGAATTATATTTATTTTTAAACCTTTACTCCCCTTTCTTCCCTCGTTCTTTTGTCACATTTTGACAGATTGTCTGCTAAATGGGTGTAATTCAGAAATGAAAAACAAGGATTTCCTCAGTTTTATTTAATGGCCGAGGCTTTAGCATACATTTAGGGACTGCGTTGCTCTGTTTAGTTGGTCACTTATGGGCTTGCCAGATGACACTTCCTTCCCCTGTGCTTAACCCTTGACCTGAGAAGGTAAATGTGTAATGAAGTCTTCCACTGAGCCGTCTACAAAGTGTAAGATGACTTACGATTACAGGTGCCTGCGCTTTAAAGGAAATTTAAGACTCATCGGAGGAACATGAATAAATGTCATGCTTAACACCTTACAAGTGCTTTATGGTGTCACAAAGGGCTGAAATTAGTGCTCTAGTATTAAGGTTTCATCAAACAACTAAGCGCTGCGGTTTATAGGTGTAATATGTGAGTGAGTGTCCACAATATCCTAAACTTTAGTGGACAGTTTTTTTTATTTCCCTCTAAATTTCCATTGTGGATATAACCAACTCACTTGAAAGAATTATTTCAGCGACGCTGCTGTTTGTGCGCGTTGCTTTCCCTGAAAGCATAATTATAAAAAGTTCCGAAGGCACGTCCATGGCGCTATCGTTTATCAGACCATCTCACAGCACGGAAATATCTGAGTCTGGGATGGAGAGCACGGCGGGCTGTGAGTGGGCCACAGATTAACTGGTTCATTCTTTGAATACATGGCACTTTGAGGAGACATGTGTTTAAAATGGCAGGAGAGATTGCGGGGCCCCCACGCACCGAGCACGCCAGTGATGGATGCCTCTCTCTATCGGAGGATTTGCGAAACACAAACAGATCTGAGCAATGAACTGTGAAGAGTAGGAGTATCTCTCTAAGCTTTTCTAAACTTTAAGTTTACATCAACAAAGCCAGCAGAACGTGTGGGGGGGGGGTAAAATCAAACAATACACCTTTTACGTTATATACATTCGGTTGTATTTGAATATAGCATAACAAATTAATTACCTATACTGTAGGACCATGTTAGAAAGAATATTGATGATCTGGGCTTGGCTGCCCTCCCCATAGTGATCATGCATTTTCCTCTAAGACAAAGGATTCCCAGCACCTCGGCGTAGCAGTGTAATGACTGTGAGAACAGTGAGGCCTGATGGCTGTCTCTCTGACAGCGAGAGCCCTATTTACATCTCCTCCTACTGTGATAAATGAAGGATTAATGTCCAGAAGCCTGGCTTTAGAGTACAAAGTCGTCCCCCCCCCCCCCCCCGTGCGTCACTATATCAGGCTGAACTTTGCGTGTAATGGTTAAAAGTAAATTGACCCCATATGCAGATATTTGCATGTTGTTTGACGTGGCAGAAATAGGTCTTCAGGTTGATATCCGGTCAGCATGTGAATTAACATACGCGTGTTTGATTTGGCCTCTCCTGCGAGTGTGACCTGATTGCAGTGAATCTCATGCAGACGTCAAAAATATTGGCATGTTAAGAGGCTGATTGTTTCAGACTAATGGTCACTCAGCCTCTCTGATTGGTGCGCTTGGCTGCACTTCCTCGGGAACCCGGCCTGTCATTGGCCCCTTGTGGATTTAGCGATAGGAAAATTTGCATTAGGTTCACTTTATTGTTTTTCTTGTTGTCTGTTAATTCCAGTCTACAGAGCAGCCAGTGACCCATGCCCTGGATACTCCTTATTCTCCAGCTAACAGGACGTCTTCGGTTTATAAACTCACACCCTCAAAACTCTGACTCTGACAGATGAATTATATAATCATGGAAATGCAGATTTAATCTTTGTCAGAATAATTTGAATTGAATTATAGTTTTTATTACCTGCATTTAAGACAACTCACATACTGACATTATTTATCAAATTCAATAAGAAAATATAGGTGTCCACTGATTGGCCACTCGTTTATTTTTCAACTCATGAATCCAGTTGATTAAACATTAATGGGAGTTTCTGTTGATTTCATTGCGATGCTAAGAAGGTCCTTTATAAAGAATTGTTAATCATGCAATGTTGGAAATTACAAGTTTTAAAGCCCCCAAACTAGATCAAAATTCAACACCTCGATTTGATATTAGTATTATTATCATTTAATTACATAACATCAAATGAACTGAGCCCTAACAGCTTTTGTGCCAAAAAGAAGATGTTGGCCACCTTCCACTCAGATTGCAAGTGGACTTGGCCAAGAATATGTCAACTTTGTAAAGAAAGCCATGCTGCAGATGCTCTTAGCTTATGCTGGGTGTTCTTAGTGATTAGCTATAACACAAACACTGCAGTATAATTTATTTTGAGCTTGTTAATTAATTAATTTATTTCACGTTCATTACATAAGGCAAAGATTTTTTTAAATACGTGAAGGGCATAAAAAAGAAGCAGAACGGAGGAGGGGGGGGAGGGAGGGAGGCAGGAGGCATCTTGGGTTGCATTTTTGTTAAGCTTGTGCATCTGGGAGCAGCATGCTTGTAAACCATAGCATCCCTCCACATCACATTAAAGCTATGGTTGTTCTTTTTTTAAGATCTAAAATCTATTGGTTTTTTCTTCCACCCTGCCATCCCATTGGCTTAAAGAGCAGAAATGTCAAGAATTCCTAGCGTGTGGAGAGCCCTGGGTGCGAAGAATGTCAAAATAAAGACTCTTCTCTTCTTACCAATGTAACAATGACACTGGAGGAGCTGTCGTGAAACACAAACCATTTTAAATGTCCTGTATACATCTGATGTGTTAGGTTGCCGACATTAGCCAGTAGATAAATACGGTAATATTACAAGAGTGAAGTTATTTATAGACGTGACAAAGTTTCGTGACAAAGTTTTCACGAGACAGAATCTCTCTACATTTGTTGTACTTCTACATCCTGCAGGAATGGAGACCCTCTGATGCATCACATGCTAATCTGTTTTGATTTGTTCTGTGCCTTTTATTTGTTTAATGCATATGATTAACCAACATACCTTTTTGTTTTTCTGTCTCTTCCAGTTATTTACCATGGTTTGAAATCTACTACAAGCTGCTAAACACCCTGTCAGATTACCTAATGAAACAACAGGTAATTATTTCGAGTTTTATGCACATGCCATGCTTTTACGAGAACACAATATGAAAACAAGGCATGGTTGTATGATTTGACTGAGAAACAAGTGCACAGTTTTGTGTTTTTGAAACTGCACTGTGGTAAGATATTTCCCTCCATTCTGTTCTTCCTCTGGATGCTGCATGTTATCTTTTGTGTGCAAGTTTTGTTCGGCGTCTTGGGCTCGACTTGGCTTCTGTTGTTAGCAGCAACAATGTTGACATTTCACAGACCAAACGCTGATCTGACACTGGAAGTTATTCCTGATGATTTACTGGAAAACAAATCGTTAAGAAAAACACACACGCACGTACACACACAAGCGCGCGTGCACACACACACACACACACGCACAAATGCTCGCATTCTACAAAAGTCTTTTCCCCTGACTATTCAATGCATTGTACGAGCAAAGGGAGGGGAAATGTAAAATATGCAACAAACTGGGGAGATGTGCAGCGTCTAGCGCAGAGGGTGTAGGTGATGTTCCTGTGTTTAGAAGAGAGAAGAGGGAGATAGAGGAGGAAGGAGGGAGGGAGGGAGGGAGACAGAGAAGAGGAGAGAGGCAGAGAGCTTTGGGACTGCTTTCAATTGTCATGTAGTCACTGCTTCCCCTCAGAGACCCTCAGAGAGTCAGGACTCAGACTTTTGCTAAAGTAGACAGTCACATAAACATGTACACATTTCTCTGACTGAAAGGGATCCAGGAGGATAATCTATTACATATATATAGGCTATACGCATATATAATATATATTTATTTTACACATGTATATAGAGAGAGGGAGAAGCACAATAGGATAGTTTTGCGTGTGGGCAAGAATGAAGAAGAGAGAGACAGAAAGATTGCTGGAAATCCTGAGTGACTGAAGTGTTAGTGTGCATGATTTGGTTTCTATTTACCCCGCTGTCCGTTCCAGGCGAGAGGGAGATGTTGACAGACGAGGGAAGACAGAAGAGCGATGAGGGTTTAAGGCGAGGGGTAAATGAACTGTTTCCCCAGGCCGTGTTGCTGACCATGCGTGTGAGCATTGAGCCTCTCATGACAGGAGGCTGTTCGATTGCACACCCCCCTCCTCCTCCTCTCCCGCCCTCTTCTTCTTTACTGTATATTGCCACCCATTCCTCTTGAGTTTCTGTTTCTCTCTGGCTCACAGACGCACGCACACACAAACAAACAGTTCCTCACACAACTGCTCGCAGCCAAAACCAAAACAAAGTTCCCAGAGAGGGCAACAGAAAAAGGAGCTAAAACCAACAATGCTCAACCTCTGCGTTCACAGTCGTTATTTAAGTACACGTTGCAAAGTTTGGTCCCCCTTCAGTTTTTCCAGCCATTGGCTCAGGAGTGTAAATAGCAGTCTTGTTGTAGAGCTCATAAACGCGGGTGGAATAATCTCGGGGCCTGGTCTGTGGTCAAGCCGGCTCTATGACGGCTTCTGAAAGCCCCCATCTTCAGAGCGTAGACCCCTGCTTAATTACCGACAGCCCTCTCAGCCATAAATCAACGCTGCAGGATAATAAGCGTCTGCAGCCCTACGCTCAGCCGTCTTTTAACCTCACCACTGCTCGTTAAACATATGTCAGTCGGATGTTTTGGAGCCCTTCAGGCCTCACTGCAGGATTGCCCTCTGGTCTGCATCAGTCCCAACGCTGTTGTTAAGATTGACACATAACTCGCGACATCAACAACACAAGGAAATAGAAATTCGTTTGTCCTGTGTGTTTTGATGTATTTTTTCCTTTTTGTTGTTTGTTTCTTCCCCCCCCCAGGAAAATGACTTGAACGACATGCTGAATTCTCTCTATGATCTGCCTGTGCCAAAGCCCTTCACGCCAGTCAACCTGAGTGTGGTAGGTATAGATCTTATATTCCCCCTTATCAGAGGTAAGACAGCTTAGAGTAGACATACAAAGAGAGAGGAGAGAGGGCCAGGTTGGTTACTCTAGTAGTGGGTTGCATCAGGAAGGAGACTATAGCACGAAAGACTAAATGTGTAATATGTGGCTTTCAGTCATGCACTGAATATCGGATATTTTCTTGAAAATGTCTCGCCAGCCCCCCAGTAAAATGTCCGGAAAATTTCTGAGTGAGTGAGTGGAACAAATTGATGAAGTTTCTAACACACAGTAGACGCAAAACTGAAACTAGAATGATGCTCAGTAGAGTTCATACCTCTGCCAACAGTCCCCTTAAAAAACCACATTCAATTTCACTAGATCGGGTTTTTTATTTGGATCTGCAACAAATTACACAGACTCATGAATATCAGTCCCCTAAACACTAATTACTCTCTGAGAAATCAAGGAAAATGTTGAAAACGCCCCTTTCTTGCAATGTTAAAGAAAGTGGACCCACCTTCCCTGACCCATGCGTCATCCTTTCACCAAGGTTTGTGGTAATCTGTGGCTAGTTTTTGCGTAATCTAGCTAACAATCAATTGGACAGGTCTCAAAACATAACCTTCTTGGCAGAGGTAAAAAAACGAAAACAATACAAATATCTCAGAATGAGAAAGAGGCGCCGTCCACTAAGAAGACGCCGTCAACGTTGTCAACTTGGAAAGTAAACGAGATTGTGTATACATCATGATCTGCCCCGTGCACACTCCCCCCAGATGACACCACCTGAACACCATTTTCTTAATGTTGTGAACACATCTGACCGGGACAATCTCCTGCTGCGATCTTCATGTTAAAGGCAAAACATTTTAAATTTCCCTGATATTTTCGAGAGTTGATGCTTGGCGACAAAGAGGGAGGAATAATGAGAACCAAAGTGAAATGGACACAAAGAAGAGAGGAGGAGACGAAGACATGGCATGAAAACAGACGAAGAAAAAAATATGGGGCAGACAAGCAGAAACAGGGAGAGATCAACAAAGTAAAGAGGTTGAGATAAAGGAGATAAATGAGCGAGCAGCAGAGCAGAAAGGAAGCGGGGAGCCAGAAGAGGTTCAGATACTGTAGGTAGGACGAGGGGAGACACTGAGGGCCCACGACTGACACTCTGTTTGGAAGCAAGAAGTGGCGCTAACAGGTTTTTGTGTGATTTGCCTGAGCTGGGCATGTTTAAACTTGAAGGGTCCTTTCACAACTCGTCATGTCTCCTGCTTATCAAAAAAACTGAAATGGATTAATGACCCCCGGGTCCCTAACCCTGTGATAACTCAAACACAATCTCATTGTATGGTTCCAGCTCATACATAAAGAAATCACTCTTGAACTCCCATAAACCTAACAAACATAACGGTTGTTTAACTCATAATATTTTCTATTCACTAATATCTGTATTTTTGAGTTGCTCAGACGCAACAGCGTAATGAGATCAAAAGAGTTTCAGCGTTAGCCTTTGTCCTCGAGGATAAACCCTCCTCTTTTTTTTTTTTTTAACCAATTAAACAAGCTACTCTGGGTCTTTTCTGCGGCACAGGTCTCAGAAGGATACCCATCTAATTACACAGATGAATATACAATATAACAATACTAATACGAGGTAATCAATAAATCTCCAGCAAGGTTAACAAGGTCAATTAAGATTCCTTGTGATTTATTTTTTCTTTGTGCCAGTTATTTTTTCATCAGCTCTCCATGAGAGCAAAACTGTTTCATCTGAGTCTCAGAGCTTCATTGGAAAAGAAGCCCCAGAGAACAGAGGTGATAGCTTCATCTCTTTTTCTGGAGAAGCCACTAGTTTGATATTTAATTGATGAAGCAGAATTATTCCCTAAAAGAGTGTTTTTTTGTTTTATCATGGCAGCCAAGAAGAAGGATCATTGTCCCCTTTCATGTGTGAACCCTGTTTTGCTCTTTCTCTCTCTCTCTCTCTCTCTCTCTCCCTCTCTCATTGTGCAAGAATGAGCAGTTGTATATTGCCACTGGGCAAGTACTGAGAGATCGGGGAAGCAAGGAGATGGTGAGTGGGGGGGAATGAGTGAACAGCAGAGATGGGAGGAGGGAAGGAGGCTGCTGTGAAATATGAAACCGCCGCTGCACTAATCGCATGGGAGCCGCGGCTTTCCAATTTGGCCAAATAAGCTGCTCTATCTTTTTAAATATAACAAAAACAAACTATCCTGGGCCTTGGTGTGTGTTTCTTCTCTTCTGGAAAACAATCAAACTTTGTAAATGATTAATGCCATTCCACTCTGCTATATTCTCTCTCTGAATATCAAAAGTTTTTTGTTCTATCTTTATGTTTAAAGCAAAGGCAATTGTGCTCCAAAAATCTCCTTGATGCCTCTCCAGTTAACCTACTTTCAATGTTTTTATATAAACATGTCATCGAAAGATGAAAAAAAATAACGATAAGATAAGCAAGCAAACAGCCAATGAAAGCCTGGGTTGAGTCGAGGAGCATGGCTTGTGATTATCACAATAGCATGAATTTTACAGACCAGTGGGGAAGGAAACATTTAGCGGGGAAGAGAAAAGAAAGAGAGCTGCCAAGAGATTTCTATTGTATGGTAAACTGTTGTTTGTGTGGCAGTTACAGGGGGTGTCCAAATCTACTTCAATCTTCTATCACAATTTACTTATTCGACTCATATAGTTTATAATTGGCCTGTTACCGGTTCTCTTTTCGGTTGGTTTACCAAACAAAAGATTTTGACTATGAAACAAAGACTTTTAACGCTATGACATTAATACAAGTTCTGCCCCGAAAACATTCCTTTTATTGAAAATGATTAAACCCTAATGTTGCCAATAAAACACACAGGCGAAGAGAAGTGGGTAAAACAGTGAAAATCTGACTTCATTTTAGGATATTTAAAGTTTTCAGGCATAGTTTATTTCACTTGCACGACAGTAACAACTCAACTATTCACTATTAATGTTCTATAAAATCCATACAGATAATCACTATAACTCTAATATCTGATTATATCTCGACAATATATTTTGTCATAATTTTTGTAGTAGCAGTCGTGGCTTCGCAGTAAACCAGCAGCTGGTTTATACAATAAACAGACTATACAATAAAAAGAAACTTCTGCAACTCAACAAAACAACTTTTACCCAAGATTCATTAACTGTCATCAGAATAAACAAGTTAAAAACATTAAGTACTTCCTACATTTGGCACTTTTGCTCCGTCAAGCACTTTGTAAATAAAACAATTATTTAACTTGATGTCAATGTTGATATTAAACTTGTATATTGAGCCTAATGCTGCTGGTGGAAACATGGGAAAAGAGATTAAACTCAATTCTAACAGATTCCTACATTGCAAACAGATTTCCAGATGTGTCAGCTAAATTTAGAATAAAACTTAAAATAATCGCTCGTTTGCTTTTGTAGATACATTTTTAAGTCGTAATGGTAGCTGTGTAAAATATTTATGAAATATGGCTGTAATAATTGAAACAGTATGACAAACGCACTTATCTTAAAGACGGGCACGTAGGAGTCAACATGAACATCAATCTTTTGCCCAGAAAAGAAATTCAAAGGGCAAAGCTCTGGATGTGGGTATCGGGTTAGAGTTTGATTTGCGCTGCATGTTCGTCTCCTCTAAGCTTTATTATAACTACAATGAATGCCCCCTCTCTGGGGAATATGACAATTCTTTACACATGTCAAAATTGTCACTTAATACACTAAACAAGTAAGAGGCAGTGCTGCCAATTCTTGTAAGTTATTAGTTTGTGATTTATTTCCTTACATTGTCACATATGACTTTTTAGCATCAGTCTTTTAAGCAGTTGGTAGAAATTCTCTCCTGCGGATGTCATGTGAAAGTGAGGGAAGTTTCAGAATCAGGCACCAGACAAAAACTGAACAGCAGGCACTTTATTCTTGATGCTCATGTCCAACATCGTAGTTACTAGAAAAACCTTGAATCAGTTAATTAAATAATGTCATGGGCTAGGGGTTAACCTGCACTGAATTAAGTTTCATGTCCTATCAAAATAAATAGTTTTAACCTTGCTCAGGACATTAAGCTCATTTTGTTATTATCATTTCCTTCCCTACATTTCCTCTCTGGCTGTGACGGGCTGCCTCTCTCCCCTCATCATCTTTAGTCTCTATAATCGGAGACGTCTTTCTCTCTTGGTGGAGACACTTTCGTTGGTATTGCTGATTTGGAATGCCTCAGCATGTTTATTCTATGCCATGTTGTTGTTGATATAATGTATAACTGTCAAGTTTTCTTGTATTTATATCGAAAAGGACGACCTGTATTTAGGCGTATATATACATATTTTTTATTATTTTTCTATTTAGTTGTGCCGCTAATAAATTGTAAAAACGTGTTTTCTCATCAGGCTCCGTTTATTCATTCAATACCTTTTTACCACCAAAGCTCAGGGGCTGGATTCCATTCTTCCTGCCACTGGAGCCTCAAATTCAATTCTTTAACACTACAGAAAACACTGACTATGTGTTTGCCTGAGATAATTTGCATAACAAGTCAATAGCGGTAAGCCATGTGCAGATGAATAAATTGTAATCTTTTACTGTACTTACTTTGCTTGCAGTGTGAGAACAACTACTGTCCACGCTACAGTGGATTTCAGCAAAGACCCGCAACAGATGGTCGGGTGGAGGCCTAGAGAAACGCAGGTGTAATGCGGATACAGGAGAGTGTGTGTGTGAGAGACACAGCAGTGTGTTTGAGTTGGTGGTTTGTCTACCTGTCTCCAAACAGCACCTCTCTCTGGCCCCTTTGATCTGAACACCGAACCTGCCCTGCTCTCCCAAAGTGAGACAGGCAGCCCTGTGATCCTCTAAACAACCTGTGTGTGTGCACCAGCGTGCGTCTGTGGATGCACACGTGTGCACATGTGCACGAGTACTTTTGTCTGTGTGTTGTGGCTCCACAAGCCTTTTTAATGCTTAAATAAAGACTCAGTTTTCCACCGGAGACATCACCCCAGTCTGTGTCTATGGGGAACGGAGCTGCTATTGAGCTTTCTCTGTTCTGTAGGCCTGATAAAAGCATTGCCACAGTTCAGACACCAGCTCAGCAATTCATATAGACAGAGCTGAAGATGAGCTATAAATCATAGAACAAAGTGAACGGCCTTTTCCCCCCCGTCTTCCCCTCATTCTCCTCTGTGAGTGGTATGCTTCACTCGTGACCTTCCCTCTTCTTTCTCCCCCATGTTTGTGTTTTTCGCAGCACTCCTACTTCATTGCCCCGGATATCAATGGACTGCCAACGATCCCTGAGAGTGTAAGTACACACGCAAAAAGAAAAGAAAAGAGACAGAGTCTTCTGGAAACATCTCTGCCTCTAATCGTTTTTAATCAGATACACTTGTCACCTTTTGAAATTATTGCATCATCGTCTTGTCTCAGCTTTATCTCCTGTGGTGCTTGTACTTTTAATGTTGAAGTTCAGTGATTGCCACGGGTATTAGAGGATTCAAACTGAACACATGTTCTTTGTTGAGCTTGTATTCACATTGTAGCTCAACGTGAGCTTAGCAAGTCTTTATGGCAAGATAAAAGACCAGATGAGAACAGTAGTCATTCTGGCAGTTTTAAGCAACGTTGATTAATATGGTAATGTCATGACAGCTAAACAATATGTGCACACGTGGAAGTCCAAGTCCTTTTTTCAGCCAGTACTGCATGTCTCTCTTTATGGCACATTGTGGAACTCTCCCCATCTGAAGCATCGACACTTTACTGTAAACAAAGACAGTCTGTAATGTGCCTTCTGTTCCTGTCTCTCTTCCAGAGGAACCTGACAGAGTATTTTGTGGCCGTGGACGTCAACAACATGCTGCAGCTCTACGCCACCATGCTGCACGAACGACGCATCATCATTACCTCAAGCAAGCTTAGCACTGTGAGTCCATTCCCTCCAAGTCATCCTCTCAGTTAGACGTATCAGCTGTTGGAGAAAAAATAACACCCTCCAACGTCTTGAAAGATGATTCATGTCTAAACATTTCTTTAACATTTTAATCGGGTTTCAATGAAGATTTCAGTCTGTGTGTTATGCTTGGTGTTTGCAGTTTGCCATGTAAAAATCTTGTCTGCTGTCTCTCTTGCATCCCAAGCAACAACAAAAACAACAAAAATCAGATATGAGAATATGACTATAAATTAGCAACATTGAGTCACGGTTGCGATTTTTTTGGCTTCATATCAAATTCAAGATATTGAATTACACTGCCAAAAAAAGTGTATTGCTGAAATGTTGGGACTATTCCCCAGATTGAACATGATTCTCTTCATCAATATTCAAACAGGATATCAAACCCTAAGTAGTATGATGAGAATATTTATCTGACATGGCTACACCACTTGTAAGGAGAGCGCTGGACTGATCTGTCGGCCTCCCCACCCAGACATCCTGCAGTCAGGCAGCCGCACCATCGCCAAGCTCTGACACGCTCTGAAATCCACACTAAAGCTGGATTATATTTGACTGTTTGTCTTATAACTGCAACATATTAATGGGCAAAATGCCTTAAATTATCCGTTATTATGTGTCTCAGCTCTTTCACATAATTTAAAGGCACTTCAGTCTGTACGAGGGAGGAAATCTCTGTCTTTCTCCCCCTCTTCCTCATTCCATCCTCCTCCTCCTCCCCCTGTTATCTCTGAGGCCGATGAGGCAGAGCCAAATGTTTATGACAGATGAGATGGACGGGGGGAAGTGATGTCATCCAAGTCATATCTGTATCTGCAGTGTAGCTGCGTGGTTCTGCCTTGGTATCTATGTGGAAGGCTGCAGAACAGTGAACAGCCGGAGGGGCCTGTGGTGGTGATGGGTGCTGGAGGAAACGGTACCAGGGTATCCCGCAGGAGCTCTAATCAGTACGAGCTGTAGAAACTACCCAGCCCTCGGAGAGTTTCACCTGTCTCCCCTCAGCTCTTTGGACCAGCAGCACCTCCTCTGTGTCGAGGCAGCACACTTTGCTGTGACTCGAGGTTACACGATGTAAATTACCAGACTCAAGGGTGAAGGTGTTTTTCCTTTTTAGAGGGAAAATGGGGTGGGGGTGATTTTTGTCTGTGATTTACAGTTTTCTGCAGAGACAAATCTTGGCTTTTTAAAAAAAAAAAAAATGTTCTACAAATATATGCCGACAGGATATTTTAAGAGCTTCCACGTCAGACCTTTACCTCTGTAAGCCTTTTATCCTCTGCAATCCTTCCTCCACTCATCTGTCTATCCATCCATCTTCCTCGGGGAGAGGTGTTTTGGTTTGGTAGCGATATATGTCAGGCGCTGTAGTACAAAGGTATTTTCACATCCCCACTGGGATTACTAGCAGGCCCCGTGTTATTACTGCTCCTGTGATGCGTTATTTTTTGCTGCTGGGTAGATTGACCCCCTAGTTCAAGTGGAAATGGCTTCCATGATTCTCGAAGTGTATACATACTAAACTGAAAAAAAAGAGTGAGTGCAGCTCATTATCCACACCACTTGTCTTGTGATCAAATATCTTAAAGGATGAGAAATGTATAATTAATGTCAGAGTTTGTCAAAACTGTTTGTTAAAGTGAGTGTTAGCAGTCAGCGGATAGACGGGTAATATTTCTATAGTCGGCTTGCCACAGATATAGAGGATGTATGAGAGACGGTATTGTTAGTAACATCGTTAGTACCATCCAGCTGCTTTTCACCACCTCCGCCTGTCCAGCCTCTCAGCCAAGCAGAGAGAAACAGGGAATTCAAAGAGCAGGGAGAGTGAAAGACACACACACACACACACACACACACACACACACACACACCACACACACACACACACACACACACACGCACACACACACAGATATACTGCATTTATTCTGCCTGCTCTAGGTGCTGCCTGTGTTAAAGCCCCCGGTGAACCCGCTGTGTCAGTCTGTCGGTACATGGCCGGCGTGTCTTGCAAGCAGCCAACAGCAAAGGAATAAATCATGATCTTACAACAATGCGTCAGTTGACTTATTGCTGTTTCGTGACCAGAGGTGAATGGTACCACTGTTTTAAAAGGCCGGTCGGCGGTGGCACAAGGGTGGGAGCCAGCCGAGCGTGCAGCCTTGTCATAGGGCCGTATAATAGGGCTGCATCGGCCCTTGCTCTAACTAGTCAGTTGGGAGGACCCCCACCACCACCACCACCACCACCATCGCCCCACCACCCTCCGTGTCTTTCATCTGCCGAGGCCCCCCAGCTCTGGAGCCCAGCCTCTGCCCTGCCTATCGCCCAAACTCACACAGCTCAGCCCCAGCACCAGCTGACAGCAGCCCTCTCATCAGCCTGTCAGGCCTATGCTAACAAGGAGCTATCCATCCACCATGCCCTAGAGTGCCAGCTGTCTCTCTGTTTCCTGCCTTTTCCTCTGTTGTTCCGCTCCTCTCTTTCCCTGACTTCTGTCTATCTCTATATTTCTCTATTTCTCTCCATCTTAGTTATTCCTGCTCACTGATATTTTATGTCCATCTGTCTCTCACGGACTCTGGCTGCACCTCTCTTTCTCTCTGACTTCACCGCCTTCTTCCTGGGTGTCTTAATGTGTCTCTCTGTTGTTGTTGCATCTGCAGAACATCAGGACGCCCCCCCCCCCCCCCCCCCCCTCCCCCCCTCCTTCCCTTACCCTCAATAAACTTATTTCAGCCCTGTGCCATGTGTCTGGCTGTAACGTTTGTGTTGTGGCACCGGGGCCGTGTATGTGCACATGTGCACGTTGTGGGTGTTTGTGCATTTTTTGCATGCATCTGTTCATTCGCGTCTCCTGCACTCACAGGTGTTTGTACCTTATGCCGTATGTCTTTCTGCGAGAGTCAGTGACCATGTGTGCATGTGTGGGAGGCCTGGCGTTAGCTGTTACCTGCGTTGTCCTGTGTGCCCTCTCTCTCTCTCTTTCTCTCCCTGTGCTACCTACTTGTTTGTGGCACACCTCCGTAGTGCTGGGCCTGACATCGCTGTATGTCAACAGAGGGAGAAGCAGAGCGCGGGTAATTGGCGATTTAGTTGATGCAGGTGAGGGGAGAGGGGAAGGCTAACACGACGATAAGCAAACAGGAGAAACAAGGGAGAGATGGCAACGTACAGAAAGACAGCATGAGAAGAGGAGGAAAACAGAATAAGAAATTAACTGGGAGGAAAATGAGATGTGGAAAGTAGAAGAGGGAATTACATTTGGAGTAGGGATAGAGTTGGAAGTAAAGGCTGGTGGAAGGGGAAATGATTGTTTAAGGCTGGTGTGAGGAGGTCAAGAACAAGTCTGTTGATACCATTCCTCCTGTCAAATTGAATTACGTTGCCTGGAGCAGCAGTTATTTGTCTCACACTCTGCTCTCACTATAATTTAACATGTTCAACAGGTTCCTCCTTCTGAGAGTAGATGTTCAATCTGGTAAAATGGCCCAGTCACCTTTTTACTGCCCCCTTACATGTAAAGTAATATGTGAGAGATGGTGTACGCAGGTCCCACAGTCGCCTTTTCTCCATTTCTGTCTGCTTTACTTCAACATGTCCAGTTGCATAGGTTAAGAGGAAGGGTGTGGGTGGAAGCACACTGCTGGATGACACAGTCTGCAGAGCTCAGAGTTGCAGTGTTGAGACGATCTGAGATCTCTGGTGGGTCTTGTTCTTTAGGGAAACATCACTGTTGGGCTGTGTGGCCGTTAAGGGCGGGTACAGGGACAAGCCTGTCTGAATATGAGGATGCATGAAAACAGAAAGCAGTGAGTTGTGGCAGCTGTGTCCACTTGTTCTTGTTAACTGGGGAAGTCTGTGTCAAAATTGTTTGTTGTAAATTTCATGTAGAAAAAGAACATTAGCTGTATTATGCTACATACACATGTTGTATGCGTGCTGTGTATAAAAACCCGATATTTAAGTGTCCTGTTGATGGATGTCATTGTCCCACAATGCACTGCACAAAGAAGGAGGAGTCGCTCACAGCTGGAAAATATTAGAAGAAATTATGACTTGTGGTGAAAGGGCTTTGTAAGTTGCAGAAAACAAAAAAAAATACTTTTATAATTAAAACTTTTTTACGGTCTCATTTGTGAAGTTTTATTCCAACGAGGTAGTTTGATTGACATCCAACGTGTTTTTATGAATGTATACAAACTGAAAAAGCAATATTCTTAAGACATTCATTATGTTGTACACACTGTAGACTGTAAGTTTATTCGTCTGGAGTCAAGACACAGCCAGAGACTCACACCCAGACCACTTTATTGACAAAACTAGTGTGTGACCTCTTAGCTTCAGTTTATTGCTACCTACTTCAAAGTTGCAATGCAAATTTTTCTTCCACTTTCTTCTCCGCCTCTTCATCTCCGTAAGTCTCCCTGTCTCTCTCTTTTCTGTCCCTCTCTTCCTTTAGTGTCGTTGAATGGATCTGGGTAAACCAGTGTTAGTGTGGACACTTTCTGTCTCAGCAACAGCGCACTAAGAAAGCTCTCAGGGCAGAACCAAAGACCTTGACTGTTTTTTGAAGCAGGCTGTCGCTGTATAATCAGTTAGCTTCTCTCAGAGGAAGGGGCAACACACACACACACGCACGCACACGCACACAGTGTGAGAGTCAGCCAGCCCCTCATTACCAGGCAGAGCCCTGGTCCCTGAGGACTGGACCCAGCACCTAATCCCGTATTTGTTCTTGGGGACTGTATCTGTGATTCTCCATTGAATGGAATATTAAGCACCCAGGTCTTTTGTGGAGCGTGTAAGCCATTTGGCTCCACTCATCTATTATTTATCAGCCTGGCAAATATTTTATCAGCCTTAGCCTCTCATGACCCACTCTCATGTGAAGTCCCCCCCCTAAATGAAGAAGGAAAAAAGAGAGGAGTACAATTTCTCTTTTTTCACCCATTTATCTTCCCTTTTTACTTTTTGCCTCATTCGTTCTAAAACCTGAACAAGGACACAGGGATTCGTATTAAGCTCAGTTAGTGGAGCAAATATGTGAACTATTCCTCTGCAGTTCCCTCCAAGTTGCCCTATCTCAGGCACACTGCCACCTCCAACGCTTTGGAGATAACAAATAAAAGAAAACAGGAATCTAGATTTGCTTTATAAATCGTTATCTTAGTTTCAGTGTCCCCCCCCCCTTCCTCCCTCCCTCCCCAACTCCCTCAAGCCAGCCAACCAGCCTGAGAAGAAGAGAGAGAGACTCCTGTTTTCCCTTTCAACCTGAGAGTAAATCATGCCAATTGAGGGACTCACCTTGAGGTCTGGTGGAGATAATTGGAGTTGGTTAGCGAGGTGTTCCTGTGCCATTACCTCCTGGTACCAGCGAATGGCTGGGGCTTGTCTCACACTCCCTGAGGAGAAATACACTTGCCTGTTGGCCGTCCGCTAAATATGTGTGGGTGTGTGTGTGCGCGCATGAGACACATGTACATATGTGTGTATGTATACCCATAGCCGGTTTGCTGACCTCTCTTCATCACATTTTAATGGCCCATTAATGTCATTGCTTTGGAAAAGGGAGAAGGGTGTGTTGATTTCAATAGTCGCTCTTCCACCAAGTGCTTCACTTTCACATATTAATATTCATAGCATTGATTTATTTTCAGAATTAACCCCAAAAAAAAACAAGAAAACAAACTGTTTGCCAGGGAATTAATCCTGACAGGAGCGTGGCATTGTTGTGTTTTATTTGAAGACGGCAGCCAGTGTAAATATGCATATGCAGATACACAGAGCAAGACACCAATTAAATGTTGATTAAGTCCTAACTATTGTGGGACTGGGTTTATGAGAGATTGCACGGAGAAAAAAAAAGATCATTGCTTCCTTTTTTTCTGGCCGATATGAAAAATGAATGCAGTTAAACATGCAGACAGGGAGACAAACACATGCACACTTTTTTGTTGTTGGGAGCTTTTCAGATGTCCAGGCTTGATGTTTGGGTGGATCGTGAGGGGTGGGGCCTCTCTTTCTTTTTTCTCTGGCAGCAGTGGTTTTCAGCCGCCAAAAGCTTGCCCACTTTTGGCCGGTCAATTGTGACATTGTGTGTGTCAGTGAGCAGGGGGTCTCCTGGTAGTTGTGCTTGTGTGTGTGATAGTGTGTGTCCGCTTCACACATTGACTGTGAAGCTGCAGCAGTATAACAGCGGCTGCTGCTCCGGGGTCCCGGCGGTATTGGCCTAGCCCGCAGTCTCTCTTGGCTAACTCATGTTTCATTCTTTGGCAATTTGCCCTAATGAAGTCCCGCAGGAGCCCCTCAGACCTCTGTTCTCTTTCCATATTTAATCATGTTATTTTAATCTGGGGGATGAGCTAAAGCCTCTTTCTCCTGCCTGGTGTGTGTGTGTCTGTATGTGTGTGTGTTGCAGGTCATTACTATAGCGGAGTTTTTATGAGACGGGAATGTCAAGATGGGGGTGCTGCTGTTTTTAAGACGCTGGAGACAATGACTTTAATTTTATGTGTAATGTTGGTTTGACAATGTAGAGAGCGTCTTTAAAAAGGAATGTCATCTTCGTGTGATTGCTTCTCATTATTTGTTGAAAAAAGAGGTTAATTATTCCATATTTTCTCTTTAATTTCTTAGTCATCGTAGTTGGGGTAATTTTGATTTTTATGGCTCCTGTCAGCGCTGTTTTGGACTCCCTTTGTTGCGTTTGTGCAGGTCGCAGCACAATTCTTATTTTTGACGTTGAAATTGAAAAGCAGTTAATTGGGAACGCAGGGATGGTGTTTTCGCTCATTTCTGTGTTTGGAACAGGCTTGAATCTGTACTTGAAATATTTTTTTATCCAATTTGAAAACGCCTTGTGCAATTGTAGTGATATTATTTCTGTGCTGACCCAACACAATTGAATCACTATACAGGAAGCACTGGTTTCATGTTCTGAGTGTGAAGCAGTTGTTTTCTTCTTTTTTTTTATGTCAGTCTTTACTTTACTTTCCTTTTCACCTCCTCATCGATCCTCCTCCCCTCTGCCGCGTTCATGAGGTTAAAGACAGGCTCCTGTCAACTGGTTGATCTTTAGCTTTCAGTCTGTTTTTCTCTTTCTCCAACAATAGCTTGCAGGTCGTGTGTTCATCACAAAAGCGCCTGACATGTCAGTGTACCATGTGTTTCTGAGGGCTCTTGTTTGTGCGCAGGATTAAAGGCTACAGCAGCACGTTTGTCAGTGATAACTCAATGAAATCAAAGTACATCAACACCATCACAACTTCAGCGTGCTTGATCAGATTTCTTTAAAAACAGGATAGTACCAGGGTATTGTTGGAAATGGAGCGTCTGTTAAATAAGGTGTTGAAATGCATCAAGAAAACAAGAAGAAAAAGGATTATAAGTGTGTTTAATGCAAATGTACGATACCTATTCGATACGATTTTCTCACCTTGCTGCTCTTCTTTCTCAGGGGCAGTTTTTGGGAGAAACTTTGAGAACAGAAGAGTTTTTCTGTCTCAGTTTTCTGTGTTGTTGTGGAAACTTAGGTTGAGTTTGTCCTCTTGTCTCTTTCTGTAGTTAACTGCATGTGTCCACGGTGCGGCTGCTATGCTCTTTCCCATGTACTGGCAGCACATCTTCATCCCTGTGCTGCCCCCGCATCTTCTGGACTACTGCTGGTAAGGCTGACCACCTCGGAAAAAGTCACAAGCACACACACGCACACACTCGCACAGACACACACACACTTCCACCATGTGTGCTGGTCATTTACTGAGCTCCACCGCTAAAACCTTGGTGTAAAATTGCAGATGCACGTGTTCACACATTCTCCCACCCGTTCTTCGTGTAGTTCTCACGATTCCTCTCGTGGTGCGCCTTCTCCTGTGTGGCCCCTCAACATAATGAACAGCCCAGATCACCTTGCTCCATATTTCATGCCAGTGCTAGCTCCACACTCCCATCATCTTAGCCCTCTCAGGGATTCATTACCATCCATCCAATGCAAATCTGACAAATCTGAATGGACTTGATTGGAACTGAATGGAGAGTAACGGCGAATCCGCGAACGTGCAGGTCAACTTCAGATCGGTGCATGTTAAAAGAAAACACAGAGTGTGGAAGTCAGCTTATGTAAAGGGAGCTGGTTTAAGTGCTGATAGCTCGTACAGTACAGGGCTTTTTACCATGAGGGACACATCAGCAGAACGCTCTTCATCACTGACAGTAAAATGTGATTTTCAACACTCTGTGAAGACTCATCTTTATCTTATTCAATCACAGGGGTGAGCTCCATGCCCTGATTAGACAACTAAATAATATTACATGCCATATGTGTGTGAGCAGTACGTCAGAGATCCTGCTCAAACTGGTGTGTGTATGCGCAAGTATCCGTCTAAACCTATTTGGAAAGTCGGTGCTGCATCATTCATATAACAGAGTGGACACTTATTACAGTGCAGAGCAACAGGCCTGCTGCTTGTGTTGCTGTTGCTTTAAGTTAATTATGAGCCTGTGGCTTCTGGATCCTTCTGGCCAGACATACACTCAACCAAAGCTATTCCGTTGTTGCTGCCTCTGTAAACCTCATCGTAAAACAGGCTTTCTGTTATTTGACTATTAAGATGATTTTATTCATCTTGGTGCATGGGAGTCATAAAACCTATGTTTCCCTCGAACTTTTAATATGAAGGTGAATACGACATTAAGTAAGAATAAAATAATATGAAGCAATATATATTCATTTAGCATGGAGAGAACCCTTTTGACGCTTCTGCTCTTAAAATTCTCAACAGTTTTTCCGTTGTACTTGAATCTACCATCTTGTCGGCGGAAAAACTACATGAAGTTACTTTCAAAAGCACTTTTTGTCAATACTGATGTTTACATTTTTTCATAATTTAAATGGATAGTTGAGTAGTAAAGGTTTCAACATTTGCTGTATTTTTTCCTATAATGTCTGTGATAGTTTAAGACAAAATATACCAAAAACACTTTTTAGCATTTGAATCAACAAGTGAGTGACCGAAACAAATCTGAACTACTTTAATGAAGGAGAAACATGGTTGTTCAACTTCAACACTTAAAAATCCAGCCCAGTAAAGATGAGTTTGTTTGTCCTGATACACGATGGATAATTCAATGTTAACTTCCCGTCACTGTGCTCCTTTGTAAATAACGGTTTTGTTGCCCTCGTTAGTATAATCTATATATATATATATAGATTATATATATATATATAGATTATATATATATGTGCAGCTAAATTGAAATTGAATTGAATTATACAGCTCTGATTATTTTCCATACAGCCTCTACACATCTGTTGTGGCACAACCGTTTTCACAATTTTTACAATTTCCATATTTCCTTATTTCTTTTATAGAATATCACAGACGCAATCACAAGTTATATCACAGTCATGTCATTTCAGGGCATTCGGTTTACAGTTATAAAATACAGATAAACCACTCAACACATTAAAGGAGCTGTAATTTATTCAAGTTTATAGTTTAATAAATAAAGATGAATCAAATATCAATGAAGTGATTAAATGGACTTCAGCAGATCGACTAACGTGTTAATGAAAGAGCAGACACACGACACACAATGTTTTTATCCTTTTCCACATGGGTGGAACATACAGTGTTAGTGGAGCCTCCATATGTATTATAACCACATTCATAATCTGATATTATTATTGCTCAGAGCTTTGTTTTCCTCTCTTCATTCACAGTGCCCCCATGCCATACTTCGTGGGAGTTCATCTGAGTCTGCTCGAGGTATGTTAGTAAATCTGTGGGTATGTTTACACAGTATGCATATGAATGTGCATGTAGATAAATGTACATCATTATACTGTATGTGCATAATTATATGTGCTGCTGCAAATTGATGCATATGTGTCAACTCTGTTCATATGAAGTTAGATGCAGATGTTTACTAATTTGATTTAGATATTTATTATGAATTTCAATGTGATGTGTGTCTGTAGATTTTCTAGAAATAAATAATTAAATCTAGGGCTGTAAATGTATATTGTAATGCTGCAATTGCAACACGGACATGTGCTCTAAATAATGGTATACAATTCAATTAATTAATTGAATTACAATAACGTGGTTTTTCCACATGCAACTCAATCAAAAACACACTGAATTCTTAACCTGTCGTACAAATGACACAGAGAGAAGCAGAGAAATCATCTGCAAGCAAAGAGCATTTTTACTTCATTGCTAAACCCTGTGTGTTGGCTGGGGGTCAACAACATGGCTGCTGTGTGTGTGTGTGTGTGTGTGTGTGTGTGTGTGTGTGTGTGTGTGTGTGTGTGTGTGTGTGTGTGTGTGTGTGTGTGTGTGTGTGTGTGTGTGTGTGTGTGTGTGTGTGTGTGTGTGTGTGTGTGTGTGTGTGTGTAAATGCATATGTTATAATGTGCGTGTGTGTGTGTGATATTTGTCTGACAGTTGCAGCAGTGGCAGTATTTATCACACTCTGCATCCATGACAGACCCCCTTTCCACCACTACATAATTAGTCCAGATCAGCATGTGAGCCTCCACTGCACAGGCTGTCACAAAAGTGACAAACTAGAAATTCACACACTATGCTGTACACCCCCCACCCCCCGCCCCCCCGCACACACAGACACACACACACACCTGCCTGCATCCTGTACCACACTGAAATAATTGTTGAATTTGTCGCCATCAGGATGCACACAATACAGCATCACTGTGCTGTTGTTGATGCATGAGGTGTTGGTGCTGTGGAAAATGTTTGCACAGTCCAAATGTTTCCTCCCAGTGCCGTTCTTCATTCTCTGAGTTAGTGTGTTACAGCAAAGATGTTTTAATATTTAGTTTTTCCCCCCACACATCATTTTTCATTGTTAATCGTAAATCACTGTGATGACAGTGTGGTTTTAAATGTGGCCACTTTGTTTTCGTCCTTTGTCGTGCTTCAGGGCATCAATGACTTTGTCTGCTGGGAAACGTGGGCCAAACTCAAACTTATATTTTATCTTGATTTAATAAATACCCAAATAACATTTTAATGATCGGCCTTTTTTTTTATATGCCAAACATAATTACCAGCGTAATAATGTACGTACATAATTGTTTAAAAAAATATGGCGGGTAATGGTTTATGTTTTACGGTCCTATAAAAACAAATATCTATACCAATAAAAATGTGCTGGATTTTGATAAAATTAAATAAGCATAACATTTGTTAAGAAACAATTTAAAAATATATTTTGTGAACTTCTATTTGACACAAAAAAAGCTACAGTTGGCTATTTGTTAAATATTTTTAGACAGTGGTCAGAACTGTTTTGAATTAGTATGACTGTGCTTTGCCAATAACGCACTTTTTCTCCTTTTAGAGAGTACGCAGTCGATCACTGGAGGATGTGGTTATTCTGAATGTGGATACCAACACCCTGGAGAGTCCATTTGATGACTTGCACAACCTGCCCAGTGACGTGGTAAGACACACACACACACACACACACACTTACTTTTATCACCTCTGTCAATAACATAAGACATTAATACATGTGATATACAGGTACAGACCTTAATCTGAAAACAGCTCTTTGTTTTGTAAGGACCGGCCCAAATGTCCCCACTCTCTGTGTGTGTGTGTGTGTGTGTGTGTGTGTGTGTGTGTGTGTGTGTGTGTGTGTGTGTGTGTGTGTGTGTGTGTGTGTGTGTGTGTGTGTGTGTGCGTGTGCCTCGACTTGTACTTCTATCGTTTGAGTTACACACACACACACAGACGCACAAACACACACACACACACCTACCTTCCAGAGATCCTCAACCTTTATTGTCTCATTACACTTGACACACAGAATGTTCATTTTTACTCACTTGCATAAACACAAATTTTCTTGTCCTTCAATGTACTTACGCTCTCTCTCTCTCTCACACACACACACACACACACACACACACACACACACACACACACACACACACACACATGCAGAAACTTGTCAAAGTACAGCTCTGTCCCCTCCCCACATCATTAATGACTGCAGCACTGGCTCCTCGTATTGTGGCTGTCTAAAGTAAACTCCCGTTGTGTCGTATGACGCTTGAAGGCGAACAGCATTCCCCGACCATCAGAGGCTTGTGAGAAAATGTGCAACTCCTTTCTCTTCATCTCCATCCATTCTAATCATTATTTCACATAGTCTTGCATTTCTGCCTGCCCACTGGCACGTTTCTGAGAACGAGAGATAGGAGGAGGCAGAGGAAAGAAAAGAAAAGGCAGAGATGGGTGATTTTCTAGGGGGGGAGAGTGGGAAGAAGGGGTCCAATTACCAGTGTGGGCAGTGAAGCCACCTGCCAGCGCATCGTCTCTTTAATTAATGGAGCACTGACGGCGGTCAGTGCTACAGGAAACATCACCGCGACGTCAGGGTCACTTGCACATTCACACACATTCATATACACACACACACACACACACACACACACACACACACACACACACACACACACACACACACAACCATTCAGAACAACACACTTTCTTGTCTCCCCTGTCTCTGTCAAAGCAGGGATCTGTTTGTTGAGCTGTTTTCCTGGGCGTGTGTGTATTAGGGCTCCTCTGTGAGACACTGAGGCCCCGCTGAGATTGTGCACGAACTATTACCCACGTTACTAACGGTATATACTCAGGTTCCACTGCCTACTGGACTCCTGCCCTGACAGCAGTATATAATTCAATCCCCTGCCCGGCAGACTCCAGACCTTCTCACTCCCACACTTCTCTGGTTCTCCTGATTTAGCACTGCTCAGCCTACTACAACTGCTAGTGCGTATGAATGCCTCCTTACTACCTGCACCAGTGTGATCTTTCCTACATTTTATACCATTTCCTGCCTACTACTTTTAGACTGTTTGCCTGCCTACCTTATCGCCTGCCTGGCTGCTTGAGTTTCATGACACCTGTCTCCATTCTTGTCTCCCTCTCGGAGTACTTACCGCCAGCCTGGACGTTTCTTCCACCCGCTGTTTGCTTCTTTGCCTGTGTGCCTGTCTGGCTACACTACCTTCCTCTCACTTCCTGCCTGCTTGCTTTTCTGCACCCAGGGACTCAAGTCCTAAATTAAACTGCAAACTGAGTTTGTCATAAAAAGGAGTCAGGGCTTTTGAAAAGCGACAGAAGCAGAGAGAAAAGCCTTTGTCTTTGCCGTGTGATAAATTAAGTGGCAGGCTCAGAGCCTTTTTCGCTTTGATCCCCTACTCACCATTTTTCCTGACTAATGACAGAACATAGCCCGCATATCATGTCAAATTACACAACCTGAAACAGAAGCTTCTCTGGCATTAATATATTTATTGTAACAAATTGTTGTTGTTGTTTTTATTCCTTTTCCTTTTTTCCCCCCCGTCTCCTCTTATCTTTTCACCGGTGCTAGTAGATTAATAAGGAAGCGAGCAGGTACTAATTGACTGGAATTCCAGGTCTCTTGTTAGTTTGCTTGTTAGTGATGAGGACATGCCACATGGCATTTGATGTTTGTGTTTACACACAGAGAGATGTTTGAGGCATTGTGCAGTTTGTCAAACAGAGGCCTGCAATGTTGATTAATGCTTTGTGATTCTCCATCGCAGCTGAAACGGCGGCACGTTGTTTCCCGAGCTATTAAAACCGCTCTTCGTTTCCTCTAAATCGCACTGTAACACAGGCTACTTCACACACTTTGTTCACTGTGAAACTGAATCCCTACTCACGAAGTCATGAATATTCTCATTTTAAAAGTCCGGCATCGCTTCATGTGACTATATGAAGCATGTAGAGGATTATAAGTTAAAGGCCACAGGCTTTTTTTGTGTGTGCATACTTCAAGTAAAAAGGGAAAACAAAGCACTCTGATGTTGATTTAAACAAACCTTAAGAAATCCGTCTAATTATGGCGTCGCAGACTGTGAGCACATGTGGACTCTATTACGTGGCCCGGCTGACCAGTGGCCAGGCTTTTAGCAGGTTCAGAGTTCACAGTTGTCCTGAATTAGCCGCCTTCTTTCAGACAGGACCCCTACACCGGCTCCACTAGTGCCCGCCCCTTAATGGTCTTTTCCCACAATTTCACACATAATATTTTAGATTTATTGACTATTACAAACGCTACCAGGCCAGTAGCGGTTCCGTTTAGTAAAAAAAAAAAAAAAAAAAAAGGAAGGATCTAGATGAGAGAGTAATTGTTAATGGGTCAAAAAAGGATGCGAAAAATCTCCAGAGAATAAGTTTTTACATTTTTTTTAAATTGGAAAGTCACTTGAATCTGAAGTTTATAACATTTATTGTCTTTTTATTTGTCTTTTTTGAGGATTGGATTTGTCTTTTTAAATGTTTTGACAGTTAAAATAAATCAATGATATAAATCTCTTTTTATTTTTTTTATTTTCGTTATTTTACTCCCTTTCATTATTTATAGCTGCAACATGCAAAATGTCTACTGAACATCAGTCTGAACAGTTCCTATTTTAACCAGTATATTTTTATATTTTGTATGAAAAATAATGGAGATCAAGGAACTTTTTAGTTCCTTTATTTGAGTTTGCGTTTTTTTTTTTATTGTTATTTTTAATAAACATTGTGATATTGTTCGAGAAATAAAGGAATATATTCAATAGTTTCCCCCATTAATAAATCATATTAATCTCAGAGAGACTGTGCTTGTGTCAGTAAAATCAATGTGTTGACAAGCACACTGAAATGAAATAGTCAATAAAAAAGCTGTAGTTTTTCCCTGGAAGATCAAGGTATTTTTGTTTCTTTTTCTGAAATCCACAGTTCCTCTTCCGCGCCGAGATTTGTGCTGATAAAGTTATAATTGGCTTTTTCGCCGGTGGAGCTGTTTACTGCACTCGTCATTAAAAGTATCCAAGAATAGCAAATTAGGAGTCTGTTAATTCTGAAAACAAACAGTGTGTGACTGAATCGGATTTGTATTTGATCCCAGCAATTGATCTCAAACCAATGACGGAAGAACGGAGGATTTTTTTTTCATGTATTATTCTTTCTGTGCCACATATTCAAGCTGAGGTGCTACAATGCAGCTCACATCTTTATTTTCAGATGCTCTTTTTCACATCACAGCCTAATTCCTTCTATTCTCCTCCTCTCTGCCTCTCGCTACTTTGCTGACACCGTGTACCCATGCATTCCAAGCCCTCACACATTTGATCATTTGTATTCCCAATCAAGGGGGAAATTTACAGCACACACTCCTACTTCCTGTATTTCAAGCCTGCATTTGGAGGTTTACAAATGAATGAGGGGGTTGAGGTTGTGTCTGCGCGCCTCTCCTGAGATCACCTGGCACACTTAATCAAACATTGCGGCTTTAATTTGGTGTTCACTTTCCGACGCTCCCAGAAAACAACATCTACATCATCATCTACAAGCGAGCACAGCCGACAGCAGCAACGCTCACACACGCAGATGCACAGACACGCGCGCACAGACACCCACACTTTTATCGGCCAGGAATGTTCATCAATGACACTCAGATCTAGCTCAGGAGTAAACTTTTGCTACTCACAGATTTTTGAGTTTCTCCGCCAGATTCCCCCCATTTTGAGTTTAGATACAGCCGATTGTGTCTCGTTTCACTGGAGCCCTTCTTAGCATAGCGGAGCCATCTACTGTAAAGCCCCTCGCACGCTGTACTAACTACATGGTAGCTCAGTTGTGGGAATGCTGTTGCTCCACCTCAGTTACATTCTGACCATTTCCAGACCCGGTCTCGCTGCTGCAACGTAAAACAAGCGTAAGCATCTGATTTTGTCGCCGTGTCGACTCTGTGCTTTACCAACTGCAAAGGCCGTCGTCATTTGAATCATTACCTGAAGGGGTTACGATTTGGTTTTAAACGGCGCTGAACTGTGCACACACCTACTCCGCTGGTGTTAGCAGCCGTTCGTTCGCTCATGTGGAGTTTAAAAGCTGCACTTCATTTTCACATAGTCGTTCTGCTGGCGGTTCGCTCCGGATTAAAAGTCAAAAAGGGAGAGCAGCATCACCCACTGCGTAAGTTATTGAAGTGAGAGATGACATTTAGCTGTAGTTAATTATGTATGCAAAACTCAGCCGCTCAGCTGCTATAAGAGGTCAGCCTGACAAAGTAACCTCACACCGGGGAGAATCTCATGGCAATGGGATAGCCCTATTAAAATACACACACTGAGACTTTTCCTCCCCTTTGCTTTCCCACTCCTTTTCATTTCGCCTGACTAATGTATTGTGTTGCATACAATATCGTATGACTAAGAATTGCATGTCTCACTGCTCGCCTTAGTAAAAGTCCATCTATTCTAGTCTTTCTTGATTTTTACATAATATATTAACACTTAACTCATTTAATATTCACTGAAGTTATTTTTACTGTCCTACCTCAGACTTTTATTAAGTGTGGCTGCTTATAGCAGATTGTAGTTAACTCCACCTCGTCAAATGTAGAAATGTCCCCATCATTTTGCAGTTCTATTGTAAGACGAAAAAAAGAGTTGATTTCATAAAATATTTAATTTTAAATTGAACGAATGGATATAATTTCTAGATTCCGCGTCACATGCTCATTGTTTACATGTATGTGTGCATGTGTGAGAATATATGCCCGTGGTTTTCCTTGTGTGTCTTTGTTCGAATTCGTATGTGTTTGTGTGTACGTGTGTGTGTGTGTGTGTGTGTGTGTGTGCGTGCGTGCGCCTGTGCGTGTGTACAGTTCAGACTGCAGCACATCAAAAGAAAGTGGGAGATTTTCATAACTATTTTTTTCTTTGTAGTTCTTTAATTGCGTCCCCATGGCTTTCTTTCCCTGGACAGAATCTTAAACAAAACATTCTTTTTTTGTGAGAAGAAAAACCCAACTTTTTCATTTATTTATTTATTTATTTAAACAACAGACAAGTGTCAGGGTCGTTATTTGGGAGGAGTTTTTTTATGCTCCAGTGAAAATTTTATATAAAATTCTAAATATATAGTCGTGTGTGTAACTTTTGTCTTTCTTTATTAGTTTATTTAAATTTTATTTGCTTAATATTATCAGCCCAGCGCCTACATTTGGCATGTCTATGATTTTTCCGATGTTAATTAACCGCAGCGGCCAGTGTCTGTTTATATAATCACTTGATTTGAAATATTATTTCTTCATTCACGACTTAAATGATAAAACCAAGATTATTTCATTATCAGGTTTTACAATAGAGTAGCAGCAGTTGTAGACTTCATTGTCTCTTGTTTTGTCAACATCACCCTTTCTTCTTTTCCTCTAAAAGCTTGTGCTGGAATAAATGTATTATATACTACACATACTGTAGTACATGAGTATTTTACTAGAAATAGATAGTATTGATGCATCAAGTCACTGTGAGTGTGTGCGTACAACAAGCACACACACACTCACACATTCACACAGATGCCTGGTGTCACCTACAGTGGTATCATCCCTTACAGTCAGGCAGGGATCATCATTGCACCTGCTAATTACCATCTCCAGCTGGAGAGTTAAATGGAGATCTGTTCCGTGTCTGACCTTTGAACCCCTGCTCTTTATGTGACGCACTTCAAACCCTGTTTTGGGCTGGCTGGGCTGGGCCTTAATGAGGCCCCATGTCTGCCCTCTGTGGGCTGTGCGCCTCGGATGCCCTGCTTTCATCCCCGACCATCTTCCCTTGATGTAAATTGAAAAGATCACAGCTATGGGGAGAAGACCTGTACTGGAAAGGCCTCTCTGCATAGATTATGAATATCATAACTCAACAGTTTTTTTTTTCTTCCCGCTCTCCCACAACCACACAGCCCTCTCTCTCCTCCTGCCCCCCCCGCCCCATCCTTCCCTGTACAATGCTATAGTTCTAATTGGACCCAATGGGGGACTTTCTGCTTTTGATCTCATCACCGCCACTGTGACTTTACACTAAAAATGTCACTGCCAAATAGGGTTATCACCTGTAGAGCTTGGCCTTCCTCTGATGCCTGTACGCATCTCGTTAGCTTCACTCAAACTGGAGAAGTTAATTAGTCTGACAGGGCTATTACCGTGGAGGCATACCTGATGATTGTGGTGTAGGCAATTACTAACCATACATTTATTTTTTGTGTCTATTTGAAGGTGGTCGCGTAACAAAAATGCTATTCCGGTATTTTGTCATTCAGCGCTACCATATTTGTTACATGTGATAAATGAATTGATCACCCGAATGGGAGTAAAGAATTTTTCATCATGCTTAATTTTACTCATGGAACTTCAAACTTTATCACCCATTTTTCTCAAACACCGGGAAGCAAAGGGAGTGATTGTGTACCCACCTCATTAAAAAGTGTCTGCCACTGCAGTGCTCTCACCCGTTCAAAGCCGCAGTACAGAACTCTGTGTGCAGAGTAAACTCCACTATCCCATCTCCTCTGACAGTCTTTGGGGTATGCCTCCTCCTCTTAGACTGACATTGTGTTCGCTTTGATTCTCCCCCCCAGAAAAAGACAGTTTAATGATTTGCAAGGATGAAAAAAAATATGTGAAAATGCACACAAACATGAAATATTAATTCCAGAAAGGGCTTTACATAAACATAAAAGCATTTAGCACAATGAGCGAATATGGAGATGACACTTGTTAATTTAACCGTGATAAACTTTCTATTTGATGCCTGGGAGCATTTGCAATGGCACCACAGGGACGTTGTGGAGAGTGAGAAAGCCCAGGGGAGAGGAATCGACGCCGTTCATTTTGTCTTTGTCCCAGTTTAAGACTGCCACTCTCTCTGCAATCCCTCTCACTTTCTTTCTCTCTACGCCTCTCTGTTTATTTCTGCCTGTCCTCTGTTCGAGCTGTGCTAACACTTTGCTTCTCCTCCCTCCAGTCTTCCAGATAGGCTAATTGCAGTCGCCCAGTCCGTGATATCCCTCTAACGCCGCGGCCTCACAGCAGGATGTGTTTGGCCACCTCTCTTTGAAATTGACCAGATCAAAAATAATATCACATTGCAGAGCAACTGGAGCCATTTAGTGGTACATCTGGTCTTCCCGCCTATAAATACTGCTACTAACAATAACAGCATCAAAACTAAGAAATAAATTCTTCAAAGCAGTGAAGAAATCAGTCAGTAATAGCAGATAAATATCTGACACATACACTGATCACAATCTGTTTAATGTTTTACTGTATTAGGAGGTGATTGAATGAGCTGGAGAAATAAGCAGCACATTGTTAAATCTAAAAGGCAAACTACCAACCAAAAATGTAAATTTACTCTGTTCCTGGTTGTTTCACATGCACTTTATCTCCTCTGCATGGGCAGTAGGTTTTGTTACATAAAGACACACAGAACATCCTCACCCTACCAGCCACATGCACAGTTCTGTAGGAATCATTCATCTGAGTTCTTTGTAGATTAAGCATTGACTCATACTTTTTTTGCTTTTTTGCTTTTATAACAAAGCAATCCAATAGGGTTGAATTACAGTTATTCTGGTTTTCACGAGTAAAGGTGGAAGCTTCTATAAACTTACTGGTTTTCTTTTAAAATCATGATTCAATTCCATGCAACCGCTACAACAGCCCACACCGCACTGCATTCAGTAATATAGACCTCCTATGCAACCCAATCATGCTTTTGTGCGAAGCTGGCACAGCCCACACACAGAGTGGCAGTCCCTTCGCTATCTCTGCCTCCTCCTCGCTCTGCCACTGCACAGTCAGACTACTGCTGAGCAGGTGAGGAGAGCCTCTTGACAACTTCCTTCCCAGACTCCCCAGGGCCCAGTGGCCAGGGTGAATCTTTTGTCATCCTGAAACAAGCTCGGGCCTGCTGCTTCTCCACTCTCGCCTGGAGTCCTGGAGACAGGAGCCAGGAGAGAGGAAAATAATTAAAGACATTTTATGTCAAGTGTCCCTTTCTAGAGGGAGTCCGGGAGAGCCAACAGGGGAGGGGAAAACAGGAGAAAGAGAGAGGAGGGGAGTTAGAAATGAAAAAAAAAAAAAAAACAGCAAGAGAAGGTGATGGGTAGCAAAGCGGGGGTGGCAACGTGGAGAGAGAGGGTGAAGAACGAAGAGTGAGGATGTGAGTTTCTATTTCCTCTCTGCTGTCCCCTCCTTCTCGCCACCCCCCCCCCCCCCCCATCCTCTGCTCAATTAGCAAAGCAGCAGGTGCTCGCAGCAGCACAACAGATAAGCTTGGAGGAAAGGCTGAAGACTTTCCCTTTCTTCTCTTTCCTTTTTTAAGATGACCTGCAAATGTGATACTTCACACCCAGAGTGGGCTAGCTGTTTCCTCCACCAATTTCAGAGGTGATAATTCAACTTTTACCTCTCCACCCCTGCCTCCCGCAATCTCTCCCTCTCCCTCTCCCTCTTCCACACCCTCCTTGTGTTTCCTCCAGGTGGCCTCCCTGAAGAGCAAGCTGAAGAAGCAGTCGAACGGCAACAGGAAGTGGTGTGGCGAGGTCCTTCATGAGAGCGCAGGCCGCTCTGTTCGGATGCTACCGAGACGCCCTGAGATATAAACCAGTAAGGATCCAGTGTCAATAATTACTAGAGCGGTATTAATAGCAGCACCAGTTTCATATGTGGGCTGAATCTTGAAATATGCACTGATTTACCATTAGAACCAGATTGCTAGGTGTTAAATCTAATCTTATTCCAACAGTTTGTTCATTCAAATGAGAAAAGGAAAACCATCTTTCCACTCTTGTCTCGGGGACATTTTCTGGCATGTCCCCCATCAGAAGCCACAAGCCCCCAACCACACATTTTTTAAATCAATCAATCAATAACAATAATCATAGTGAGGTATAGGCAGGTTTTCCCATCATATTAATGCAACTAGGTGTCTCCCCAAATATCTTTTTACTTTTCTAGTATCTGTGATTTCCAAGAACATGTAAATGTAACAAAAGTGATTTTTGTTTTGTTTATTGTGCCTAAAAACACTGCAATTTTGTCTTGTTAAAAAAAAACAAAAAAATAATTTATCTCTGGATAATCAATGAGCAGCAGACAAACGGATTCAAACTTTTTTCAACCCTCGCATTTCAGCAAAGCCTTTTGCTTCTTTGAATCACATTTAAATAATGAGACAATAGATATTAAGGATAAAGGCCACAGACTGAATCTTTATCCAAAAGAGGAAACATTCACAGACATGAATATTTTCCTCTCCAGAATATGTAGTCATAGTCGTGATCTCAGTTTGTGTGAACTGATTCAAATTTCCCCCGTCTTCCGGTTGGAGCGGGGCCGTTTTGACTGAAGGTAAAAGGTGTGTTTTCAGTCAGAGCGCAGAGCTGAGGTGGGCCTGTCTGAGGCAGTGAAATGTCAGAGGAACTGAAAAGAGTCGGGACGTTCCCTTTGAAGATCCCTTTTAGCCACCTTTGGTGTTTTACTCTCCTTTGCTAAGCCCTCCTAACATTTCTTTTCTCTATCTTTTCTGCTTATCAAGTCTGAGTCAGAGCAAAGCAAACTACAGCATGTCCTGTTTGTCAAATAGCGAGGCCTTTGTTCCTTTGGCTTTGAGATTAATTGGACTTTGTGGACTACCGGAGTCAAGATGCTACATTATTGATGCTGTCTCTTTTTTCTTTATACAGACAGTATACGAACAAGCTGCCTCCCCTCTGACACAAGCACTCTGTGTGTGTGTATATATTTGTGTGTGTGAGCACAACACGCAGTTAATTCTCAGTTCGCTCACGGCGCATCTTAGATGGTATCTGTATAAGCCTTGGAGTTTACATACATGCACATCTGCATTCATGAAGATGCTGATGATTCTCCCTGTGTTCTGATATTTGTGGAACATCACTTTACTAGTTGTTGTTCCGAGCCGAGGAAAAGATCTTCCTCGACAGAGCCGAGCGGAGCGCTGGGGTTCACAGGCCCATATGCCTCGACAGAAGGAGGGGTGTGGATGCTTGGTGGGAGTCTTGCTGAGTTGTAAATGAAACAATACTGGAAAATGATAATGAGTTGAAAAGCAATCAGCTGATTAGAACGGCATTTCTTAGGTCATCTGTTTCCTCTCACGGCGATGCTCCCCTCTGTGCTTCTCACCAGCTCGGAGCAGCACACGTGTCTGACACATGAACCTGAAATAGCAATTCAAATTAACCAAGTCTGGTGGGTGTCTGTCCGTGGCTGCGTGCTCGGTACCTACTCGTGGCAGAATTTCATCCGACCAAGTGTCAAAACTCTGCAGGGGGGTGGTCGGGATTAGTTTTAGACACAAAATCCCCCCCAGAAGCCCTTGAGGAAGTTGACAAATAATGGTCAATTATCAGAATTTAAAATAACTCTCTGTGAAAATTGCTAAAACCTTGCATGTTTCAGTTAGATGTGTTAAAACATTACAAGTACCAGGAGTGAGTGTGCGTAGATTACAGTTAAAGTACCAGACCCATTTTATTGCTCTCAGTATTGTTTTAATTTAACTTTATTGACTAAATACAATTAAGACGGTGGTTTTTTTTCATTGTCTCTGTTGCGCTGGGTGCTCTGGTGTTAACAAAAGTAAATATAAAAGATTTTATTAATGTTGGTGTCTCTCAGCAGTTGTGATGACATGTATGTACCACAGGATTTGGCTGGACATTGATTTGTACACTGACCCACTCTGATTAAAGTTAACTTGGAAAGTTTTTTTAGTCCCAGAATGCTTTTTATCTTTGTAGCTGCAGCGTGGTCCGAGGCTGTAGCCATGCGACGACAAAGCTGATTAAACTACAGCTGAGGCTACTTTAAACTCGGCTTTTAACGCGAGAATACGCCTTAAAAACTTTGTGTGATGTAAGTGGAGCAGTGTCTCTGTGATGTAATTTGGGCCACTGGTATCATCCCTTTAAAATGGGGTTAGTCTCCAGTGTCGTTAAGTTGTTTTTATGTGCCACGCTGTGCTCATAGCCTGGAACAGACAAAGCACATTGTTTCACACCAGAAGAATTTGGAGCATCATTGAAATATGTGAGAATTATGTTAATTATGAGAAAACATGAATTGGAGATGACTGTGGGGCTGAGTGTGATTGGCCTGCAGTGGTTCTGTTGTCATCCTCCATGTCTATAGCTCACAGGCCAAAATACATGATGTAAGAAATAGTAATAATGTGATAATGTGCGAGTACAGGGGAGTTTACTGGGACACTGTCTTCTGGTCTGGGGGAGATCGTGTGCGCTCTGCCAGGGGAACATGTTATTTTATAAGGCACTATTATTTTTTATTTTTTTACTCTCCCTCCTCCACCTTCCTTCCTCTTTCCTTCCTGTCTCTCATTTACGCTCAATTTTACATTTCAGGCTCACTTAAGCTCACTAATGAAGAAATCAGTTGAAATAGTTCTTTGTAAGAAAGTGCATAATGAAAGCAGGCACGATGCAAGTGTCTTAGTGCTGTGAATTACATTATAAACCACAGCGCTCGGTTCAGACCCCCTGCCTTTCAAGACACCAAAAGCATCTGCCTTCCTTCCTGCGGCTCGTTTCTCAACCGCGTAAACATGGCGAAAAACAGATTGATACAAAGAACTGTGAGCCAAAATGAATTAGAAATAATTGTTTGTTTTAATTTTTGCCAATAACGTCTCCCTGGACTCCTCAGGGGGAGCCTATCACATTCTGTGAGGAGAGCTTTGTGAACCACCGCTCAAGCACCATGAGGAACTTCCTGTCCATGGCTGTCAACCTGCAGCTCTTCAAACAGGTACAAACATCTGTGTGTGTGTGTGTGTGTGTGTGTGTGTGTGTGTGTGTGTGTGTGTGTGTGTGTGTGTGTGTGTGTGTGTGTGTGTGTGTGTGTGTGTGAGTGTGAGAGTTAATAATCAGTTTTACAAACCTCTTTTAAGCCAAATTAGCAAGTTTATGCAGTTGTATTTAATGCAGGTAGAACAGTTTGCCTCTTGGTTTATTATTTTTTTTCCAACGTCATGTTCAACGTCAATAATGCGCCGGAAACTGAGAAGCTTTCTCACCCCACTGTCCTTCCAGTGTGGCATCTTGCATGATATGAAGAAACATTTGCTATTGCGCGTTGGTCCTGTGATGTAAAAAAAACCATCTCTACATAAACATTAATGGTTATTTATGCATCAATGCCCGGAATTTGCTCAAGTGTCTAACGTTGTGCCAGTGTCCAGACTGCCAAAACAAAGGAAAGGACCGGATTTGGGTGTTCGGCTGGTTGTCATGTTTCCATCACTGCCGGTTGGAGCTGTAGCGGATAAAAACCTGTGTCTACTGCAGAGTCATTTGTAGATAGTCTCCATTCCCAGGGCAGAGAGAAAGCCAGATGTTAGTGGGAGGGTGTGCTCAGTCTCTGTAACGAGTAAAATTAATATGAACAATGAGAATGAGCAAATTCTGGTTATGTATTTGACTTTGACCATGTGAAAACAGGACTTTATTATCTATAGGTTGCTGTCACTTATATATGTATATAACGTTGACACTGATGCACAGTCTCTGTCCCTGTGAGCGTCAGTCGAGCGCGTATGGAAAAAGATGACTGATAGAAAAGCAGTGCTTATATGGCAGGCTACTCTGTCCTTTCCCCATCAATGTCACTTTATTTTTAAGCTGTTTATTTTTTTGAGCAGATTTTTTTATTTAGCGGGGTAAAAAAAAAATAAAAATCTTCAGTTTTATAGGTAAAAACTGTCTCTCAGCACCTCATGTGCTCAGCAACCTGTCAACTGGGTAAAGTTAGCATTTAGTATCTTGACAGTTCAGTAGTTCAGAGTCAGGAAAAATGGAGACGAGAGAGATAGAGGGAGAGATGGGGGGGGGAACTGGGATTATAGACAGTTATTGACCCCCAGAAACTGTTTACTGTGGTTATCTCCCAACACTCCTCTTAATGTGTCTCTGTTTGCTCAATTTTACTGAATGTACAAACACAAGCACGATAAGTCAGGCATGTTCGAGGTACTGTTACTGTACAAAGCCATATCAAGTCAGGCAACTTTAAACATAGTCATCAGAAAGCAATCTATTTATGTTCAGTATATATGTAGAGTGTGCATGGGTGAGCGTGTGTTTTTGTACAGTTGTGAGGACATTTTGATCCAGTTCTCACGACTTTGACAGGCTTTTCGAGGGATAGGACTTGGTTTTAGCGTTGTGCTAAGGAATAGGTTTAGGTCAGAGTAAGGGTATTAAGTCAATGAGTGTCCTCACAACATTAGAAAGGATGGGAGTGTGTAGGTGTCACTCATACTGCCCCTGCTGTGGGAACTAAATCTGTTAACTCACTGACATTATGGGGACTCGTCTTCCTTATGGGGGGAAAAAAATAACATAAATCATTAAATTTGAAAGTGAAGTCACGTTTTAGGTCAGGGTAAGGTTAGGTATGGTCTGTGTGTGTGAGAGAGTGTGTGCATGTGTGTGTATGAGAGAGCAACTATCCTTTATTCATGCTTGGTTACACGAGTTTCCCCTAAAATCACTCATGTATACTTAATATGTTTTTCGCCCCAAATCCCTTCAGCAAAACTAAACTTAGCTGAGCCTGAGCTGAGAGGAGAAGACACCTCTGGCTCCAAAGAAAATTTCCTCTCACCCCTTGAATTTTTCTTTGTGCTCTCTGACCCGTGATAGTAGTGTGATTTACCCCCGAGAGTTTCTGCACAGCGGCCCTCAATCAGCCTTTTGTTTTTCTGGACACTCTGCCCATCTATAATTTTCCCAGGCAGAGCAGATAGCGAGCATCAGTTCAAAGTGTCCTCCCGGCTGGCTCCTGCCTCAGCAGTAGCATTGGGAAACAGGCCCTTATCTCCTCCACCTCCTCCTCTCCAGCTCGGGGGACGGGGTTAGCTTATCTCCTCCACTCCTCTTTTGACTAAAGTGAGGGAGGCCAGTGCTTCGCCCGGGCTCTGCTCCGGCCATGACCCATACCCGTTCACAAACACAAACAATACTCAACGTGCCTGGCCACACGCATGCACACATCCATTGTATATACATAATGCTGTGGGACTGGATTTGTTTTCTGTTCTTCTCCAGGTTTTTGCTATTGATTGTTTTTATACCAACTTGTATTTTAAGCTTTTGTCCAATATATTGTCTTCGCTGTCAGTATATTTCACATTATTTATAAGCAGATGAGTACAGCAGCTGTCTAACCGATCCCCCAGTAACAGGGAATAATACAATGTATGGATTTTTATTAATAATAAACAAATGTTCCATCATAAATATTGAGATAAAAACAGAGATTTACCAACGGTAGCATACGTTTAAAAACTTTACTTTTTAAAAGTAGTTAAGCTTATTCGTTTTTCTGGTTTCTTTCTCCAGTTTAAGTGAAACCAACAATAATTCCCAATGTGATCGTTAAGTAAGGGTGTCATGGCTCTAATATTTTAGCTTTGGTGTAAACAACCAGGTTGTGTCGCTCCATTATTAATCATCTGTACTCGACTTTAAACAGTTTATCTGACCCATTATTATTTAATGACATGTATCATTTATTCAATCACACAATAGCTTTGGGGGGTTTTAAATGTCATCTTTATGTCAAACCTGAACCAAATTCAAACCACAGTTTTGTGATTGTTAAACCACAAGATTCTGTAGATCACACACATACTGAAACACACACGTGTAATGTGGAGGTGTTGCCTGAGTTTGAGGTGTTACCATCTCAGCAGGAAATTGTTTTCTTTTCCTGGAGATACTTTATTTAGTGATATTGTTTTCTTTCCCTGTAGAGAAGCTCTTTGGCGTCATGATCAGCCACAAATCATCAAATTCATCACTGCGAATAAGTTTGAAAAACACACATTTGAAATTCAGATTTTTATTTTTAAATCCTCAGATGAGGTTTGTTTTAAAGTGACCAACAGGAGAAAAGGGGAAAAAAGGAATTTTAATCTTGTGCCACTATGAAATATAGACACTGAGCCAACCCTGGAAATGAAAACATTCAAACACACCACTCATTATGACACTTTTGCTCCCAGACCTTTTCCTTTCTACTCGGTCCACCGGCTCTTCTCTGTTCAGAGCAAAACAAGTGGGAGAGATCATCCTCAAGACTGCGGAGGGAAAACCTGTCTACATTAACCTGCTTCCTATCAACTCACGCAAGCACACATGCACTCATGCATTATATCTGTGTGCACTGTGCTAGCAGAGGCTGATTCAATGAACTCTTACTGAGCCACACAGTGGTTCATTGAGTCTGCAGGAGGTCTGATAATGTCCTGCCAGGAGCCTTTGGAGAGACAGTCAATCAATAACCGTCCATTGTTCTGTGTATAAATGAATGGGAATGAGCCAAAAGGTGCAAAACCAAACAATTTGATCATGCGGTGGCTCCCTCCACTTTACAGAGTCTATAAGACTCCATATTGCAGGAGTTACAGTAAGCTGGTGAGTAAATGTTGTAAAAAGCTCCTGCTGCACATAATTAGTGATATAACGCTGCATATTAGAGCTAGTAAGCACAGTTTCAGTTGCTTATTTGGATCTATACATTATAAATATTGGTGGTGATTTAGAGAATACATTTTTATAAGCTTGATTAACATCTATCTCATCATGTCAAGCACCAGTAGTGATAGTCTCTTACTCCTTATGCTGCCTCTCTTTTTACCAAATCTGGAAGTCCATGCTCTGGTAACTTAGCAAAGATGGTGGTGAGATGACAAGATGACATGTAGACATGAAGAGGTGGAGCAGGGTTTTCCTCAAATTGTGAAACTTGGTTTGACATTATTTACACATGTAGTTTGGCCTGATATTCTCTGGTATGATTAATAAACAATTAAAGCAAAAGCATTTAAATGTCATGAAGTGACTTTTTCTTCTTGTCACTGGATTCACAGTGAAGTTCGTCCTGACTGAGACTCGTCCTGAAATTACCTTCTGTTGCTTTGAGACTTTCTATACCTCTAATTTTTGGTGACTCTGATGACAAAGACAATGAGCTCCTTGTTTTCAGCAAGTTGTGTTTGTGTGCATGCACGTACATGAGTGTGTGCTTGTGTGTGGGTGTCTGTCTGTCTGTGTGTGGTGATCACAGTCTGCCACTGTTGAGTAATGTCTAATTAAGGCCCACGGTGCGGCAGGTAATGTGCCTGTGGTGTGTGCAGGGAGATGGGGGAGGGGGCGGATAGGTGATGATTTGGGTTGATTATCTGCACTAATTGGACTCGCCAAGTAGCCAAGCAGTGGTCGGAACCTGCAGTCTCACCTCTCATTAAAATGATCTAATGATGAGCTACCAGATCCTCTGACCAGAGGAGCGGGCGGCGGGGTCGCTCACTAGTTAGCAGGCTGTACCCTGTGGACATGCACCCACTGCGACAGTGCGACACTGTTGTGTTACACTTTGGATTCACTCGCAGAGGTGGGTGTAGGATTGCTACCGTTAAAAAAAAATCTGTTGCTGTTTTAACATATACAAGCATTTGAAATGTAGGAGGTGGTGATTGTTAATTAATGCAGTTATCAGTCAAAAATTAATTTCAGCATTAAATCTAAATGACACCACTGCTGACTGTAAGCTGCTTTTTCCTCCCACCTCTACACAAAAAGTCCTGTATGGATTATTAGGAACTTTTACGGGGGAAAACAAAGATTTAATATGGATAATAATATTATAAAGTTTTATTTCTATAGTGCTTATCTTAACAAGGTTATGGTTGCTTTTCAAAACATATGGGAATTAATGCAAAAGCCTCACACAATCTTATAGAAAGTTAGTTTTTCATACATTATAGTGCAGCTGAAACTTTCCAATAGTATAAGGATGTCAGTAAAGTGTTGAAGAGGTTTGTTAATGTTATCAAATATTTCATAGGAATCATTTACAAAATTTGGGGATGAAGTTTTGTATATATATAAACACGTGCACCCCATTTTGAAAAAACGATAAGATAAATGCTATTTAATGTGTTTGTAGGTGATATTAACATTATTTCAATTTTTCCTGCTTTTATTAGTTCGTGCTTTAATGCTACTGTCTACTCTCATGTTATTTGATTGTGTTGAGGCGTGTTTGTGTGCTTTTACCCGCACAACATATTTAAGAGCATTTGTGCTCATGAAATGTGTCTTGACTGTTGGGTCCATATTTATGAGTTGGAGTTTTATGCGCTCCACGTTACACAGGGAGGAAATGAAACTTCCTCATGTCTCAGACAGTGTGCAGCATGTAGTCTGCTGCCCTAATCCCTCATCTGCTCCACATTACCAAATCCCTATTACCTGCAACCCACCTAATCTTGCGATGTAGTTTCCGTCAGGTAGGATTAATAACACCCACTGTGGTTAGTGTTTGAATCTGTGTGTATGTGTTTGTTTAAGTGTGTCCACTTTCTCCCCCCCCCCTCCTCCTCCCTTCCTTTAATAAGCACATTGTAATTTATGGTTCGTAGTTCATCGACGGACGGCTGGCCAAATTGAACGCAGGCCGCGGCTTCACCGACGTGTTTGAAGAGGAGATCACAGAGGGGGGCTTCTGTGGAAGTGAGTAGCCCCGAGCCTGTCTATCAATTAGTCACCTTACGTGTGTTTGCCATATTTCATGCAACAGGCAGAAGTTATTGTATTACAGTCATACATAAAAAGTGTGAACATAAAAATAAGGAGAAACTTTTAAAGTTATGAAAATGAAAAGAGTTTTGTGCTTTTCTAAACTGTGAACCGGTTAAATGTAGGAAAAGACAATAATCACAAGAAACTGGCTTGATACAAACACACATCGATATGAAGAAATGGTGTTGTATATGTATATATACATATATATATATATAGAATAGGAAAAGATGACTTATTGCTCAAGAGTAAAAAAAAGTTTAACAGAAAATAGGTTTAGAGATAAAGATATTAGCACTGTATAAAACTATTATGTCAATTATTGTATAAAAGTCTGACACTACCAACTGTAAAATGTGAAGCTCCTCTACAGTTGTTTGCTTTGTTGCTGTTTTGTATATTTGTATAAAAGCAGTAAAGTTGGAAGAAAGTAAAAAGGCAAACAATGTTAAACTAGTTTAATAAACTTAAGTTAGTAAATTATATTATATACGTTTGTATAAAATGTCAATATGAAAGCATTTCTCGTCCTCAGATTCTTATTGTTCATTATCACATTTGAAGTCTTTTTTTTTCTCATAAACACGCCTGTGACCACATAAAGCGCTTTAAATATTAATGCGCTAATTAGCTCTATTTTACTTTGAAGAATAGAATTTAATTATTAATATAGATTATATTTTTCTCATGCACGAGTTGCTCTCAGCTGTTCTCAAATCAGTGCAAAGCTCAAATTAATAATGATAAATATATAAATAATAAAACGTCTTATTGTTTTAGATTTTTGCCTCTCCAGTGTCATTTATATAAAAAAAATCCTTATTGGAACTGATAAACAGGTGAATCTCACTGAAAGAATTAATCACATTTTGGCAGGAATGAGCTTTATCACATGTGAAGACTGTGCACGAGACATCAGAAGTTTGAGTGTGAGACAAATCCCACAGGAGCGCTCAGACAAATTAGGTTGTTTTGATCGTAACACCTCAGGTTTCGAGTCGTATTTACATGGCAAGAAAAAAAGAAATGCCGTCCAGATGTTGCAGCTAAATACTCGTCATCATCATCACATTATTATTATATCTGATCTTGACCCGAACACACACTGTCGTCTGTAATTATCTTCTCTAAACACGTGAGAAAACCGTCCTCCGTCCTGCCCAAGTTACATCAAGGTTCGATTCTAGATCATTTTCAATTGCAAAAGGTTAAGTTTATAATTATGATTGTAAAAAAGGCAAAAAGGACAAAAGAAGAAAACAACTTTTAACTGTAGAAATTAACTGGAAAGAGTTTTAACTGAACTAAGGCCAAAGACACAGTGTAGTTAAGATTAATTAATAGTTCACTTTATTTTCTTCAGCCACTTTACAAAACACTGTCACTACATCTGTTTGGAATTTTTTTTCCCACAATTAAAAATTCTGAGTAAATATGTGGAGCTAAAAGTAATATCCATAGTTACCTTTGCTTTTGCAATGTTCACACTGTGCTACTGAGTGCAAAATGATTAATTCATACGTCCTGTGTTTTATCCCTCAGGTAATTCAAGGTCTTATCAGCAATGGATGCACACCGTGAAGGTATTCACAGAAAGCCGTGCATATCACACCTAAATGCTTTTATCTGGGGCTTTTTTTAATGTTCCACTCATTTTCTTCCTGAGTTATATTTAATTAAACGCGTGATTGACACGACTCCGTTTGAAGTCCCGGTGTTGCCTCTGGAATGAAGGGGCTGCCTGAATGTACAGATCCAGCTTGAGTGCACTTTGGTGTGTGAAGCGGCGCGTGCAGCAGGACAGTGGAGGCAGACAGGGAGGGAGACAGAAGTGATTTGACGTGACAAGACGTCCTCCAACATGACATGTTGATCTGGCAGCAAACACAGGCGTTACTCCGCTGAACCGACCCAGGAACATAGATCGCTCCCTCCTTCTTCATCTCCTTCTGTTGCTTTCCTCCTCTCCTTTCTCTCTTTATTTCTCTCCCTCTTTTCATCTCTGTCACAGCCCCCCCTCTGTCTCTCACTCACTCCCTCCCTCTCTCCCCACGCCTTCAGCTAAGGCTGAATTAGTTCTCTAGAGTGCTCTTCAAAGGTTTGTTAAAGTTCACATTTCCTGACTGACAGGGATCTATAAGAGGGGCCTTCACCTCGGCCCCTCTCCCTCTCTCCCTCTGCCGACTTCTGAAACACTGTCTGCCATTTACTCTGTTTAGCCGTTTAGCTGACGCTTTGTGCTTACACTAAAGACCAAACACTGAGAAAAAGAGTGCGACGCCAAAAAGGAGAGATGCAGCGTCTCGGAGAGGGAAGACGAGACAGGCACACAGAGATATTGGGCACCATAATGTCAGGCTGCAGAACTCAAAGTAGAAATCAATCACGCACAGTTCCTTCCATCTCTGTTTTAGGCTGCTTCTAAACGAACACCTCCTGAATGCTGTGAATCGTACAGCTTATCATGGCTCAGCAGTACGAGCCCGATGTCACCACGGTTTCTTCCTGAAGTCATATTGCATTGCTCTTTATAACTGCAGACGAGTTTTGGCTGTTTGATATTGAAATGTAATCCTTGGGGCTGGGTGATCTTGCAGAAATATGGATTGTGGTATTGATAAGTTTACTGTACATCACCGTACGGCAAATGTGTGCAAAAAGACATCAAATATACTGATATACTGAGAAACAATGAACACGAATCAATAATATGCATTGATGTTTGTGCATATATGTATGCATACATACTTGTATAGTAAAGGAGCAGTTACCTGAGACCTGATGATATTTGGTTTGAATGTGTGGAAACTCCCTCTAAATGTGTTTCAGTGTCTGACAAATAATTGCCTTTGTCTATCACAGAGAGGAGGAGCACTCATCAACACGGCCGTGACAAAGGTACGTTCTTCTGCAAAACTGCTTATTAGGCAGCCACATCGCTTCGCTCGATACCGTACGTGTATAAATTGAATCCTCAAGTCTGGAGAAATCCATTGAAACAGAACCTAGGGTGACATTTTTGCAGGTTCTTTAGGGAAAATTAATCATTACGCGCGGATATATGAAAATTAACTCGCAATGTGTCTGTTGCAATTGGCTGCGGAGCGAGTGGGAGCACCGTTCATGACTAGTCTGCGTTTGATGAGCGGTGCCGTGTCGTTATGTGCTGTACAATAGGTGGTCAGGGTGCCCTTTCATGTTATCGCCTCCTGTTAGTGTGCGAGGCTTTTCTTATCCAGCCTTTTGTCTCCGTGTTTTTGCCACAGGGATCAAAGCATTTCTTGATGTTACATGAAACCAGAGCAGAATGTTAATGCAACATGTTTTGATTAGTAATCTGTGTGTGTGTCTGTGTGTCTCTCTCTCTCTCTCTCTCTCTGTGTGTGTGTGTGTGTGTGTGTGTGTGTGTGTGCTGTTTTCCCACCTAGGCCAAGAGTCATGCCAAGAGGGGCATCCGGGACATTAAGGGCAGACTAAAAGCAAGGGTGAGCCACACGGACCTTTGCGCCTCCCTGACACACACGCACACACTTTTACCAGCACACATACACGTGTGCACGCATGTGTTCTGTTGCACACCGACAGACACACACATCCTCGTAGAAGCAAACGTGAAGGCTGCTTTACATGTAGTGTGTGATTCTGACGCTGCGGCTTTTAATGACTGTTGAAGCCTGCTTAGCGCTTTGTTCAGGCTGTACATTTTTAACCAGCGCCCCTCTGGCTATGGCCTGTCATGTCATCCGAGCCCCAGCCCCTCTTTCTCTTTTATTGTCTGCATATTTCATCAGTTAGCCTGTGATTTCCTCAAAGCTAATGTAATGAGGTGTATGTTTCCATAAGCCTGATGGATTTGATAAGGCAATAGCAGTTTGATCTGTCAGTGGGAAGCTGAGGAGCGAGGGCACTGATGATGAACCAGAAGAGCATGCGGTGTTCTGCATTGTGCATGTGCACACAAACACGCACGCACAGGCAGAGGCTGAACTCTGTTTGATTTTGAAGTCAAATTTCCCGTGCAGTGAGAAAAACAAATGCATCGTCTTTGAATCTAAATTAATCAGCATTGACTGTTTGTTACTTAGAGCTGCGCATGTCGACACAAACACATAGATTAATCTGCTGTGAGGTGGTCTTGATTATAATTTTATATATAAGGTTGGTGATATAGTAAATATTTTATTGTCACAAGCGGCTTTAGTCCTCTCAGTACTCTCCATCTTCACTGCTACAGTATGTCTGTGGCTGTTAGACACAAGCCCGTTAAAAAAGCTTCAGTTCTGTGCTTGAACAATTTGACTCTGTAATTGTAGCCAAACATCATCCAATGAGAAGTAAATGGTATTTTCTGACTGTTTCAGGTGCAGATTTGACTGTTTTCTCACTAACAGAACTGTGTATGTGAGATTGACTGAGATAAATTACAGTGCACATGTTTATCTTAGTGAAGGAATATTTCATATGTTTTAAGTGGGTTTAAAATAACAGTCTAGTTCCTTGACACTGAGGAACAAGCTGTTTCAGGCTTAAGATATAAATACTTATTACAATTCCTTAATTTGTTCGGGAGTTGTCTTGTTGATCAAGTTATTTGACACAGAAATCCAGAATATAACCAAAACTAACTGATGCTTTAGTCCAAATTGATTTACGATACAAACCATCTAAGATTTAAATTCTTCATCTTTCTCTCAGGAAGAGGAAGAAGAGGGGATGCCGGTCTGTGCGGGGTCTCCCACCAGCACCAAGAGCCTGTCTCCAAGGAGACTGCAGAAGATGAGACGGGTATGACACACACACACACACACACACACACACACACACACACACACACACACACACACACCACACACCACACACACACACACCACACACACACCCACACACCCACATACATCAGTAAATGAGTTAACTACATTTACACTGACTTATCCTGGATGCAGTCTTCCACTTCTGTTCTCTTTCTGCCATTGCTTTTTCTTTCTCTCTTCATCCCATTTCCTATCAGTTTCTTCTATCTTCATCACTCTCCTCTTCCTCCCCTTCTCTCCCCCACCACCACCACTCTCCCTCTCTCTTATAACAACTCTTGGAAGTACAGTAGTTTGTCAGGGTGCCAAACGTAATGCTAAGCATTTTCTTCTCTGTCAACACACTCGTGTTGTACATTCAGTATTTTCCTCTGAACAGCGCGGACAGTAGAAGCAACTCATCTGCTGGTCAGCATTTCCTGTGAAGAATTTGCTTGTGCACCATAAGTGGATTTTTTTCCTTTGTTGTGTACAGAGCTGGCACACGATGAGCGAGTACGTGCACGCTCACAAAATACACATTCATCAATAAATTTATCAGGAGACTTAAGAACATTAGGAAATTATGAGAGCCTGTAGTGCAGCGTAAATTATCACGCTCACTTATATTTCTTGGTGTTGGAAGTTTGGTTTTGCGTAATTGCAACTGCACACTGTACAGTACAAAGCACATGCATATAGCCTGAGGCATACTAGTTATATTTCCCTCTGCATATTGTATCTATACCTCTGGAATCCCAGCTGGAGCTTCTCTACCTCTTATTGTTGGAGGAAAAAAAAGGCAAATGGACACTCAATTCTATCTAAAACCCCAAAAAGCCTGCATGCACACACTGACATTTTGGTCACAGCCATGTAAGAGTGTGATTAGGAGAGGTTGCGCTGCCTCTAATTAGCATTGTGCTTCCTGTGTGTGTGTGTGTGTGTGTGTGTGTGTGTGTGTGTGTGTGTGTGTGTGTGTGTGTGTGTGTGTGTGTGTGTGTGTGTGTGTGTGTGTGTGTGTGTGTGTGTGTGTGTGTGTGTGTGTGTGTGTGTCATGAGGCTGGAAAGTCTTAGCGCACAGGAAGGTGTGACGGCCGGGGAGAGGAGCGGCAATTAGGGCTTTTCTAAAGGCCTCCTCGGACCCCCCCTCCCCCAGCTCGTGCGCACACAAAGATGGGCCAACACACACACACACACACACACGCACACAGATTAAAAGTTAACATGCAATTGATTTGCGCACAAACACACGTGCTGTTTTCAGGACCCACACACCCCTGTCCCTGACTCTGAGGCCTGTTCATTGCCACAGTAACGGGTCCCTGGGGACGACTTGAGGAGGGACACACAGGACCGCATGTCCCACAGCACTGGTTTTGTGTGTTTGTCTTTATCATATATATAGTTTATCATCTTCTCTTTAGCCATAAAACACTTGCATCGTCAATTAAACTGCTTATGGTTCCTAATCCAGATTGGGGGTAGTCCAGTTTATTTCCCTCTTTCCTTACACATTGAAACCTTTTTGCGAACGCTCCTGTTCTGTGTGTTCTGTAAAGTCTGACGATCCGAGATTCTCTTCTGTCAACTGAAACCAAGACTGAAAACGGAGAAGGCAAAGAAAGCCTTGATAATTCGTGGCCTGTCAGTGTGCAGTAACCCCTGAAAGACTGAAACTCTTCAAAACTCTTGTTTTACAGAGTTTCAAAACAAATGAAGAAGGGTTTTCTTTTGTTCATAAATACCACAGGAACATTATTTGCCAAGTACATATGGAAATAAAAAACCCTTTTAGGTTCCTTGTGTAGCTTTTTCAGATGTTGTGACACTTTACGCTCGCCATTTATTTACTTTTCCCTGGCTGTTAATAGCGCACCATATTTATATTTCAGTTAGAGCCACAAAAAATGATGGAGAACAACAAAACTACTGTTCTTATTCTATCTCATCTCTCAGTCTCTTACCTTTCCTGAGATTTCTTCCTATGAAATCTTGATACTGTTGTTCTGTCTGGACCAGGTGTTCCCTGCACGTGAAATTGATCTCAGTGGGACTCACCTGGTTAAATAAAGGTTAAGTAACATGAAGGAAAAAAACACTCACACTTTTACTCTCATAGCTCTTCTTCTCCTCCTCGTGCCCACACACAGACCTTTATTGCTTGGAAAACCCTTATTTCAGCCTCATCCGGTCTCTGTCTCTTAAAACCACTAATCCAAATATGTCCCCATAAGACAATGACAGTCCTAATTTGATAAACTTCCCAAAATATGGAAAAAACTGTCCCCTCACCCTTTTTTCCAGTAAAAAAAAAATGTAAGCATTATATGAACCAAGTGACATACTTGTGTGCATTGTGTCCTCTGCCAAAAGGACCCCCCCCCCCCCCCCCCCCCCGTCATCGTTGCATCCTCATACCTTTGACCAAGTGACAAGCAAATGCTCTCTCATCTACCAGATAAATTCAGAGACATGTTGTCATCAGAAGCTCCTAAAAAATGTGAATCTGATTAAAGACATTCCAAACTCCCGTGTGGAAGAAGAAGAAAAAAGCTGATGCATTTTTATCATTCATCATTTTTAGCAAACACCTCGAAGTCTGTCCTTGAAATGAAATGAATGATCCTGGAGAAGCTCCTTTAATTAATCATAGCAAAAATAAATCAGAGTTAAGAAATTCATATTCCATTTGATCAGCCAACACATGTACCAAAGTGAAAGTGCTGCTGTCATATGCGTATATATTTCAGCTGTATCCAGCGATGTGGGTGATTTGTAGTGTTTGGGGAGTTAGATTAAGAATGTAGGAGTAATCCTTTCGTTTGACAAAAACAAGAATGAGTAGGACCGCTGACTTGTTGTCTGATACAACAAACAGCAGCCATTGTTCTGGCTCGTGTGTGTGTGTGTGTGTGTGTGTGTGTGTGTGTGTGTGTGCGTGTGCGTGCCACATCTGTATTATTTTGTATATTTGGTGGGTGCATGTGTGTTGCTTCATGTGTTATTGTGCTGTAAGCATCTGCAAATAGAAAGCGTGTCTGCACCTCAGCCCTTTTGTACACGAGCATGTATTTCAGTGTGTGTGCCCCATGTACACAAACACGCATGCATTTAGCAGTTTGCCTCAGGTTGGAGGCAACAGAGTGACAGCTGTTAAGAGAGCAGAGGGGAGTGGAGGTTGGGACAGTGTTATGGACAATGACAGCCAGCAGGCTTGCGACCGGGGCTCAGCCCCAGGCTCTGGACTCTTCACCTGTTGAGGCAGGAGAGGTGCCAGCCTGGAAAACACCCCACAGCACCATGTGGAGGGCGAACAGGGAGGGAACACAGATGTAGAACAGAGGTACAAAGTCACATGGAGACTTCAGTGTGTGCAGTGTGTAATGCATGGATGTGTGTGTGTGTGTGTGTGTGTGTGTGTGTGTGTGTGTGTGTGTGTGTGTGTGTGTGTGTGTGTGTGTGTGTGCGTGCGTGCGTGTGTGCGTGTGCGTGCGTGCGTGTGCGTGTGCGTGCGTGCGTGCGTGCATGCTTCATCAGTGGGAGACAGCTCATGTGTTCATGGCCGGTGGACACATATTTAAACTGTACATATGGCTTGTGAAGTGTCTGTGTGGTGTTCAGGGAAAAATACACATTTTTGTGAACAATGGTTTGTCTCTGAGTTCAAACGTAGTTCTACTAACATTTATATTTTATTACAGTTACACTTTACTTGAAATATTGATCATAATGCAGCCTATAGACATTTATATTCAGCAAATGATTCAAATAAGGACAACAAATAAGAAACACTCTGAGTAAAGTGAATAGCTCGTATCTATTTCACAACATATTCTTTAACTGTAGTTTATAAAGCACAGGATGTTTGTTGTAATTCATAAACATGCAGTTTTTAATGCTTTTGTAAAATGGAAAACATTTCAGATATGCTTATAATATCCATTGGAAGATTAATGTTGTGGATATATATTTTAGATGAATAGTTGAGATGCACCATAGTGTGTGTGTGTGTGTGTGTGTGTGTGTGTGTGTGTGTGTGTGTGTGTGTGTGTGTGTGTGTGTGTGTGTGTGTGTGTGTGTGTGTGTGTGTGTGTGTGTGTGTGTGTGTGTGTGTGTGTGTGTGTGTGTGTGTGTGTGTGTGTGTGTTCACATGGTTATTTGTATGCGTTTGTAGCTCAGGTTCTCTCCACCTCAGTGACCACAAGCAGCGGCTTCCTCGCTGAAACCAAAGTGCCATCTCCTGGCGGTGTCCAGGTACTGCAGCCACTCACTTGGAGACACCTGGTGATTTTTACTGGATGAGTTTAGAGGAACAGAATGAGCATAATGCACGTTCTCCTTCTTTTATGGCTGATGTTTTCTTTCTGTGAGAGGGAAGTGAGCTTTCAGCATCAGCCAGTTGGACAGAAAAAAAGCAGTGGATCTTGCCTCAAACGTTATTTTGCCCCCCCCCCCCCCCCCCCCCCCTTCGAGTGAGCAGCTCTTAAACAGGCAGACACAGACTTGGCCATACTTCTGCAAAGGCTCTGCCTCTCCCCAAGGTTTGTTTGCATTTTACCGGCATCTCTTTACACACACTGCCAAGCTGTGAGATCAGTGCCCGCTCAGAAATACCATATGAAATGTATAATGTAAGACCGGCTATTAAAGTCCGCGAGCGTCTGGCCCTGTCACAGAGAGGCATAGTTGTTCCGCATAACCGGTCATGCAGGGAAGGAAGGGAACAGGAGGGGGAAAGTTTGTTTCTCCAAATGCAGAAACTAAGATGGATGATGATGACTGTTTTCCCCTCATAACTACAGAAATGAAATGTAATTTATTTTTAACATCAAATTTAAAGACTTTTTTTAAAAAGCCACCTTAGATATATTCATTCCGTAATAAAATGTTATAACATGAGAATAAAGGATAATTTTGCCATCTTGTACCCACAATCCACAACTATCAGACTTTAATCTACGGAGAGAATGTGTTTTTTCTTTTTTATGTCTGCGTGTACAATTACAAAATAACATAATAACACACAACTTTGCAATAGAGGCTGAGGTGTCAGCTCTTCTCCTTGTATTTAGGAAACACAGGAGGCTTCTTATCCTCTTCTAAAATATTGGATTGAGCCAGTTTTACTAAAATAACCTGACGTTTTTTTTTCATTATTTCCGTGACTTGTGTTCAGTCTGCTGCGTCCCCCCGCCCCCCCCCCCCCCCCCCCCGACTCTCCCGCTCTCTGCGTTCTGTTCGGTCTCAGTTGTGGCGGAGAGGAAGGAAGCGAGCCAGGCAGACAGAAACAATGACATCTGTCACTGACAGCAGAGTGACAGAGGGGGAAGACGGGAAGTGGAGGAGGGAGAGTCGCTTTTTTCATTTTCACCTTTCAGCTTCCCATTAGCCGACAGTGAGAAGCTAATGAAGGAGCGGTATGATAATCTGTTGTTCTGCTTTCTCCTGCTTCCCACTGTCCTGTCAGGCCTGTGGTTGTAGGGGATGGTGGCAGAGCTGTCACGACTCCGACAGGGGAGTGACGTGATCTCACTGTGGATGTCTACATTTGAAGGGTTTCTATATTTTTGTTGTTTTTTTTTTACAATGACATTAAGTACATCTAATTTTAGATCTTAAATGTAACGGCTATTTTGGGTCGCGACACTTCTGAAGGAGCAGCAACATTATGTTCAAGTAACTGACAAAAGCACACTTTGTATCTCACATTACCAGTAAAATGAATGCAACATGTTGGCCATTTAGGAAAAAGGATGTAAACCAACCCCTGTGCCAAATTTGGCGCTTCTATCGTAAAACGCTCAGTTGCTGTAAATAGTTTTAATCTTAACTGCCGCACTAAAGGGTCACAGTGAAGAGAGGGAATGACAAATTGATAAAGCCGTGAAGAGAGGTACCATCCATTTACTGCTCCCTATGGAACTTCCTCTCAGGTAGACGGCACCAAAGCTGTAACGGAGATCAGAGGGCCAGGCTTCATGACCTGCGTCTGGTTGTGTTTGGGTTCACCTTGCTTTAATAAACACCTAAAGCGCACAGAGAGGCCCTGCGTCCCCCAAACGAGCAAATCCAGCACAAATGAACAGACTCAATAACTGCATGCGCCATAAACAGACATGGGTTTGTCGTTTTTTGTGTCCGTTCCGCTGTCCGGAGTTCGCCGAGTGTCTCACAGGTGCATCTTCCCTCGGCCGGCCTGCGTTGGCTGGCTGGCACGTCGGCCTGGCCCCTGATTTACTGCCCTGACACAGGAATCCATTAAAGGCTGTTTAGGGATCCCAGGCCCGAGCCCCTCTGAAATCTCTTTCATTATAGCTCCAAGCTACCATGGAAGGAGAGAGGCTCGGCCAATCAGCGGTGCCACCACATGTGTTCGTGTTTAGCCCGATGGCTGAGAGGCTTAAGTGGCTACTGCACACATCTCCTCCGCTGACTTTTATGGAGAAAATGGCACTTTAACTCTTTGTGTTTTTTGTTGTAATGGAGTGCGTATGTGACTTGAGTGAGTGTGTGAGTGTGTGTGTGTGTGTGTGTGTGTGTGAGTGTGTGTGTGTGTGTGTGTGTGTGTGTGTGTGTGTGTGTGTGTGTGTGTGTGTGTGTGTGTGTGTGTGTGTGTGTGTGTGTGCGTGCGTGCGTGTGTGCGTGTCTCTTCACTGGCCGAACACGGGCCCTAAATGAGGCCAGGCCAGTCACACGTTACATTCCGCCTGTCTGGCTGGCACTGCGTCGGCTAATCAAGACCGGCTTGGTTCACGGTTCCAATGCTGACCCCCACCCCCCCCACCCACCCCCATCTCCACCATTCCCATCATTCTTTGGGGCTTTCAGGAATCTTTCTTCACCTCTCTACATTAGATTCCTTCCTTTCTTTCGCTCCTTACTTTCCTCCTCCTCCTCCTTTGTGTTGCCTTTTTTTTTCTTACGACACCTCACCTTTGCTGCAACCGAAACCACAACACAAACACACAAACCCCGACCGTCCTGGCTTCTCAAACACACACACACACACACACCTCCCTCTGCACTTTTATGGTTGTAAAGAACCTTTCACTCCGCGTTGGTCTTTGATAATGTGGCTAACGTGAGTTTACAGAGAAGCACAGAGAAGAAGAGAGAGGTGGAGCTAAGTAGGTGTTAGAAACAGGGAAAACATTACAGTGCATACTAATGCACACATACAGATTGTTAACTGCGCCCTGTGAGCGCCTCAACACAAAAAAAACACATGGAGACAGAAGCATAATTTTTGATATTACCAAAAACATAGACATGGGAGTGTGAGCAGCAGAATAGAAGGAGGTAAATGGGCAAAAAGCAAAGAGTGTATATTAGAAAGTGAAAGATTAACATAAGCGAACACGCTCACACAAAGTGAGGGGGAACATGTGCGTGGTAGTGGAAGGCATGTTAATAAGTGGCCTGGGGGCAGATTTGGGTTCCCATGGGGAGAGTCCTGCCCTGCTCTGTAAAGCTTCTGTCTCTTCTTTAACTCGCCCATTAAACATGGTACACAGGTGGCTTATTAAACTGTGTCAGACAACTACACTTACACACTGATCATTCAACACAGCGACGTGACAAACACAATCACATCCACCGGTGTCGTAATGCAAACGACTTTGTGCGGTTTCCCCTCATCTTTGCTCGCAGTCCGTGAGTCGCTTGCAGTTCTCATTTAGCGCAGAGTTTGATAAAATACTGCAGGGGATATTAAAGATTTTCATCCCTAGACTCAAATTTGACAAATTTAATCTCAGCCCTGAGGGTCCAGGCTCATTAAAACAAGCTCCTGTCTTATGGGGACCCACCAAACACAGACCTGCATCTTTTTTTCTTCTTTTCTACTACTATCCAGTCCCAAGTCATATTTTTCATGAAAAGCTGAACCTCAGCACAACGCCACATTCTGTCTAGACTCCATGTTTCACAGGAGCCTCGTATCTTTAAGCAGAGACTCCCCGTGGGTCCGTTTTTATTGTTTTATCATGTTATTCTTTTTGTCTTAACTACATCCACTTGCTCCGTTATTCTCATTAACAGCAGAACCTCAGAAAGTCTCCCATGAGCATGGACCCCAGAGATCTTGGCTACGGGCTCGATGATGATGAGCTGGACAGTGCGAGCAAGTACGAACTCCCATTTTTATGAGCGATTGCTTCACACTGTTTTGTCACTGAAGTCATTTTCAAGTTGTTTAAAGTTTGCATGTCACGGACGTCAACACAAGAGAACTTTTACTGGCGAACTGATTTAATTTTATTGAGCCTGTTTAAAAGTGTGTTTCCAGGCAGAGTCCTTCTCCCTTTACTCATGATAACACTGCCCCCAAGTGGACACATTTAGTAAAAGTAGAAAATGAGTGAAATGTCTGATGTTGTTCTCTAAAAACCACAGTAACTTTGTGAAGAATGACACGACACACACACGCACTGATCCACTCTGCCTGTTGCTGTGGGTTCTCTCCTCTAAACACAGGCTCTCCTCAGAAGACAGCGGGGATGTCCCCTCCTACACTGAGGACAGCGACGACTCGTACTCGCTGGAGCTGGACATCAACCCTTCCCGCTCGGGCCAGATGAACCTGCTGGAGGAAATCCTGGACTCTCTGAACACCACGGGCCTGGACCAAGGCAAACTCAGTGCCGCCAAGAGCCTGGACTTCTTCATGTCCATGGATGAGTTAGACTACAAGACCCCGGTATGAAAAGACAGGAAGTGTAGATATTATAATTCAGAGAGGAGCTAATGATCAGACAAACAAAGAGTGGTTTTATCAAGATCAGTGAATTGTTCTCTGAGAAATCAAGTAAAATGTTAAAAAGAAAGGGGCCAGTTTCAGCAGCTCACATTTAGGTACAGATCCTTTTCACACTCAGACAGCAATATCTGGGGATTTGTGTAATGGCGTTTCCTTGTTTCTTCCGAATCAGACCAAACCAACCCCCTCCACTGAGTCGAACCCTGCAGATGAAAGTGGCTGTGCTGGTGACCACAATCAGGGCGGCTGGAATATGGGTCAGGACGACAGCGCCATCCACGGAAAACACCTCCCTCCGTCTCCAAGGAAGACAGCCCAACAAGAGCAGCCTGAAGGTGTTGAAGAAACCTGTGGTCGCTCCTCCAGTACCCGTCACCACTGTCACACCCCCAGCCCAAGCTGCTGACGTGTCCAGACCCTGGCCGAGTTCCCCTCACCTTTCACCTCCGGAACGACATCCAGGACACCGCTTCTCCTACTCGCCCCTACTGCCCCACAAACCTACACCCACTCCGCCATCTCCCACACTCTCTCACACTCACAGCTCTCTAGCACCAGATTCTTACCTGGACTACTCTCCTGCTCCAGTGGGCCGGTCCCGCACCATCTCAGACCCCCAGGCCTGCACGGAGTCTTCTCAGACCCTGAACCACACTTCCTCCACTGGCATCCTGAGGAGGAAGGTGCTGTCCAAGGAGATGGTGAGGCAATACCACGAAAAGGCCCTTCACAGGCAGGGCAGCAGGGTCTACCAGGAGGGCGAGGAGAGCCCATCGAAGCACAGACAGTCAGCTCTGCCGGTCCCGTGGGAGAAAGAGGTGTCCAAAGAGGGGCTCCTGGGGCTGGGCCTGTGTCTGGGTGAGAGTCAAGGTTCTGGGGCGGCTGTGGTGAAGGATCAAACCCTCCTCGAGGAGATCGAGGCCAGGTGTTGCCTCGGCTCGGTCCTCCACACCAGCCTGCAACTCTCCCAGGTTCACTGCAACAACAGTCACCAGCAGGTCCAGGGCAAAGCCACAGAGGAGTCCTGAGGGACCTCAAAGACTCAGTGTCCGTAAAACGCCATAGAAGTATATTCACTGTCATCGTAGAGGACATGATCAGATCAGAAGTTTTTCTATCTCAACACCCAGCGATCAGGAAAGGTCACAAACGAACCTGATGTCATACAGGCAGCCACGAAGCCTTAGCGAAGATGCTAAAAGGAAAACGAGAGTGATGAGCTGGTGCACTGCACAATTCTCCATCTGTCGTCCATCTTTGTTTTCAAATGATTCAATTTGTATTTCAGGTGAAATAATAATAACGACAAAAACAAAACTAAAACCCCAAAACACCCAATCTTTAGAAAACCCTTTATTAACAAAAGAAGATTTTTCTTACATCCATCACAAGATAATTTGTTTTCTTTCAAGTGATTTGGATGCTACAGAAAGGAAAAACTTCGGAGTTTATAAAGATTCTGGAAACAAGTGACGGCAGCAGGACAAAAACACAAAGTGAGACATGCAGTGTTGTTATTTCAGTTGGGTTTTAAGAAAGTACAATTCTATAAACTCAACTCCAAACAAAAGAGACAAGATAGATGTTTCTGCATCACAGTATTTTTGTTGATAATCGTCTACATTTCTGAACGACACAGGTGTTGTATTATTCATCTGGAAAACATTTCACAACTCGACCCTTGAATTATCTTTTGCACAGAATATATGTAGCCGACAGGTAAAGGAGGAATTGTTCACATTGCAAAGAGGAAATCCAGAAACGGCTGCGTCAGCATTACGAGGGGCCGACGGCTCCTCATGTTCCAAACATTTCACATGATCAAAATTTGCACTTGGTTATCAACAAATAATACTCAGTTATTACCTCGTGGTACGAAAAGTCAAACAGGATTTTCTAGAAGCAAATGAAACTAATGATACACTGTGTAATTTAATATGTTTTTTTTATCACCATGCCTTAAGTGGACATGTGATTTGTTTATAATACTCTGGTGTCTTAATCTATCTATCGATACCAATACAGGTACTTTGTAATCCGATTACTTACAGATCGTTGCTGCAACAGTTAGTAGTACTTAAACAGCACTGTGTGTATCTGTATTAATAGAGTAGTTAATATATGATGTGCTTTCAGTTGCTGTTTTTAAATTGCATTCCCGATCATGAGCTGTGCACGTGGAGAAACCTCTCTCCTCTCCCTGCGTTCCTCAGGACACTTCTGCAAATACACTCAAAGTTTAAAGCTGATTCTTATGAGAAAAAAAAAGCCAATATCCTTCCTCCATCTCCTCTTCTTCCTCTTTTCCCACCGTCGCCGCTCTGCTCCTCACGTTGTCTCTCGCTCTCGACCTTTAGAGAGGCCGCCAGTTGTTGCAGAGCTCGTGAGGTAACTTTATGCGATACGACAGATAAAAGCATACATTCATGTTATTATCTACAGATCCCGTGGAAAGACCGAAACTAACGATACAGTGCTCTGCCTCTTATTGCTCTCAGACCCCCCCCCCCCCCGTTTGTGGCCCACAGCCTCAAGCCCATTTGTTCCTACTGATGATGTAAACTTTTAAAGTGGGTCACAAATACTGAGTAAAGTTCTTATTTTCAGTCTCAAAACAAGCCGCAGCTTCTGTAGAGAATAGAACTAAATACATTCATCTGTAGACTTCTAATCAGTGGAATTAATTCATCGTTGATTTGGGGGTTTTCTCACGGGATTTGTTGACTTTTCCGAAGAATCCAGAACCTCTCGTATAACTTTTTTATCGTCGCGTCTCACATGAGGAAATGCAATCTCTGTCCCTCTAGGTCTGAGTCTCACACTGTAATGCGACGCAGTGATTGACGATTGTGCTGCAATGAAGCAATACAGTTCTCCTCAGAGAGTAGCTACATGGATGTAATGTGTACAGAGTCGAAACTATTTCTATAACAGACTCTCCTGTGGAGAGAAAACGCCATGTCCGGAGATTGTGGGTTCCCATCGTTCTCTTGAGTCGCCACAAAACCCAGGATGGAAAAAAAACGAAAAAGCCCTTTCATGTGCTTGTGTTGGGATTATTACATTTATGGTTCGTTGTTCTTATGATTTATGCCAGACGCCAGTCGGTGTGGCAGTTTAATAGCAGCTATTCCTCCACTTTTTGAGTGCTGCTCTGCGTTAACGATTCGCCCATAAAGTCTTTGGCGTGCTTCTAAAAGCCCAGGAATCGGTCCTAGTAATTCCGAAAAGGGAAAAAAAAAAAACTAGGCTCCAGAACGATCTCTGTATGGGCCTCACCTATCGCAAACAAGCTTATTTACTATGCAAGTATTTAAAATGATGAAAATATAGTATTTTTTTCCACATTATATTCTATGATTCTACTTGAAACCAACCAAAATTAAATTTCTAGTGAGAATAAACCTCACGTGTCCCTAAATAAATTCACAGTGTGAGCTGAGGTGTGTCTAATGGTATGAGTGTGTGTTGTGCCTTAAACAGTCAGAGTACCATCCTATACAATCACAACAAGGTACAGTATCATAGACAGTAATATGCAATGGTTTCCGACCACCTTCAATCACACTCTGGAGCATCTTTGTATTTATATGACAAACTGACACAAAAACCCTGATTTGGTTTGGTGAGGAAATGACCTGGGCTGAAGTCGGGTAGCAGCGTTGTTTGTGTAGCTGTTGTGTTTCTGACTTTCAGCTTCAGCTGCGGTTACTCCGTGTTTTTCTTTTTCTTTGGTCCCGTGGGCGCTGGGAACTTCCTGTATTGAAGAGGAAGTTGGAATTTCTCTGGGTCATTTTGTCCTTATTTGTAAACAAAGTACTTTGATTGATTGTGATTATTATTATTATTATTATTAATACGTGTTTAGTTTGTGCTCTTCGTCTTTTTCATCTCTTTTTAGTTTTTTCAATACCCTGACTGAGCAAACTGTATTAAAAAAAAAAAAAAAAAACATTTCTCAGAGGAGTTTCTTTAGTTGATTTCATATTGATGAAAAATTATTTTCAACTGAATAGATTGTGTATTTTTTCTGGCCTAAGTATATTTTACATGAATAATATATGATCGGTGTTGTATGTTGTAAAGACAAAATATAAATGACACCTAATATTTGAATGTTTTAGATTTTATTTTTGGAGGAAAGAAACTATAGAGAGAATATAAGAGAAATGTCCCATGTAGCCGTTCAGGTTCAGAAGCATCTGACACCTGTACTGAGACCGATGCTTGTACATGGTACAACGCTTCCTGTTGTATCTGCATGTGTGTACCTGTTTGTGTTGTAACGCTATGGTTTAGTTTGTTCTTTTGTTCTTAATTATTATTTGAGCGGTTAGCACTTCCATCAAGTCAATGGAAATGAACATTACACTTCTGCCTTGCTGTGGCTATCATAGATTTCATCAAGCCTTTGCATTTTATGTGGAGGAAAACATTTCTTTTTGTTAGCAGTAAATTTAACTGTAGAGGTTTGTAGGGAGAAATAATTGAGCAGTGAGCTGCTGCTGCTGCTGCTGCTGCTGCTGCTGCTGCTGCTGCGGATATGAAAAGCTTTAGTAACTCTGGTCCTGTTTACACTCGTGTTGTACAACAGTGAAGTTGTGATTGTCAGGGAATTCGCATTTCAATGTGTGCAAGCTTGAGACAATAAAAGATTCCCAACACTCATTAAAAGCTGTTAATCAGTTAATATAAGTATAAGTAATAAGTGAAATTGAACATTTGAAGAGACGGTTCAGATGTGAGGGACTTTGAAGCAGCTTTTCTAAACTTACTACAGAGTAAAGAACAGGTTTAACTTCCCCGAAGCAAAATATTCAAGAACAGATATTTTTATTATCGTAAATCTGAATGTTACAGTGAGAAACTTCTTTTTTTCATTTCAGTCTCTCTTTGTTTTTTATTATTTTATTATCTCTTTTTTTCATGCCGTTTAATTTGATTCTCTGATTCTGGGCACAATTGCATGTTTTCATTACAGAGAAAACAACCGTCTTAAACAACTGAGGTCAGTCTAATGTGCTATTGATGAGTAACATGGTACAACTGCACGTAATGTATGCACTGTGAACTGAAAATAAAATGACACTGTTTCATTCTTATGCTCCAGGAACTCTTTTATTTAAGTTGCATCAACATAGAGAGAATCACACGAGGTGAAGAAAATCTGTATTTATTGACTAATTGGTCAAATGTGGTTTATTGTGTATTAACTCCCCCCCCCCCCCCCCCGGGGCAGTTACCAGATCTGTCTCCGTGGTTATGAGGTATTATGAGGTTATCGTATCGTCCGTCTGTCCCGCCCTTGTGGTCAGATACATCAATAACATCTTGAATGAATTTCTTTCATAATTTATCATTATTTGGTCCAAATCTTCAGTTTGACTCGAGAGGAACTGATCAGAATTTGGAGGTGAAAGTTCAAAGCAAGTTTTTGCATCGTGAACGTGATATTTCAGGAACACCTCTTGGTGACTAAAAGATGAGCCGTGACTTTGACCTTTGATTAAACAAATACATTTACTTTAATTATCCAACAGATTACTCACAGTACAGCATTAAAAGTCAGCATTACACTTCTTGTTTCTAAAAATACACGATTCAGTCTGGAAGTTACTATTCTGAACTAATGCAACTAATCATGAGAGAAAAGTCTCATGGAATTCTCAGCATAAAGACATGTGACACACAAAGAGTCAGACATTTTCCTACGATAAGTACACATGGAATGAATTTAATCGAAACGAGCATTGTCGTCACTCTTTACTTGTTTCCACGTGTGTCTGAAGCACTGGTCCATCGATTCTGAGGACACGGTCACAGAGACGTGAGACACTCGATACGTTCTGAGCTCAAATCTTTGTGTTTAGACGGATGTTGTGTCGGACGGTGACTCCAGCTGCAGAACATCTCAGGAGGATGGATGAGGCACTGACAGGGCTGGCTCCAGCCTCTATGGGGCCCTCAACACAGTTTGATTTCGGGGCCTCCCACCACTTTGTTGCCAATACTATTGACTATTGTTGAAGCTTCATCTTTCACGCGCCGTCTGTAAATCTGACCCACCCAGAGTCACAGTTACAGCTCGGACTGAGGCAGCAGGGATTGATTACACCAGTAGAATCGGCCATCAAGCCTGTTAACATCATGTTGTGTTTTTGTATAATTACAAATAAGAAAAAATACATTTCAAGATTCCCTGTGGGGACATGTCATGCAAATGTCGGGGGCCCTCTAGTGGCCACAAGGGCCCCAAGCTCATGCAATGGGCCTGCATAAAAATGGCTTGACAGGATCTATCCAGACTTCTAGCATGTGCATGTGGAATCTGTGAAAGCCAGCTGTGGTTTCAGGGATGAGGTGCAGACCATGTGAACATGCAGGAGCCAGATATGTAATCCCATTACACACCAGATATCAGGTTTCCTGTATTACCATGACAACAGGATTACCACCCTGCATGTACCCACAGTCCCCACCCGCCTCCCTCATATCAGTCTCTCCATGGGAGGCGGTTGAGTGATGCTCCACATCTCCACCCGTGATCCCTCCTTCTCCTGCCGGCTGGGACTGTAGGTGCCGTGGGTGGCGCGGCGGTTCAGCGCCACCACCAGTCCAACGGAGGTCAGGATGAAAGCCAGCAGCAGGACGACAGACACCAGAATGATGGACAGTAAGAGGTCAGAGGTCAAACCCTCAGAGGTCAGCTGCAGGACAGAGAAACAGATGCTTGTAAGAAATAAAAAAAAGATGTATTTGGTTTAAAGACGCACAGGATACGTTGTTCATTCGTGTCTTTCTCTCCGTCACACACTCTTACACACACTTCTCCTCTCCTGCCTGCTTCACACTACACCAGGCGCTCCACGCGCGCCGCCAACGTGCTGATGGATGTGTTCCCCAGCTCAGCGGGTGAGTCGTGACCACCGGCGGCCTCGAGATTCCGTGGACCGAAACTGCCCTCCGTCTGCTGCCTCTTTCGCAGTTTGGCTACAGCCAGCGCCAGGCCCACCATCACCACTATCGCCAAGCCAATCAGACACGGCGCCAGCACAGCGGCCACCCGTGAGCTGTGTGGAGCACGCTCTATCTGTGGAGGATCACACACACACACACACACACACAGGCAATATGCCACCTGATGATCCCATCGGCACAAACACAGAAAACAGCACCAAGAAAAAAAACACACACACCAGAAATAGCTTTTACACACACACACACACACACACACAGGTTTGCAAATCTTCCTTATTAGGACTTTGCATTGACTTCCATTCATTGTGGACAAAACCTGAACTCTAACACACACACAGAGAATGTAATGATTTCCCTTATGGGGACTTGCTCTTTGTCCCCATAAGGAAAGAAAGTCCTGATACCCCACAACACCACACAAACACATATATCCTGTACCTCTATCTTAGTGAGGACACTCGCTGGCATTGTGCCTTCATGAGCCCTTAACCTTAACCATCACAACTAAATGTCTGACCTCACTCAGGACCCGTCTCTGTAAGGTCTTAACTCAAAATAGTCCTCACAAAGACGTAAAGTTCAAACACACACACACACACATGATTCTCTTCAAACTGGAATAAAGGCTGTTTAACATAAAGTGTGTGAAGGCATTTTAATGACTTGTGAAACCTGCTAAGATAAATTTTTAACTCGAAGCCCTTTGATATTCACACACCGGAAAAAAACACACCAACAGCTTCAACCACCACCAACCAGAAACACCAGTGCCCTGCACCCACACACACACACACACACACATGTCTGACCCCAGCAGTCAGGCTCAGTGAATCACAACGAATCAAAGTGCAGCAAGTGAGTGATTGTTAATGTCATTAACCGGCCGCTGGAGACCCGAGCGTCAGACGCACTTACATGGGTCGTGGGGGTCGGAGCGGTGGTGCTGACACTCTGAGCTGCTGATGAAAAGGTGAAGCAACAGCACAACAGCTGTGAGTATCATCCCTCCACAACACTTTCAATTCTGCCTGACACCAGAAGCTTCTTACTCAGCCTGTCAGGTTTACACCAGGCTGTGTGAGGAAGAAATCTCAGAAGTCAGCAAACTTTACACTGAGCAATCAATGTGGGAACGTAATTCTAATAAAAATTCAACCGTCCATATCCTGAGGCAGAAAATAACTTATGCACTCACGCTCGACGCTGTAGACTTTACACTTTCTTCCCCTCGCTACAGGTTCTTTGTTGACTCCTGGAAAGTGCTTACCTGTCACTGTGGCTGCCAGAGCGAGTGTGACACCAGCGAGCCGGAGCAGCCTGCAGCCAGGACCCGCCATCACTCACCGACTGCCACACACACAGACACGGAGACGTCTGACTAACCAGTCTCTAAGGTGCATGGCGAGGCCGCCCTGAAGCCTCTGCAGCTCCACACAGGCAGCTATGCTTCCCTGCTGTCAGCACTATCACCCTGCTCTGTGTGTGTGTGTGTGTGTGTGTGTGTGTGTGTGTGTGTGTGTGTGTGTGTGTAAGATAAGCTGCCCTCATATGTTTCTGTGAAGCAGGCCGAACTTCTGTGAATGCCACCAGTTCTCTGCTGAAACTGCACTTCGGCGGCAGATGCTGCTTTTATGCTGGCGAAAGCACATTTCTCTCTCTCTCTCTCTCTCTCTCTCTCTCTCTCTCTCTCTCTCTCTCTCGTCCGCAATGAGAGAAGCCGAGTCACATCAGTGCAGACGCTGAAAAACTGATTCTCATTTCCTCCCCCTCTTCCCTCACCATCAGGGCTGGCTATGCCTGTAGAGGAGGCACACCCACACACACACACATTGACACATGCACACATACAGGTGCACGCAGACGTGAAGATGGGAGCGAGAAGGCAGGTGTATGATTGTGTTCTTGCATGTCAGACGTGTGTGGGAACCTGGCAGTCACACACACATGTGACTGTAGAACATCTTATCAAAACCCCTCTGCATTAAAGTGCAGCTGTAAAAGAAACCAGGCTGCAGGTTGGATCGGCCTTAGCGGCATTAGTGAGGTTGGGTAATGATGTGGGCTGATGAGGTAGAGGTTGAGGTCGCTCTGTGAGAGCCAGACACCTTCGTCCACATCAAACTCAGAAAGACATTTATGATAGCTTCGATTTTTCCAAGTGCATCTTTAAACAATAGTCAGGTTCTTATATAAACAGTTTCATGTGTGAACATTCATTCTGTTCATACTTGTCATTAAAAGATTTCTGTGAAAGTGATCAGGGACAAAATCTCCAGCCGTCACTTTGTGCAAACATGTTTTAAGTTTAAAGGCTTCAGTTTCCAAGTTGGACAAAACATGTGGAAATCGTCCAAAGTTAAATTCTTCTAGAACAAAACTGCCCCGTTTTTATTACTATTACATCACTGCAGCTCCAGAGGGAAACAGCGTCAGTGGAAACACACGCAGGGAAGTTTATGTCGAAAAGACTTGGACCATGTCTACTTGATTTGACAAACTCAATCTACAGGGGCCTCGTATTAACTTAGATGAACTAGGTTTGCACATGAAGAAGACGAGAACTCTTTGAAAGCACATGAAGAAGCACGTTTTCAACGTCCAGTGTGAATAGGAGGAATGAGGAGTGTTCATATGGGCTCCTCGCTATTGTTTGAAAGGAGACATATGATGCTTTGCAGTGTTTCTTCCCTCTGGTGTGTTATATAGTTTTTTGTGGATGTAAAAGGTAAAGGGAGCTGCTCCTCCACAGAAAATCACCCACTCACTCATTGTCGCAGGATTATGACAAACACCAACAACAGTGTCAGCTGATGGAAAATCCACCAGTAAATGTTTATTTTACACTTAAAGGTAAAACAAATTATATTAATATTGAATGATCATCTTTAAATGTAGAAATAAACTTGTTTCCTGCATTTTGTGCTGTGATGGCTGCTCTGCTTCTGTGTACATGTATACGACAGGTCGGGCTGTTCCCGCTGCTCTCGCAATGCATGATGGTACCTACTGCTCGGTTAGCGACGCTTAGTTGTTGTGAACCTGCACATGAGCATAATATGTCTCCTTTCAAACACTTTAACCCAATCCACTAAATCTATCCTTTATCCTTTCTGTGTGCACAATGTAAAGAGCACATCTGGTGTCTAAAGGCTGCAGCTCGTTGCCTTCACTCCCTCTCTATGTGGGTGTGTGTCTGAACTCAGGCTATTCTCAGATACTCTCACTACATCTTGTTAAGACAGATTAAGTGTCTATGTTTGGTGGAGGACAGCGATCAATGAAAAGATCAGTGAGAGGACCTTCAGGTAAAAAAAAATGTGAAAATGGAAAATGAAACATGCAAAGGAAGATGAGGTGAAAGCGATGAAAAGAGGACAAACAACAAATCAAGGCTGATGAGACAGATTTAGTTTTATTTGACAGAGACAGGAACACGAGGACAGAACATGATGAAGAAAAGACAAAGACAGACGTCACATGAATCAAACGTTGATCATTGGGACAATGTCACAGCCACAACACAGAGAGACAAACACAAACAGTGAGGAGCAGACGAGTGCAGTGATCCTGAGCGTCGTCAAACACTGACCACGGCAGTGTTCACAGGTACCGTTCAAGCAGAGCCGCAGAGAATTCAGGCTCAAAACACCGACACCTCACACGGGAAGGTTCAGAGACGGAAAACTTGCAAAACAACGCGCAGCAGTCAGTCGCTCAGTCAGTCAGTCAAAACCCCACAGTGCTCTGAACGCACATCAAGCACAAAGAGACGTCCTGTCGTCGTCTTCCAGCCCCTGCAGGTGACTGTTGGTGACTGTTGTTTGATCGTTCACACATGCAGCTCCCACAATGCAGTTCAGACAAGACTGGCAGGACGTCCTCCAAGAGAAACATCACAAATAACACAGATTTTACAATGTACCTCACTGTACCTCACCAAAAAGTGCTTTATTGAATATGGACTATCTCTCCCTTTAGACCACGATCACTGGTTTTCTTTTTCCAGACACAAAATTGTTGGGGTTCGAGTTTAATAACAAATTCATCTTTCAGGTGATTTATGAGGAAAACCTGATCTCTACAGCCACTTGGACAGGTCAATTAAATAGAATTATATACAGCTATATTGAATAAAGTGCTTCTGATGACCAGCGAATCATTTTAAGGCACAGAAACAGCTCTGTGGTCGTTTTTTACTGCACTTCAAACTAGAGAAAACTTAAATAAATAGAAAAATATCTTCGAATGCTTTGAGCAGCAGACCACTGACCATCAACCACCTGACAAAGCTTCAAATCCCCCTCTGCATCCATACTGTTTAAACACACACACTCAGTCGTTCCCTCCCCAGTCCACCTCCGGCTCGTCGTCCAGCCTGAGGATGAGGTAGGAAAGCAGCTGGAAGAGGTTCTGCCACAGCAGCAACGCCACGTAAAAGTAAATGTCGCTTACGTCCATCTGGCACAAGTCTCCCGCGTAGCTCATGTCGCACATGCAGATGAACTTGTTGATGAGGTTGCGGCAGTAGCCTCCGTTCAGACAGGGGTTGGACTGGCACTCGTCCACCTCCTGCTCACACCTGCAGACGCAGAAACACACAGACACACACAGGCAGCTCAGAGGCACTCACAGCAAGCGGTTACGTGGATTGTTGGTTTTTTGAGGGAGCTTTTAAAGATACTTTAACATTCGATCCTGCCATTGTTGATATTGAACGTAGGGTTCATGAGGAGGTTGTGGTGGTGGAAGGAGCTGCAGCAGCAGGCAGGTGTATCAGAAGAGTGAAAACACAGACTGTGTACAAAGATGCACGACACAACAAACAACTCCCCTAAAAGTCTCAGACTGCAAACGGCGTCAAAAGCATAAGATGGCAAAACAATTATCGAGGATATTTTGGCTTTATTTTTGTTTGTTTGTCTGATAGTTAGCAGAATAACGTAAAAAGTACAGGATGGATTACCATGAAGACTCAGAAAAATATCAGGTAGCAGAAGCAAGAATGTTTTCTCTCTTTCTTTAAAATGTACTCATAAAATAATGAAGCATGTGCAGATCCATAAAAATCAGGATCTAGTGAATTTAAATGTTGATTCATGAGGAGGCTGTTGGGTCATGGGTCTCTTGAGTGTCATTTTAATAATAACCGAGTGTTTTCCTTTCCTACCGGTGTCCAGTGAAGCCGGGCGGACAGTCACATGACAGTTCTCGGCCGGTGCAGTTGCCTCCGTTGAAGCAGGTGTAGTTCCTGGTGTCATCGCCGCACACGGACACAGGCAGCTTCGGTCGTCTGGTGAAGGACAGTCAGACGTGTTCAGAGGATTAAAAACGTTGTGTTTTATCTGAGGTCACACAGTCAGAGGTATTTCTGGATCGCGTGCAGCAGAGTTTGCCGTCTTTTTCCAGAAGCAGGAGAATCTCCGTGCTGTTCTCCACAGGGGAGACAAAGAGGTTTAGGTTGTGACCAGGATAATGAGATTAAACCTCTTGCAGGAGGTCAAATCACATAATACAACTATTTCTCTTTGGCCTCCTTTATCCTGTATCTGCCCAAAGCAGCAGCTCTGTTTTCAAATGTTGTGCATCTGGAGTAAAATTTAAATTCCTCCCTGATTCGATGACAAAACACAGACATCTTCGTTATTTGAAAGTGAACAATTTTGGAAGGTGAAGTTTTCATTCAGATGCCAGCGATCGTTTTGAACTACAGCTGTCACTCATGTGAAACACAGCGTTAATATTAGCTTTGCTTGGCATTTTGTTCCACATTGTCGAACCAAAAAAAACCAAAACAAATATCTAACAGGAGACAAACACCTGAGAAATAGAAGAAAAAGTAGAAGAACTTACACATTTCTGACAATAATGTACCACGGAATCTCTTCAATGCGTTCACTGGAGGGAAGCGGGAAGAAAGACGAGAAGATGGAGGTAGAGAGAGACACAAACAGGAGAGACAAACAAAAAGAAGTCATTTTTTGATGAAAACTTTGCAGCGTAGATGTTCCCAGCAAAGGGAGACGTGCAGCTTGTCTGGTGGCTCGCTTGAGCGAGACACTTGCAAAGCTTTTCCTTGTGCAGGAGATGCGAAATGCAGGAGGCTCTGTGTGTTTACAGGATAAATGGTTGGAGGCGTTCCCCTGCTGGTTCTCCGAGGCAAACGGTAGATGACAGGGGGAGAAGAAAACTGTCGCTGAACCAGAGAGCCGCGTGTAGTGAGACGCGCAGCAGACTGAGGCCTTTTCTGGCTGACACTAGAATAGAAGCGCGGCTTCTGAGACACTCGCTGCAGGCGAGGTGGAAACGCTGAACAGAGGCAGACGTGTGGAGACATTTACAGTGAGGGCTTTTTGTTTGTGTTGTGGTGCAGTCGCTATCCCTGAGCATTTATTTGTGTATTTCGTGTTTTCTAACTAACTCAAATCTCAAAACTGTTCACTGAAGAGCAAAGTCGTCTTCAAGGCATGAAATGTTCATATTGGTGTTTCCTCTTCTGCTTTAAGCCCGTTGCACTCACCGCAAAGAGGCTATTCTTTGCTGTGTATAAATGGCGGCTCCGGAGCGGCTCGTTCACTGACCAGAAGGTCGATGGTTCGACTCCCGGCTCCACCACGAATGACTGTGTCAGCAATGTGTGTGATGGAGAAAGTGTTGCACATAGATACACTGCATGAATGTGTGTGCGACTCTATAAAATACGGACTATTTACCATTTAAGTCGTTTTTTTAACTGTATCCAGAAAGAACTTACTTGCAGAGGGGTCCCGTGTAGTTCTCAGGGCAGAGGCAGGCGTATCTGTCTGGCCCGTGCAGACAGGTGCCCCCGTGTGCACACAGGTGGTCTTCACACATGTCCACCTCCTCTTCACAGTCCACTCCGGCGTAGCCGAACTCGCAGGTGCACTCGTAGGCCGCCCCGTTCACGCTGCAGTTGCCGTGGACACAGGGACCGGTAGCACAGGTGTCGGTGAAGAAGTCACAGCGCCTCCCGGCCCAGCCCTCGGCACAGCTGCAGTTGTAGGTGTTGAAGTGGTCCTGGCACTCACCTCCGTTCAGGCAGGGGTTGGGCCGGCACACGGGGGCCCCGCTGCAGCCCAGGAGCGGTGAGTGCAGAGATGTCTGGATGAACTGCTCCTCCTGCAGCCGTGGGAAATTCACGTCAGAGGAGCTGAAGTAAGACAGGGCGATGCCACCCAGCTCCACGGTTCCCAAACACCCAGCCAGGGACCAGCCGGAATCAGGAGACAGGCCCCCCAGGAAGATGTCCACCCCCTGCTTTAGGAAGTCTATGTTGCCTCCTTGGCCCCTGGAAGTGCTGGCCGCCTCTATTTCCTCATCCAGCACTAGAGTCCACCGGGAGGTGTGCGCCCACGGTGTCGCCATGAACACTTGGACATTGTGCCACTCTCCATCACTGACACTCCTCTGGCTGCTGAGGCTGACTGTAGACACGGCCCCCTCCTCACTGGCGTCCACAGTGGTGGCACTCTGCAGCTCCATGAAGAGGAAACCGTCCTGGACAGAGACTGTGATGAATGCAGAGCCCTTCTCTGCATGCAGGATGGCCGTGTTGCGCCTCCGTGTGCGCAGATTCAGGGAGAGGTTGGTCAGGTTACGGGATATCTGGCCGTTTCCCCTGAACGACAGCACCGTGCTGTCGTTCAGGAAGGTTGCATTGGAATAGCCTGAGAGATCAGGAGATGATATTAATATTTGTCAGGCTTATTTGTTGACACATTTACACACTTGCTTTGTTGCACCATTAAATGTGTCAGAAGAGTATTCAAATTTAGATGATGAACAATTAAAGGGATAGTTCACCGAAAAATGAAAATACACTCATTATCTTCTCATCCACAGTTTTGGGTGATCTATCCCTTTAAGTTGGACATTTGCTTGTTTGATAACACTAAAATCCTTTTAGGCAACGACATGAGGTCAGAAAAACCTGTAGGAAGCAGGTTATTGGCTCCGCGATGAGTTAATCACTGAACGTGGGAAGCTTACAGGACAGACGGGTGACACAGTAAATCATCTCTAATCCCAACAAAAAAAAGGGGATAAGCTGGCCTCAGGCCAATCCTGCTTTATGGAGCACGTCCCCTGTACTATGTGGCCAAAGTGAGGCCGCTATATAATCAAGTGTGTGTTACACGGTCGCCAATTCGACAATGAGCAAATACACAAACACATATCAGTCTGAGAGGTAACCAACTCTGCTTTAAGGGGTTTTATTTACTATGAAATGATGTCATGGAGAAGATTCCACACGAACATGAAGGGAAATGTATTTCCAAAAATATGGAACAAAAATGAACTGTTTGACTCCCCGAATTCTGTGACACAGCTTGTGACAATTTGTGATGATATTACTTTCTCCTATTGTTGAATAATGTATTATTTTGTCACAATGTTCTCAAAGTTAAAGCCTCATTTTAACCGACTAAACTAATATACCTTTTTGTTAATTCTGTGGTTTTGTGCCCTGATCACTTGATTGATTTAAGACATTCACCCAGACAGATGGTTTCATTCTGACTCCACTTACATTCGTAGCCCTGGTTCAGCATCCTGCACTCTGAGTCCATGGGGCAAGGGGACAGCTCGCACCACCTGACCTCCTCACAGCGCCGCCCTGCTGTGCTGGGTGGGCAGGTGCAGGTAAAGTCATCCCACATGGAGTAGCACATTCCCCCGTTCAGACAAGGATTCTTCTGCAGGTGAGAAAAACATATTGAGGTTTAGTCGAATGTTGCATAAAGTCTAATTGATTTCATTGCACTAAATATGTATTTAAAATAAAAGTTTTAATCCATAAATTTATATAATGGCAATTACGTATTGGTTGTGAACATGAAATTGCATTGAATTATAAGTAGAAATACAAATAATACACATTTTTATCTATGTTTTTTTTTTATCTCAGCAGAATAAACGTTTTTTTTTACTGTAATTGGACTTTTTATGTTATTTAACAGTGACAACGTGTCTTTACTCACACTACAGGCGTTGTCCCCTGAACACCCGCTGGTCACATTCTCCATGAGCTCCAGAGGGTAAGATCTCACTGAGGTGTCCAACCCAAAGAACTGCAGCCTGCTGTCGTTGATCCTCAGGTCCTGGATACATCCTTTAAAATATCCACCAAACACTGAGGTTGTCTTCTTCTCCGGCAGACCTCCCACATGCACGGTGTCTCCAGCCTGCACACTGACAGTCCTGATCTCCACCTCCCCCTGTTTCTGAGCTGCTACGTACAGAGTCATACGACCCTCCACCACCTCCACACTCACAAAGTGGACCTCCCCGTCGTCCACCGCGCTCTCCGCCCTCACACTCTCAAAGTCATTGACCTGAACCGTGACCTTGCCGTCCTCCAGCCACATCTGCAGGTACTGGCTGCTGTCGTTGGCGAGCACCAGGAGGAGTCCGTTGGGCCTTCGCGTACGGAGGAAGAGGGAGATGGAGAGGTCCTGAGCCAGGTCATCTGTGACATTGAACGCGGCATAACTGTGAGAGTCTTCATTCCCAAAGCGTGCGGGCACATGCTCTGCAAAAGGAGGGAAAAGTTGATTAAGAGACAAGGTCGAAAAATACATACTTTTCAGCTTTGCCAGTATGAGTTATGAGATTCATCACTGAGGACAAATGTGGTTTTAAAAGTTCAAGGATTGTAATTTATTTGCACTTCCTTTCATGAAAACTCAGATAAAAGGGAAATAAAACTACTAAGAGAGACAAAAGGACAGCTGGAGTTCATGCAACCAGCAATTACAAAAAGAGATTATGCTTGTTTTTCTTTTTTTTTATCATATTTGGGACATTTTAGCCTTTATTGACAAGACAGACTTTAAATGTGAAAGGGGGAGAGAGACACGCAGCAAAATGTCAGAACGGAACCTGTTGCAGCTGCAGAACTGTCTCTTAATATAATTTTCTTAGTTTTAATCTTCAGCACACAGATGCAGCGCTTTTGTTAATTTAACAAAACAAACCTTTTTTTAACTTTCTAAATTTAATTAAATATTGCAAATTTCTATTTCTAATAATGGACTATCTTATTTTCTCTTCTCTTCTCTTGTGATTCGGGTGTTAGCAGAGTTTTTAACTAACTGAGGGGAACAGTCGTCAGAGCACAGCCACCAGCCACCAGCCCTCATACACTGTGTCCCCTGTCAGCACTTTCTCCTGTGCTTGGGTCAGCTGATGAGACAGACACAGCACCGAGGACACACACAGAGAGGTCACACAGACGATATAACACGCTGCGTAATGTGGATACTGTGTGTGCGCCGTTTGCATTTCTGTGCGTTTGGGTAACCGTGTGTGCAAATATCCCATCAGACACTGCGGCCAGTGTAATCTCCTTGGCCAGACTCTGGAGGCTATAGGTGTCCTCAGAGGAAAACTTAGAACTTAGATATCTTCAGGGATTTTTTTTATTTTTTGGTGATAAATGCTAATCTTTTATTTTTCCCGTTCATCAAATTTGTCGCTCACTCTCTGACGGTCAGTTCTCCGCGGGTCAGTGATGGTGTTTACTTTCCTTCCTTACGTCTGTGTACTTCCAAAATAGAATCCCTTATATCCTTAATCCTGTGCGTCAGATAAGAGGATCTGTGCCTCTTTCCTTCACTGTGGCTTTTAATTGGCCTCATCTCTGCTCTTGTCTCTTTACACATCAGCAACCAAGGATGTTATTTAATTACCAGCCTGAGAAATTTGGTCAGAGTGACTCAGTAGTATTTTCCTCTGATCTCAATGAAACTGCTAATCTCAAAGCTTGAATGTGAGTGTGGTGGAAATACCAGAAATGTCTTTTGTGTTTGCACGGAAAAGTGTGATGCTGCTGACAGATCTACACATGCAGACGTACCCTCCTCGCAGTCCTGCCCCTCATAAGGCCTTGGACACCAGCACTGGTAGCTCTGCCACAGGTTGACACACTGTCCTCTGTTTTGACAAGGCACATCCAGGCAGCGGTCCCTGTGGCTGCAGCCGGGGGACACGTTAACAGCCGAGTCGCTCAGCCATTCTTCAGGGACCACGAGCTGCCAGTCGACAAACACGTCCCGCATGCAGCCAATAAATCCTGGAAGTGGAGCGTCCACAGGGGGGTCGTGTTGGTCCTGAGGCGCTCCTCCGATAAATGTGTTCCACACCGCTCCAGCCAGGGTGCTCGGCCTGACTGAGGCCACCCGTTGACATGACTCGCTCCCACAGCTCCCAGCATCATTCAAAAGTTTCAGGCTCAGCACCCAGTTTTCCAGCACGGCCTCTACAGAATGCCACTCTCCATCTGTGACATTGAACGGAAGCTCCAGAGCCTGGGGTGGGCTCTCTGCCTCGGCCCCAGCAGAGGCCTCCCTCCTCAGGGTGAGACAGAGCTGCCCTCCCTCCAGCTCCAGGCTCAGCAGCAGGCCCCTGTTGCTCCGATGGAACAACAAAGCTGTGGGCAGAACAGTCTTGAAGCTCAGGGTGATTTTGCAAGAGAACTCTGCCTCCACCAGAGGACTCTGGAGCAGCAGGTAGCCCCTGTGTTCGAAGGAGAATGTGGTGGGGGTGTTGCAGAGGTGTCCGGTGAACCCAGCAGAGCAGGAGCAGTCGTAGCCGTGAGTCCCGTCTATTAGGAAAGGAGAGCAGGAGCCTTGATTCCGGCATTCGTGTCCCTCACAGCCCACCAACCTCACATCACAGTTCAGGCCTCCATAGAGAACTCCATCATGACTCTGTTTGAGGCAGTGGCAACTGTAGCCTCCGACGAGGCCTTCACACCTGCCCCCATTCTGACAGGGACTGGGATCACACTGGTTTACCACCTCCTGACAGAGGGAACCTGTCAGAGCAAGAAAAACAACAACGTCACCTGTAGCTTGTGGTTTTTATCAAGTGAAGACACTAATTCAGTTGTGAGGCAAATGTAAAACATCCTCGCAGAAGTAAATTCTCAGGCACTTGCACAACTTCTGAAGATGCACTGTGGTCTGTTGTGAATTATTCTACAGTAAAGGTAACAAATTACTCTTTATTCAATTGTATTTCAAGCAAAAATATTTCCTCGATGTGAGTTCACCAATCACGGTCATTTCGAGGTTGTATGAAAAGTTAAAAAGAAAAGATTCATTAAATTCTCATTATGCAATACCACTATTACATATACAAAAAAGCCAATTAGATTTTACCTGTTCCGAGCAACAAAATCCCCCAGATCCATGTTGCAGGTGTCCACATCATGCTGTCACTTTCCCCCCCAGAATAACCCCGAACTTGTCTGACTGCATCATATTAGTTTGTTTGTGTCCAGGTCTGCTCCTCGTCTCCTTCTCTACAGCCACATAGAGCTGAACAGCTCCAGTCAGGAGACCAGCAAAGCCAGATCCTGGGGGATTAAACTAATGCTATTTGGCTACCTCACTGAGTCAGTGCCACTGCAACTGGCAGGGTCACAATTTTTAGAACACAACCCTCAGCAGGCAGCAGCTCACAGTCTTACCTGCGCTACTAGATCCTGGACTCATATAATGTGGATGTTGGTATATGGAATATTGTAAATGACATACCTGCAGACCGTCTACAAACAGTTTCTGATTTGCACTCACACATTTCTCGTCACACAACTATAAGAAGGGCAAAATGCAGTTGTGTCATTGTAGGATATTTTATATTATTGTGAAGCTTTTGTTAAGAAGACAGTGAGACAATCCTCTTGAAAATATAAATGCAGTTTATAGAACAAGTTGCTGTCTGCCCCAGTGTCTGGTTTTTCATCCTCCCACTGGGGGGCGCTATAATAATAAAAAGCTGACTGATTTTGCCTTTAAAGGGTCAGTTCACAACAACAGACCACAGCATCTTTTACATGCTGATTCTGGACATTTAACGATAAGCCACCTGTTGTGTAGATTTCTATGTATTATTCTTTGTTACCTTTTATTTACAATACAATACAACTTTATTAATCATTGTTTAATGATTTTATACAAGATATTTGTGCGTTTGCATTTGCTGCATATCGCTGGATACTGTAGACGATTGTTTCCTGCATATTGGTGCGATGCATTGTACCACAGTGAGCATGACAAACAAATCTATTTAAAGAAAACACAGAGGGGCGGTCGCTGTCTGTGATTTTTCAATCACAGCAGAATAATTAAAAAGTACAACTCAACCTGTCTGCATGAAAAGAGTAATGTATTATGTATAATATATATATTGTAAAAGAAAGAAATATATATTCTAAGTAGCACATTTTTAAATTTGAATTCACCAAATGTCTCTGGTGATTTTTATTATAAACTTATATCATTGTGAACAACACAAGTCCCAACGTTCTGTGGGATGCGGCTATTTGAAACTACCTCTTGTATTCCTCATTAGAGGTGTGTGTATACTTCCTTCAGCTGAGTACCATGAATAAAGTACCTGTTGTTCCTGGAGGACAGCTGCAGATGTAGCCTGCGGCGTGCTGATGGTCATAGCGCTCGGGCAGCAGAGGCTCGCTGCCGTACAGAACCTGCCATGACCTCTCAATGCAATGGCCTCCGTGCATGCAGGGGCTGCTGCTGCACTCACTGATGTCTGTCTCACACTGGCGTCCCTCGAACCCTGATATGAGGAAGCAGATGAGGATAATGTATTAGATCTACAGCCCCCTTGTATATAGATATAGATTCTACAAACACACACAGTAATAACAACCTGATGCTGCAGTGTGTATAATAATCTCTATGTTGCTTCATGCAGATAATGGTTTCTTATTCCTATTATATGTCTTATTCTACATTTCTCATCTCTCCATCTTTCTCCTCCTCCAATAAACTGTGTCTGCGTTTCATTTACCTGGCCAGCATTCGCAGGTGTAGCTACCCAGCTCGTCCCTGCAGGTGGCGCTGTTGAAGCAGGGTTGGGAGTGGCAGGGTGGTGGTGGTGTCTCACAGTGAGGTCCTGTGAAGGCTGAGTGAGAGCAGTCACATCTGTATCTGACACAATCACACAAGAAGACAGAATTTCCCTCAGTGTGCGTTCATGATGTAAACGTATGAATAGCTCAGCATTTCTAAACTTGGCAGGACGTCTCCTCGGGGCCACTCACCCATTCACCCCGTCTATACACGGAGCCCCATTCTGGCACGGATGCTCTTGGCACTCATCGGTGTCGATATCGCAGCGGTGTCCTTGGAAACCGGACGGGCAGGTGCAAGTGAAGCCACCCACGTCGCCATGGCAACTGCCCCCACTGAGGCATGGCTGTGATTGACACTCATCAATCTGGACCTCACAAGTGGCCCCTGTGGATTATCAAAGGAAGACAGATGCCAGAGGGCGGGTGCATACGATACATAGACTGAAGTGCAATAGAGCTGTTTGTGTGGACTGTCTGTGATCATGTGCTGACTGTGTCTTTTCATGCCGCAGCAAAGATCTGCAGATGTTTGCCACTCTGAGATAAACCTAAAAACAACAGTAGAGGATAAAGCATCTATCCCTTCACTGCTATGATGATAAATCCACCTTCATCTGAGCTTAGACACATTTAAGTAACCAACTACGGTGAATTCTATTTGCAAATAATCCCAGAAATAAATAACAAAGCCGACTGCTGTTTAGCAGCTGACAATGAGGGACATCTCACTTCTAAGATGCTCGTGCGGGACTCAGCACAGTTCCACTCACCAGTGAACCCAGGAGGGCACAAGCAGGAGAACTGGCCCACTCTGTCCACACAGGTGGCTCCGTTCCTGCAGGGCTGCGACACACACTCGTTCACATCGATGTGACAGTGAGCCCCCTGGAACCCCGGCACACAGAAGCACGAGTAGCCGTCCCTGTGGCTTCTGCATAAGGCCCGGTTTTGGCACGGGTTAGGAGAGCACCGGTCCACTAGGTTGAGGCGGCCTGTCAGGAGACGCACCTATGAAAATATCCATTTATAAATTAATATCAATTGTCTTTTGCAACAAATCAGTCATCAATCAATATGATGCTTCTCATCTTGATTGTTTTGGTCTTGGAGCAGAAAGATTGACAACAGAAGGTGCATCAGTGACTCATAGCAAAATGCTTCTGGTTGTATTTATAATACAGCTAATAGCAAAAACAGAATCTGAACAGCCCCTTTAACGACTCAATTTGCTTCCTGTACAACGTAATGTTTGCATTTTTCATAAACCAATGGGGCAGACAGGCTTTGATCATGAAGCTCCTTTGTCTCTAGTTAGCAATAAAAAAATAACAAAACACTTGAGTTGAGACGTCGTCAGGAAAAGGATTGGATTTAATGGCCTCTCAAGGCGTCCTGCCTGGTTGCCATGGTGACTAATTGCACTGTTTGGCCTCATCAGTCGATCTATTTCCATAGAAATAGATAAACTGCTTGAAGGATATGTAGCACAGAGATGTCTAATTTCAGTCTTTTACTCCTTCAGCTTTTGTGTTTCAATCAGCAGGATGTGATAATGTCCAGAGTTCTGGATGGATGAAATGTAATGTGACTCAACTCTGCAATGTCTTGTTTTCTATTTACAAATAAATTAAAAGTTTCTCACATTAACCTCCTTTCAGTCAAAACACACACTACTGTATGTTCATTAAAAGTGTTTTTAGTTATTTCAATTTGACTTATTTTTCACCATTATAAACATTTTCCCACATTATTATATTGTTATTTCTTTCATTAAAATGAGAGTCAGGAGCAGTCAGTAAAATGTTTTGATAAATAAATAGTTAACAAACCAGATCCGCATTTTAAAGAAGAATAAAGGTGTCACTTTAAAGTTGGACTCAATCAAACCTCCCTTGTAAAAGTAGATGTTTGTTAATCATAAACTTTTTATGAAGGCTTTTACAAACCTGAACTCATGGGAGCAAACTCATTATGCCCACATAGGCATAATCTTGGTGGCTAATAAGTTTAAATCTCAAAAACCTACTGCAGTAGTTTAGGCAAATACTTTCAAGACTTCCTGATTTTCCATTCTCCTAATATCATATATTTCATTCATATTCAGGCAAAATTAAAAAGGTTAAACAGTCTCACATTCAAATTTCTTGATAAACCTCAACCCTATGATGGTTTCCTTATTTCCTTCACGTCTTCTTCCTTCTAAAATCATAGATCACTTCCACCTCGACACTCGCCCCATGCAGCTGCTGCATTCGGAAGAAAATATCAGAGACAAATCAAGACATTTGGAAATTGCCGTTCTCCAGGCAGAACAAATGGAACCAGCTCAGAGGCGACGATCCACGTAATCCATGGACTGTGTATGAGGGGACGTGTAGGCAGGAATCGTCTGCACAAGTGTTTCCTCCATTGCATGATAATCTCTGCACCACAGATATAGAGAGAGTACGTGTGTAAGTGTGTTTTTCTTGACAGGGTTTTTGACTTAATTACGAAGCTGTGGGCCACAAAAGTAGCCCCGACTAAAATATTCCAGTAATCACCCACGGTAATCATCCCTCAAGAGTCCAATCAGGCCGAGTGCAGATTGTAAAGACAGAGAAGAGCACAATCACACTCAGTCCTTCATCTTCACCGTCTCAGGCTCCGTCTTCTGTCAGTGGCGGAGGTCAATCAGTTTCCCAGACAGCAGGCAGCGTTCTCCTGCATGGAGCAGCTTATGCTCGTCTAGACCGGGACTCAGCGTGACTCAGGTATCGGCCGAGTGCCCCGGGGGTGTGATGGATATCATCATGGGCATCAGTGGCGATGCTCTGACCATATGTCCATATCAAGGATCAGCCAATGAAGTCAGAACAGATTAGATGTAAATGTTGATTCTTAGAAGAAACTAGAATAAGTAGAGTGCTTAGCCTTCCACCAAGTGTCATTGAAATCTGTTCAGTTGTTTGTGTGTAATTGTGTTTACATACAAACTGGAATTACACTCAGGAGATCACATAAATCTCCACCAAGGCCCAACAGTCCCTTACATTTGAATTCACTTGATCCAGATTGTTTTGGGGCGATCTACATCAAATTGCACACGCTCATAAACTCCTTCAAGATCCATTGATTATTGACTCATTGAAAATGACTCTCACAATGTTAAAGAAAGTGGAAAAACATTTCCCTGCCCGATACCATGGAGATCTGTCCAATAGTTTCTGTGTAATCTTAAAAAACAAACCAAAAAACGAGAAAATGTGAAAACATAACCTGCTCGGATAATAACCATGGAAAACCAATCGCCGGTGACTCTCCGTGTATGCTTCAGGAAGTCGTGACAGGTGGTGTCCCTCCTGACTAAGATTTTGCCTTCTACTCAACTGGTTTCTTTCAGTTTTCCCCCGAGGCAGAGTTCAGAGAATTCAGAGCCATGCGGGCCTGTTGCCAAATTGAGACACGGCTCCATCCAACCACACATCCCCTCCCACGGCGTGTAGGGCTTTTTTTCTAATGCAAATCACTGCTGAGGGTCTTTGTGTGGTCCTATCTGGAGGCCCTTCAAACGGCACATGTGCAGCACCTGACATCTCCTCCAGACTGATGCATGTGGCCCGTGGGTCTGTCTGTTTGTTTCAGTGGTGATAAGAAGACACACAAAGCACACCCCCCTTTTTGACCCATGATCACAACCCAACCCCCCCGCCAATTTTTTCCCACTCCCACTCACCACACTGCCTCCCCACCACCCCCCCTGCCCTTGCCCTCCCCTGTTGTTAGATCTCTTCTACTCAGTCTTTGGGAAATGTGTAGATCACAATAAGTGATGATTTCAGCTCATCGTCTTGTAATTGAAATTCAAAGCATGGACTGGTTGAAACGCAAAACCATTACTTCTCTCAAGCTCAACACATGGAGGCTGGGATCATATCGTATGCTCCCCTGATTATTTTCAACGTCTAAGAAAGTGTTTGCATGGAAACTACAAGTGAAATAAACATGTTTTGAATGAGTATTATAAGATATTGCATGCTGCATGGGGTAATGATGCTGTAACACCAACTGAACAAATGCAAAATGACCAATTAGACAAATTATGACAAAGTATAACACAATCACAGCACATGGTTATGAGTTGTTTACAAGATATGATGACCCACAACATGCGGTAAAAAACAATAACTGAGAAATGAAACTCAGAGCTTTTACTTACCATCTATCACAAACAGTGATGAGATGAGAATTGTGCAGGCGAGGAATTCAAAATTGAGACAGCGATTTAAATCCATTATCGTGCCAGGAACTCATCCTGCTCGTTGTGTTGAAGTCTTGTCCTGCACGGATCTCTCTGCTTCTGCTTCTGTCTGCGGCGACTCGTCTGTTGTCAACTCCAGATCCACTTGATGCACACTTCTCCTCCTGCTGGAGCAGCATCAAGAGCCTCCATCACACATGAGACAGAGAGAGGCGGCGTGGCGTCCAACAGGCCGAGCACACAGGGCAGGGAGGGGTTATTATGGGAGGGGGTTATAACAGTCTCTCTGCTGAGTGAGGGAGGGGCAGCTCACTGATATAAAGCAAGGTTTACATTATAACTGAGTAAATAGAGCATCAAATTAGTAAAAAAAATAAGAATTAAATTTGCATGGTTCCTAATGGTTAAAACATAGGCTACAACATATTGCAGCAAAAAGATTTTTAAAAAAGTTGGAGAGTTAATTGTATCATATCAAATACTAAGAAAAGCAATAACAGGCCTGTACAATATATAACATTTATTTATTTAATCATTCATTTTCAATGGTTAAATGGTTGATATCTCGACATCAATGCCTCATTAAATGCTCAAAGGTTTATTTACAGTATGATATTGTCCTTTTAATTAATTTAAAATGAACGAATTATAGATATGATCTCCTCCACATTACTCCACATGCTCCTGGTTATTGATTCATATGCTTTCTGTAAATCTATGTGTAAATCCAGCTGCATTTCAACATGCAAAAAACATTATTCAGCTTTTTTAAGCAGCATTTAAATAAATAAATAATAATAGATAATAAAACATAATATCCAGAGTCAATGTCAAACAGTGAGACAAATAAGAAGCGGTGCAAATATAACAAATAAGAAATATAAAATAAAATAAAAGATAAATGAAGGAATAATCGAACAGTAAAATCTAGTTTATTATTATTATTATTGACAACATTCTTAATATTTAAATCTATTTAAAATCCTTTTTTTTAAATGAAACAGTACAACTTAGTCAACACGCAGAGTAGTTTCCATAGCAACTGGACCAGGAAGTGGAGGCCGCGGGGGATCAGTCGCAGTCTGGACTTTGGGGGAAGTTTCTTCTAAATAAAATCCGCGAATCCCTCGAATGACTTGATCACAGTTTGATAAAAGCTTCGCTGGAGCCGTGAGTCACTTCTCCTCCGTCAGAACCCGATGTCTGCGTCCATCAGAGCCGCTTCAGCGCCGAGCTCATCGAGGCCGGAGCCGGTTCTGGACACCAGAGGTGAAGTGACTGTACAGCCAGTGAGGGGAGGTTAGCATGAAGCTAACAGGTGGATGATACACTGACTGAAGATCTGTCTGTCTCTCTGTCTCTCTGTCTGTCTCAATGTGATATCTTCTTTTGTTTAGACTTACAAGTCACACTTTTAGTTCATTGTCTGACAAACCAAACAAGTATCTATTTGTTTATTTTAGTTCAGGCACCATATAAATACAAAATACTTAAATTAAATGATAAAGATACGTGTGAGGTGTGGTAGGAACCAGTGGGTTCTAATATGAACATCACACATATACCTCAGTATAACAAAAACATTAAATACAAAACATACATCTTCAATACAAGTGTCAAATCTCCTTGTTCCTGATGCATAATGCAAGAAATAACTGTTATAATATGGAAATCTCCTACAGGTCACAGTCTTATTATAATTTTTTTCTCAGCAGCAGAACTGAATTTCCGGGCTCCGGCGGAGAGCAGGGACACGCAGCTTCCTTCGTTCAACAACCAGCTGGTCCCAGATGAGCTGCTGGTCGGCCTCACCTCCACTGTCTGCACCAGGAGCACGCTGGGCCACACTGCACACCATCGCCACTGCAAGGTACATTCAAGCCCATATGAGAGGGCTATCTCAGACCAGCGTTCCTAAAGATGACCTTGTGTTTCAAAGGGCTGTGGAATCAGACGGCCGGATGCAGTCTGGCATCACCCGCTCGGACGCAAGAAATACAGACACTTTCTGGAGCAGCCAACGTCCCTGACCGGAGCAGGCAGGTCTGCTGGACCAGAGACACATGATTTAATTTGAACTGAAAGGCACAAATTACACATTTCTGCATGTGTACTCTAACAGGTGTAATTTAGATTTTGTATTTTATAAACTGAACATCAAGTAAAGCCAAACTTATTGTAGGTTTCTTTTTAATCAGCTGATTCAATAACAAATATAGAATGAGGGTAACATGAAAAGTCTTAAAAGGTCTGACTGTGGCCCACAGATGAACTAAGGAAACTGAATGTGTGCATGTTTGTTTTGAATGGTGTGAATACAGAGATATTTCATTCCTGTGTGATGCCATGGTAACCCAGAGGAAGACGACACCCCTCCCACCCCTGACCGACAGGAACAGCATTGGTGACACACAGGTAAGCTTAATATTACATTTATTTGAACTTACTCTATGAATTCTCTATGAATTGTTTTTTATTGGAAAATCGAAAGCAGACATAACAACATAACAAAATGAACCAGATAGGACAAATAAATTGGGGAAAAGTAGGAAGACATACAGATTTAAACGATTCACAGTGGTTTTTATTGCTGTAATTCGCACGCAACAGTATTGAGTTCAAATTGAGTCCCATTCTATGCATCCACACTAGTATAACGTATGAGGGGATAATTGCAGCCACTTTGTCTTCCAGAACTTGAGTTTCTCAGACAGCCTGATACCAGAAGAATATCACATTGTGAAAAACAAGGGGCTGCGAGGCCTCGAGTTCTACGAGGAGTGAGTCTGCTTCCTTATATTCACCCACTTTGGTTTGTCTGTGAACTCTCACGTTGTATCTCTTGCTCAGTGCATTTACAGTTCAGCTGCAGGACGACGAACACAAGCTCCGGGTCTTTCCATCACTGTGAGTTTTACAATATGAACGTATCTAATTAATGGATAAACCTTTGTTGAATAGTCTTTACCAGGAGATTTTGCCGTCTGAATTAGAACAGCCTAACAATTGGAAGAAACTCGATGGTAAGATAAGGGATGAATGTCGTTAAGGGAAAGTGAATTGAGAAGCATTACAGATCAGTGTGTATGTTGTGTGTGTCCAGGAGGCCCAGCGGCAGATTAGAAGTGGTCCAGCTGATGAGGATGATGGACGACATGCTGGAGAAGGCTGGAGTGGATCAGCAGAGTGAGCAGCTGACGCAGCTCTCGCAGGTAGGCAGACAGAGGAGCAGATGTGCTCGGGCTGCTGTGTGCCTCTGCTTGAAGCCGCGACTCAAATCAAACACCAACACATCGTCAGAACAACTAAACAAGAACAAACATTTCGAACCTCAACATATTTAGATGTATAACATTTGGTGTAGCAGTCCATATATTTTTTAAACATTGCGATGGAATGTCTTATAGATGGAGGGTCTGCTGGAGCTGGTGCAGGTTGAGCAGAACATCTACAACATTGTTTTCCACGAAGTGATCCGGCAGGTCAGCGTGGGCTGTGCTGAGAGGGGACAGCTGCTTGCCAAGCTCAGGTGAGCAGCCAGCAACATTGGGATAGCACCTAACTTGACCTTGGCACTTGTTGGCGGAGTTTAATGAGCTTTACGACCAAATATAGATGTAAACAAGAACAGATACCAAATAAAACAGTCCCATATAAAATGAATATAAACCGGATTATCCTTTTGCGACCTCAAGTTAATTCTGGCATTTTCAGGAACTCTTTTTCCAGCAATGACCCAGGAAGCCTTTTTCTCAGAAGCTCTTGTGTTTGTGTATCCAGGCAGCGCTACCAGTCCCTGCTGGAGCGAATGCCCCGCTGCCTGAAGGCCCTGCACACTGAGGCAGTGGCACAGCAGGCTCTGGACCGCCGGCTCACTGAAGAGATCCACCACATCAAGACATCCATCCAGCAACTCAGCACGTACGTAGGTCGGGGTCTGGCAGCGGGGTCACGATGGATGAAATCACATAATTATACTGGAATACGTTGGTGGGATGCTATTTTAAGAGGAAAAGAATAAATGCAAGGAATGAAAAATAAAACAAGCACTAATTAAAAGGTGTGAATATGGAAATGAATGTGCTCATATCTGAGAAAATGTGTGTTTATGTGTTCTTCACAGGGAACTGTTCAAGATCAGGGACCACGATGCCTCTGTTTCCCAGCAGGTGGAGTTCACTCACAGGCAGCTCGCTGAGGAACTTGATCAGTCGCACACCAACTCAGGGTCAGATCCTCGTTACACTCACATAACCAGACCAACCTCCAAACTGGATAATGTAACTTGGACTGAACTTGATCTGAGTTCATTCACATTTTTATGAAGTTTTTCATAATTTCTTTTACTTGTAGTGTCGTGCATCCATGTTGTAGTTTACACAATAGTGGTTTCTTTATGCTTAATTATTTAAAAAATGTATTTCTATAAATGTTTTACTCCGAGCTGAAACCTAAGTGCTGCAGGAATTCAGGAACAATGCAGAGCCAAAGAACAAAGTGTTCCCTCTGTAATGGTTCCTGTGCTCTCCTCAGTGTGGTCCAGGGTTACCACGAGCTGTATGAGCTGCAGAGAGGTCGCCTCGAGGCTCAGATGCGTCAGATGACTGAGGAGAAAGACTCGTGGAGTCAGCTCACCTTCTGCTTCGCCCTCAAGGTGTGTGAGACATGGTCTTACAGCGGGACTAACCTTCTGTTGTGTGGTGGCAGCGTGAGATGATGGTCTAAATAACTGAATCTGGAGGAATAATGGCTACAGATGGCATGACACAGCGAGTCCTACCACATTTATCAATAAGATCTCACATGCTCAACTTTGTTGTTGGTTGATAATATGTCAACCATTCAACCCCAGAGAAAACGCAGACACAGGGAGAACATGCAAACTCCACACAGAAAGTATCATGCTGCTATGAGGTGACAGCGCTAACCACTGTATCACCATGCCACCCTTAGTAGAATCAATATTACTTAAAGTTGATCCAAACATGTGAAGTAAGCGTTTCTGTGATTGTCAGGTGATCAGTGCGAAGAAGCTGGAGCTGGTGCGTCGGCTGCATGTCCACGAGCAGAGCTGGTTTAAAACAGCAGAGCACTGCATCCTTTACCTCACTTCAAAGGTAATGCAGTTCCTCCTCCTTTACCTTCTCTGTACGACCCATTAAAAACACTCCACTCCACACTTGACTTGTTGTAAGTATTCCTGGTGGTTCAGTTACACCCTGACTATGACAGTGATCACCCTGCTGTAGGACACAGAAGACATGAATATCATCATGGAGCTTTCTGACAACTGGAAAGAGCAGCTCGTGGCTTTCGTGTCCCAGATGAAGAAGAGTGAGCACGCTCAGTTTGAAGAGATGGATGCCATCAAGCAAGACATCACCAAGTGGATCTCCTTCTGCACAGCACAGAACCAGTAGGACAAGTTACCAAAGAAGTTTATTTAGTATTCTATCATTACCTAGTGCCATTATAAAAAGTAAGATAAAACTTTAATATCATTTTCAAAAGCTGTAACCACCTGACGTAGCACTTGACTCAGTGCCCAGTATAATTAGGCAAAGTCCCTGAGAACAATTTACTGTGTGTGAAATCTGCCAATAATGTTTTGTCTGTTTTTCGAGGTGTCCTGACCCCAAATATGAGAACGTTACACTGGAAAAGATTCACGTTGATTTGAAGCAGTGGTCAACTGTAAGACAACACATTTACTTTGTGTGTGTGTGGTCATTATGTGAATTCATCTGGTTTCTCACTTTTATCATTCAAGTCTCTTATTTCTAACATCTTTCTGATTTCTGATCTCACTGTCATCATGTGTTCAGTCTCTTTTCACAGTCTTGTTTTTGATCCAATCACATCATCTCATCACTTTCCTCTGTCAGCATCAGCCTCATCTCTCCAAGTTATTATCACTTGTCACATCAGATCCATGTTATCTATGCTGTCACCTGCTGTATTTCACCTCTTTTCCATCTCATCTGTCTCATATGTGTCCACCAGCAGTCACTTGTTATTTCTCTCTGTCATCTGTTTAAAAAGTCAGGCATAAAAAATGATTGAATGTGTTATGTAGATGTCTTTTCACGGTAGCAGAGCATTAAACACTTGATGTTGAAACATTCTTCTCACCAGTATTTCTCTCTCATTTAGATTTGACTCCAACTATCAAGTGGATCTGCTATATTAGTATGTTTGGGTCTTTCAAAATGTTCAGTCAACAGACAAGTTTCTTCTGAAGTCTGCCTCTGTCTTCTGTTTCTCTTCAGATCTTGGCCCAACAGTGTGAGCGATACCAAGGTGAGGAGCTGTTTTGCTGCCAGCAGACACTGGGCGAGCTCGGCTGTGTCCAGGAAAGATGGCTGAACATGAGCGCTCAGCTGCTCAGGAGACACGCCTCTCCTGACGGTGCACCTCCTGTAGGTGAGGCGGCCCTAAGTGAGCTGGTCAGGGTCCTGCCTGAGCTCCTTAAAAGACTGGACACACAAGCCAGTGGAGAAACTGGTGAGAGACATCCCATTCTCTGATTTGAATAGTTTTAAAGGGTCTCATTGTAGCGGATAATCCTTGAGATCCGGTGTTTCTGTTTCAGGGGTCCATGGAAAGATCATGTCACTGCTCGGGGTTATGGAATCTTGGGTTTCCAAGCTTGACGCAGCCATTCGCCAGCCAGAGACAATGTCTGTCTCCGATTGGCTGAAGCTCGAGCAGGCACTGTGCATTTGGCAGAGTTTGGCTGAGGAAGCCTTGAAGAACGAGACGAGAGAAGGAAAAGGGAACGAAAGGGGCGAAGATGAGCCCAATATCTAGTAGGTTGTTCCTTCAGTGGCATAGCAAGTTATTATATCTCCCAAAGGTTTCAGCATTTTGTAAATGTTAACCTCTATGATATTGAATGTTCCTCAGTTCAAGACAGTTGGTATTTAGTTTGAGTCATTTTGTTTCTCTAGACAATCCAAGTCTCTAAGCCTTTCTAAACAAATTGTATTCATTGTTTTTACAGTTTTATTAATGAGAAACTGAACTTTAAATATTCCTGGTAGCTCTTTGTCATCCATCTAAAATGTGCTGTTGTGTTTGCTTGTTCAAATAGTAAAGAGACAGAAGAACTGTTGGATAAAGTGAAGGAGTTTATAAACAGCCTGTCCAACACCACCGATGGTGAGAACCAGGGACTCAGTGAGGAGGTTAGTACCAACCAGGTTCAGTCAAACTGTCAAGTGAGGTTTGCATGCAACTTAAAATGTCTCACATCAAGTGGAACAAACATATCAGCCTCATGAATTATTATGATGTTATAAATAATTTGGGTTTCAGCAACTCATATAGGTGACAACATTTTTTTTTTCCCAACCAGGTCAGTTCTCTTCACATGGCTCAGACCCGCTGGATGTTGAATCTGTTGCTCCTCATGGTACCTGACCATAGAGAGGACCAGGATCAGGTCCATGAACAGGAACACCAATACATTACAAACATCTCCCCGCAGACACTGGATGAGGATGCCAAGTTCCTGACCCACAAACTGGACTATTTTTCCAAATACATCTCCAGGTACCAGAAGTTGTTACCTGCTACCCTGCTAACCAGAGTAACTAGAAATTAGTTTCAAATGAACAAACGTTGAACTGAATCAGAATAAAGATACGAGCTAAACTAAACAAAGAAAAAAATGCTGAAATATGTTTAGTGACTTTAAAAATTGAAAATGTTTGTGTCTTGACTTCAGCTTTTACAAGTTGATTCTGGAGGAGAAGACTTTTCCTTATCAAGCTGAGGATGAAAACGAAATGAATGACTCGTGTAGAAAGCTGCAGGTAAACCACGGTCTGATCAAGAACATTCCACCAGGGGGAGCCATACTGAAGTACAAAGCATGCTCAGCCCTGCAAACCTACATAATGTGGTGCGTGTGTTTGGTCATGTGTATGTTCTCAGAGGGAATGCGTTGATTGGGTGCAGACCTGTGTCATCCTGCTCTCGGGGGTGAAGGGTGGTCAGGTGGAGCTGCCTGTGAGGCAATCTGCCACTTCTTCCAGGAGTGATGTGTCAGCTTCTCCAGCAGACAGCAGGGAGACTGTGGTGAGGATTCAACTCAAATATAACCAGCATGAAAGTGTGACATCGATAAATGATCAAATAGAACCCATTTTACTGATAATGAGTGGCGCTGTTGTTAAATAAAAATAATGATTATCATTATTCAAACAATGTGTGTGTGTGTGTGTGTGTGTGTGTGTGTGTGTGTGTGTGTGTGTGTGTGTGTGTGTGTGTGTGTGTGTGTGTGTGTGTGTGTGTGTGTGTGTGTGTGTGTGTGTGTGTGTGTGTGTGTGTTTACAGGGAAACAAAGAGGTTTCAGCAGAGCCTACAACATACAGTGAGGTCACAGAGGTCACAGAGGTCACAGATGAGACTGAGGTGGAACCAGGAGAAGTCAGTTATATATTTTATTTTGGATAATTATGATGATGGTGGTGGTGGTGGTGATGGTGGTGGTGATGGTGGTGGTCCTCTTGTGTTCACAGAGCACCACTGGGGAACATGAAATACAACAAGAACTCTGTGAGGTATTAAAGTATCTATGAAGTGCACTTTGATAAGTTAGTTATCTGCACATTGTACAAAACAAAAAACTGATCAAAAAATAAACCAGATCTGAAAAGAAACTTGGTGTTGTGTTTGTCCTGCAGGGGGAGCTAACGGTTTGTGAAACACTAGTGGTGAAGCTGATTGGCTATGATGGAAACATCACCCAAAGAAAGCTGGGGGAGAACAGTGTCCACCTGAGAGAGGTGAGACAAGTAAACCACACACATATTCATCAGCATGTTTGTCTTTGTATTGACCTGAAAACATGTCTGTCTCTCTGACCTGTAGTGTGTGTGTGTGTGTGTGTGTGTGTGTGTGTGTGTGTGTGTGTGTGTGTGTGTGTGTGTGTGTGTGTCAGATTGATGAACTGGTTGTGTGTCCAGCGAACAGATAAAGCTCAGAAAGCTTTTAGCGATCTGACCACAGTAGGATTACTGCAACAGGAACTGCAGTAAGTTCACTGTTCCTATAGTTCTATAGGACACTTGTATTTTTGGAATATTACCAATACTATGTGATAATAGAATACAGATCAGCTTTTGGTCTATAAATAAAGAATTTATATTTTCACGTTTTTTTAACTCATGTTATTTTTAATGTTCTGTCATTGTTTTATTTCTTTTTCCACGACTGCTCCAAAAAAGAACACTCAACACTCTTCTATCTCTTTTTTAGTTTAATTTCTTTGTTTGCTAAGAATAAGAAATGGAAAATAATTACCACAACTTTGCATATTAATTAAGATCCTGCCAGAAGGTCAACACAATAATAAATAAATACAAATTCTGGCAAGTTAAGTCATGATCAGTCGTTTGAAAGTCCATGCATCAGCTAAGTTCCTTTTGTTGATGAAGTGCAAAGGACATCTTGATTCCTCTCCGTGTGTTTGACAGTGATTCTGAGCTGCGGGTCCAGAGCGCTGAACAGCGAGCCCTGAAGGCTGAGGAGGCCCTGCAGGCAGCTCTGGAGAAGATTCAGGACCTGGAGAGACAACTGCAGGGTCGGCCCAGTCTGGAGCCCAAAAGTATCGAAGGTAAACAACACAGTTTTAATGGCTTTTAATTGAGGAGTAGAAGCAGTAACAGGCAGTGTTTAAGTGTAGAGGAAGTACAGGGCTCTCTCTGTTTGTGCTGCAGAGAAAAAGAAAACACTGCCACCTTCTCCACCACCAGAAAAACTCCCAGCTCCTCTAAAGAAAACAGCTCCCGAGGCCAAACCAACAAGCACCACCAGAAGGACCAAGAAACGCTGATGTGACGGCTAATTAGAAGAGGCTGCAACTCCCTGCAGACGTTTATGTTTGGAACAAGACCAGAGAGGAATGCAGCAACAAGCAAGTTGTTCAGATTCCATGGCTGCTGTATGAAAATAACTATCACTTAGTGGTACTGTAAGTTTGTGTTATGGTTTGATGGGGCTTCATTGAACCTCATTATACTTTTGATGTTAAAAAAAAAAAGGCATGTACTTTTCCCTCAAGAAATAGGTGACAGAAATATTTATATTTCAGAGAGTGCGACTTTTCGGGATCTTTATTTTTGGAGTGAATTGTGAATTTTGTTGTTATTTGAATGCACTTAATGAGCAGGCTGGACAATACAAATGGGCACTAGACCCATAGTTTTAAAGTTTCACAAAAAAAAGAACAACTCTCAATAATTGTATATGAAACATTATTTCCTGTGCATGGCATCTTGTTTACAAGACATGTAATTTTTGGGTTAAACAGAAGCTTAATTTACCAACAGTAGATGCTCAGATTCATCAGTGCTAAAGCTCAGTTGTTTGAAGGAAAATGTTTTCAGATAAAAAGTCATGTTCACAAACTTTCTCCAACTCAACAATCACTTTATCTGTTGTTGTTGATAACAACAATAATAATAAAATGGTATTTATTCACAATCTGTCACATCATTGGTGAGTCTGTTTCCCGCTCCCCCTCTGTCATTCTCTCTTCTTCCTCCACAGCAGGAGGAGGAGGAGGTAGAGATGAGTGGTCAGAGGTCACACTGAGGAGATCTGGGGGGAATGGAAGGACCAGGGCTGGATGGAGGTGACGGAAGGAGGCCCTGAACCCCTCCCAGGCAGCTGCCTCTACTTCTGTTGCTTTTACCTGGAGGAGAGAAGCTTTGCTGTATGAAACCAAACACTTTGGACAGTTACCTCAATAGAAGTCAGAAGTCAAGAACTGCTATTTTACAGGCTTTAAGCCAAAGTTAAGACATCTTCTAACGATACATATCACAAAGCTTTAATTACAGTATTTCAGCGATCTTGAGTACAGTATTTCCAAATGATGTGCAGATAATAATAATAATAATAATAGTTCTTGAGTTTGTTAAAGGCTATTTTTGACAATAAATAAATAACGAGCCATAAACAATTACAATGCAGCAATAGAATATAATTAAATTATTAAAGAGGTGATCTGGTCACTTACTCTGGCCTGTTGTTGTCTCTTGGCCTCGGCCTCAGCAGCCAGACTCTGCTGTAACTCCACAGGAAAACTGAGGTCGTCTCTGACAGAAAATCAAACACAAGCACAACCCAATGTGGTTTGGAGGATTTACGCATCTCAACATTCCTTTTTTCTGTTTCCGTGGAAAAATCGTTGAATGCAGAGGAAGTAGATGCTTTGCACACAGACCAGTAGCAGAGTTATCTCCTTGTTTTGTGCCTTTTCTTTATTCTTTCCTTCAAAATCATCTAGATTCTTCATTTTAAGCATCAGCCTCTCTGCCAGCATCACTGTGTGGCTGGAGGCATTATATTTTCAGGTTGTCCATCCATCCCATTAAAGGTCAAAGGTTTTTTTTTAAGACATGAGAGAATCCTTTTAAATTTGGCACAAATGTTCTCCTAGACTCACAGATTAATTGATTAGATTTTGCTGGTCAAAGCTTTTTGTGGCCTCTTGTACATGATATCTCAATTTCTTCAAAAAAGACCAGCTGTCGATTGAACTCAAAGATTAACTGATTAGATGTCAGGGGTCACAGGTCAAGGCTGTAATTCTAATGAAATGCAGTCACTAACTGGGGTTAGGATGCTTAAGAAGGTGAGTTTCAACACTATATTAATTACAGAATCTGTGGGGACTTTACTCTCCTCAGTCTTACATGTCTGCTCTCTCCACTCGGATGCCCCAGCGACAGGCGACAGAGTCAACAGCTGCTTGTATCTGCTGAGCGATCCTCCTCCTGTGCTGTAGGATGTGGCTGAATGTGTGTTGGGCGAGAACGTCTCTGACCGCTGCCTGGACCAGAGTCTGCAACACCGTGGTCAGAGTGGACAGGGCCGTGCTGCACAGAACCACGTTCTCGATCTGGTAATAACACACGGCGCTCAGCTCCGGCCTCACCAAGTCCTTTGTCACCACCTGCATACACACATATACTGTCTGGTAAAATACTTGCTTTAATCACAATCCTTTAACGTGAACTCTTGTGAATATCGTCCTACTATGGTTTAAAGTTGCCAGTGACGTAAAAGTTTCATCTCAGAGCTCAGGGGAAGCAACGTTAATTTACACCCATTTTCACATATCTAGCTAAATGTGAATATACTTCAGTTGTGTGCTTTATTGTTCTGTACCGTGTGAAGAGGAACCTTCAGCATCTTCAGTCGGATGTCAACCTTGTGACAAACATCAAGGAGAGGGAGATAGAAAAGAAGACCTGGGCAGAGGAAAGAGAAAGATTTCATCAAAAGATTTATAACATGAATTATTGTGTCGTTCTTAGTTTTGAGTGATGAAAAAAATGTACATCACAGACATTAACTTTGTTTTAACCATAATTTTGAAGATAATAACTACAGAGTGACTTCGATTTTTGCTAAATTGCATGATTCTGTGCCAACCTGGGCCTCTGGGTCTTTCACGCAGTAGGTGACCCAGTCTGAAGATCACAGCTCTCTCGTGCTCTCTAACTACCTGTCAATCAAAACGAAAGATATCAGTCCGTCCACATAAATGGAAACATATGAACGTTCCAGTTTGGTCTGTGGTGCAGTTTGTACTTTGAAACAGAACCAGATGGACAGAGGGAGGAAGAGGAGAACCAGAGCCAAGGCAAAGACCATCAGCAGCCACTCCAACACTCCCAGGTCCATGCGCCTCAAACCTGCGGAGAGCCACAGTAAATGGTATGAAGCACTCCAACGTCTGCATGGAAATAAAGACGATAGTAACATTTAACTCAACTCAGATAATAACTCCGAAAGTGGAGAAAAGATATAAAACAACTTCTAAGATAGAAAACTTTAAACTAGACTTTTACTTCTGCCAACATAACAAAATGCAACAACATAATCAGTAATAAAGAACAAGAATGAGGATCTGTCAGGATTCTCCTCAGGCTTCAACTTACCATCTTCCTGCTCTGCTGCCTCCAGGAGCCCCATGTTCTCCTCCTTGACCTCATCATCTCTCACTCTGTCTATGTCCACCACAGTTGATTTCAACTTCACCTCCACGTCGTTTGTCTTTGGCTTCTCTTTCCGAGGCTTCTCTTTCCTGCCCTCGGGGGCCCGGCCTGCCTTCGATGGCCTTTGCCGGTGACTCCTGGGAGGAACCACTGCTCCCCTCTCACTCTCCTCCTTGGACGTCATTCTGGAAGCGGGTAGGTGGACATTTGAGGACTTGTCCATGCCGGCTGGAGGCTCAGCAGTAAAGAGTACAGAAGCGCAGAGGACGGAAAAAATGTGGAGCTGTGAGTTGCTTCCTCTGGCTGGAGTGTCTGGAGCCGTCTACTGTGGTAATGAGACACAATATGTTGGTGGTGAATCCGGCGATTTGAATGTGGGAGTGTAGGATGGCAGTGGGAGTGCCACATGAGACCAACTCTGTTTTGAAATATTTCTACTTCAAAATTAGTGAACATGAAATCAAATGTTTGTCAAAACAGCAAATTAAAAAATATCAAGATAATAAAATGAAAATCATCAAAACCCTCTCTGCCGTTTTTACCCGATTTAAAATTGCCCAGCAGTTTATCTCAGTATTATTCTGTTTTATTTATCAATTCTTATCCAGATGTTCTAACAAGGGTACAAATAATTATAACCCTATGATTACAATCTATTTACCTATTTATCTATTTCTATGTGTGTTTTCTTTGCCAGTGGAGCTGAAGGATTCAGTGTGTCTTCACAGGGAATGTGCAGACTCAGGCTTCTCCTTTTCAAATAGCTGACACGGTTGCAAACCTAATTAACCTGGAAGTCAATTTTGTGCCACATCTTCCCGTCTGTTATCGAAATCACGAGTCTAATTGTGTCCAAACCCATTATAAGGACATCTTCACTCACACTGTGGAGTGTTTATGGGATGATCGCATAGGCATCCACACAATGAGCAAATCTATACATGAAGGTAATCTAAGATGGAATAAGGAGATTTGCCTGAGGAGAGTCCCACAGTCGGAGACTTTTACCAGATAACTGGTAAAAGTCAGTTTGTGATTTGTTATTGTGAAAATGTTTGGCACACAAAGATATTATATTCAAAATATTAACAAATCATATTTTAACTCTAAATTTTCATACTACATTCAAGCCAGCAGTTCAGTTTAGCTTCGACTTTCCTAATACAATAAATAAGAATCCTCTTATATTTCTTCTTCTTACATCTATTTCCTATTTCCAGTTTACACACTCAGCCGATGAGAGCAGTTGTAAAACGTCTTCTCTGGTCCTGAACGAGCTTTGACAGATGTTATTAAACCCCTGACGATGCAGTGACGTCATGGATGGACAAATGGGCTAATGAAAACAGACAATTGATTTGCATTATGGGAAATGTAGGATTCTGTGTTTTTGACTCATCTTATCTTCCATAAGAAAAATACATAGTTTTTTAGTTTACTTATATATGACTAATTCTTTTCTTCTTTTTTTTCCTTTGTATTTTTCAAATAGGATTGGATGTTGTAAATGATCCATAAATAATTGAATTTAGTTTTGGGATTTGTTCAAGTTTAAATACTATAAATACTAAACATCTGGACACTAAAGACAGTGAAATCAGCCAACACGTGAAAAGTGAACTTTTTAAATAAATAACGTGAACAACTTTGTTCTTCCTGCAGGACACATCTTTATCTTTTAACTTCATTTAGAACCGTCTCTCATCAGACTTTACAGTTTAGTAACGTGTTGACAGCGAAGTACGTGCTACTGTTCTGTGTTCACACGTTTGCTAGCTACTGTTAGCTGCTGTTAGCTGCTGTTAGCTGCTGCTAGCTACTGTTAGCTGCTGCTAGCTACTACTAGCTACTGTTAGCTGCTGCTAGCTACTGCTAGCTACTACTAGCTACTGTTAGCCACTGTTAGCCACGGTTAGCTAGCTAGCCACAGGTGCGCAGGTGAAGAAGAGGACAGGTGGAGACATCTCGGGAGGATGAAGCCGCAGAGACACTGAACACACGAGGTAACTTTGTGTCCACAGAACTTCAGGAAGCATTCGATGACACCGTCTCTGTGTTGAAACCCTTTACTAGCTGAGCAGTGGTGTATCATTTATTGCACCACGTGATTTAGGTGGTTTGAAGCTAACGTAAAATGTATGCTAATCCAAGTGTTAGCCATGTGCAGCTAAGTTAGAAGTTACTTCCAAAGAGTTGATTTCCAAACCAAAAAATAAAGAGCTGCTGGACATTTTTAATCAATTTAACAAAAGATGAATTTTGAGTGTTTGACCATGGTTTTTATTTTAGAAAGGATATTTTAGACCCTACATATTATATATGTATTTCCTTGTGTTCATGGTTTCTGTACTTGTTCTATCCCCTTTGCTGGTGGCACATTTACCCATTGTGGTACTGATAAAGGATCTTATCTCATGATGCACTCCTGGTGTTCACACCACGGTTTCACCAGGCTGTGTTCCCGATCACTTTTTTCTTCCATGTTGCTTCATCCTGTCTATTCTCTTTGTTCAGCAGGCAACATGAACCAGGAAGTGGCTTTTGCAAAGTTGAAGAAGGATGTTCGCTCCTTGCTCATTTCGTCCAAGCTGGGCCTGGACCCTGATAAGCTCAGGCGGGACTTTACCACGATGTTGGGCTATCCCATGCCCCTGAAACTCCTGGGCTTCAGAAACGTCATGGACATGGTGAAGGAGATGCCCGACGTGGTGTCTATCCACTTCAACGCAGATGGTGGAATATTCTTAAAGGGTAGAGTTGATTTGTTCATTTGTACGTGTTTTATGAATTTGGATAATGTTGCAGTTCATTGCAGTGAAGTCACACTGGCTATGGTTTCCATCAATGCAGCTGTTAGCGATGAGTCCACGTCGAAAATTGAGGAGCTGGTCGCCAAGCAGCGCACAACTAAGACGGACATGAAATTTAGCAGGGGTGGTGTCGGCTACTTATCGAACCGCTACCATCGCCATTCCCCCCCTGTGATGCTTCCTCGAAGAGGTCGGGCTCCTCCAGCTCTCCCTGCCCAGCTCAGGGCACAGTTCTGCCTCCTGCTCTCCCAGGTATGACCTTATCATTCACTTTTTCTCATCAAAACCTCTTGTGTGTCTTCTCCACAATAAGCTGCACTGTTTGAAACTTTTCAGGTGTTTGAATAAAGGCATCATGAGCCAGAATGACTCTGTCTAAGCCAAATCGTTCGTTTGTTGAAACAGGACAAATGTGATCAAATTGAGAGCGATTTTGAAGATGTTTTTTTATTTTTATTTTAATCTAATCAAAAGCATCCAATTAATGGCTAGGCAGAGAGGCCAGACTGAATCTTATGTTTACATTTCTAACCAAAATCATGTAGTTCTCATATTGCAAAAATGTTGTCTAGTTTGAGTGATGAAGCAGCCCCTCTTCTAGGGTCCTCTCAGGTTATCTGACCTGGAGGTCAGCTTCCTGCGCTGCTTTGGCCACCCCCTGCATGTCCACAACTATGGCTTCTACTCCACCGGAGAGATGCTGGAGGCAGCAGCAGACCTTGTCCAAATCCAGCAATGCAGGCTGGGCTCAGTTGTGACACTGAGGCCACACATGCTACCGAGGGCACTGGTCAAACTGTGCAGTACACCAAGGAGAACTGGACCTGTGAAGCCACAGTCACCTAGAACTGACAAGCCAACACCTAAAGGGCCAGGCACCATTGCAGCATCAATACTCCCAGGTGTGCTATTAGAGGGGTGGTTATACTTGGTAAATTGGTAAATGCATCAGTTTTTGGAGACACTGATACATTTACACCTTTTTAACATCTTTATAAAATGTGTTTCTATTGAGCAATATTTATCCAGTGTCTTGATTGCATTACACATGACTTTTTTTGAGATTGGATAGCTATTTAATCTGTCCAAGGTTTATGGATCGACTCGGTGTTAGCGGGTTAGTAACGATAAACCAACACACTGTTCAAACTCTATTTGAAGTTTTGCTCAAAAAGCGCTGAGCAGTGGCTCCTAATATTTTGAAATACGTTTTTTGCTTTTCAGCTCCAGTCCCAGTGAAGCCGAGTCCTTTGAACCAGTCGTCTGCTGAGACTACTTTGGGCCGTGTCTGTCAAGAGTCAATACCTGTCAGTAACAAGCCAAACAAGGTTGAGATGAAGCACAAAGCTGAAGACAAGCTCTGCCAGGAAGATCAAATCTTTCAGAAATGTGTTCTCAAGGTTTGCTCTTATTTAAAACAAAGAAACTGCAATTTTTAGTTTGATCCATGTCACATCCATTAACATGAAGGAAGTGGGGTTCATGACCTCTACTGCAGACAGCCACCAGGGGGGATGAACATGATTTCGCTTCACTTTTGTTGAGCTGTCATCTTGTCCATCTTCATATACAGTCTATGGTCTTGTCGGTGAAACTGGAAACACAAACAAAACCTAATGTTTTGTACATTTATTTAATTGAAGTTAAAGTACCTCTGTTCTTTCTCCTCAAATTCTACATCAGCTGGAAGAGGAGCTTTGTCAGAGAATCCTGGAGAATGGAGTAGCTGGCACCATTAGTCAGGAGCTGAAGGACAAGTTGCGAAAGGTTACATCCACTAGTTTGAGCGAGTTGATTCATAACTTAATTATTTTGGTGAAGAAACAAGAAAGATGCATTTTTTTCCTCTTATGTAATGAAACTCTTTCCATCCTCACACCTTGCAGGTTGTACGTCAGACCTGTGGAGGGTTATCGGTGCACAATCTGCCTGCAGAGTATGAGGTAAAATGAAATCAGACATTCAATGCTCCTGTTTACCTTCATAGTGTCACAGGAGAGTGTAAGACATTACTTATGCATTGTGACATTTTGGGCAGCTCATCCGTGTTTGTTTTGCTCTGCAGAGGCTCTTTGGTGAGGAGCTGCCGCTGCTACAGAATGGCTTTGTCAGTGTCACAGAACTGGTCGGTGCCATGAGTGACACCTTGCACCTCAAACCTGCAGGGGGTGACGACGGACACCACTGGATAGTTATGGACATCCATGACAGTGAAAGCACACAATCAGGTGTGTACGTGCATGTGTTCAAGTGCCAGCAGTCAAGGCCTGTTTGTAGTTTGTTATGGGAAATGTGCTGTATGAACACCTCAGAAATATAAATGGTCATAGCAGCTGTCATGGACAGAGGGTGGACACTGTTTTCTTAAAATGGTTAGATATCATTCAAGCGACAGAGTTGTGTAAGGAATTAAACATTGCTTTTGGAAAGAAAAGGTCAGACTGGCAGAATAGTGGAATCTTGGGGTGAGAGGATTGCTTGAAGTTGATTTTGCTGTAAATATAAATGTTACGTTCATATCATTTCCATCCCTCTATTTATTTATTTATTCACTACAAGTGTCATTCGATTACCAGTCTCTCTGTATTTAACACGTTTCTAAGGACCTGTTGGAATAACTTGTTTTATTGTGTCTGCGGCTTTGAACTTATCATGGAATGAATTTTTCTGTATTTTGTAGACTCAAAGGAAACTGACAGTGTTGGTAATGGTGTGAAGCCACCAATCACAAGCTACTACTTGAACGGTGGAGAGTCTCCTTGGGAAGGCAAACTGGAAGCAGACAACCGTGAGATCACAGCAGATTACAAGAACGAGAAGCTAGAGACGAGTAACATTTCCAAGACCCAAGAAATGGTTAGGCAACATCTTTTTTTTTTTTGTTATTCTATTATTTTACATTACCAGACTCAATTTGAAAGCAAGAGACCCAAATGAAAATGTCACAGGAATACGTAAATGTGAATCATGACACATTTACACAAAACAAGGAGTTGACTGACCCATTATCAGTGTGCCCTGCGTTATGTGTAGATTTAGTCTTAGTCGGCCCTCAAACCTGTTATCACTCTTTTTTTTAAACCTTGAGATATTTTATATTAATGTTTGGGTATAGTTATATCTTGTAGACTTACACTGCTGTGTCCTGCTCACTACTTTTTCCCCTTTTTACTTTTTGTGTCCGCCTGTAGAGGTCTGAGATTTACCCTGTCATTCAGGTGCATTGCAGCCCTGCTCTGCCCCTGGATGCTCTGCAGAGTCAGCGTCTCAAACCGCCAATGCGCCGTCAAGCTCAAGAGCGTCTACAAGTCATGGTGGAACATGTGGAGTCGCCAGGACATTTCTACATCCGCTTCAGCAACAGCAAAGAGGCGCAGGCTATGGAGGACATGATGATTGAGATGAGGTGGTGGATGTGTTCTTAGGCCGCTTGTTTAAAAGACTTAAAAACAAAAGAAAGTACTTTTGAATTTATGAGCAGTCTGCTGTGTTTACTATTTCATAATTCCTGGCACGCTCTCACTCTTAGTCAAAGCTGTATTTTTTTTTACTAAGTGCAAAGTTGAAGCTGGGACTCAGACATTTTTAAAGATATTACTAATCAAAAAGAAATCCCACATTTTAATAATTTCAAAACTGCTTCAGCCTTAAATTCGCATGATTCCTGATACTTCTCTTGGATCAATGACTTTGTTTCACTCTCCCTCTCGTGTTTTTGCTATAGACGATGTTACACCTCTCCAAAGGTATCGGAGCGGTACACCCTCCGCAAGCCATTTATACGAAGGGGGCAGGTCTGCTGCGTGTCACCTGGTGGAATATGGTTCTACCGAGTGGTGATCCATCAGATCGTCAGTCCCACTCAAGTCGAGGTGTACTACGTCGACTTCGGTGGAATGACTGTTGTACAGAGCGCCAACCTCAAGTTCCTCAAGTATGGGCATCTCAGACATTGAAGCAGTTAATCGATGGAAGTCGTACCACTAAGCTGGTCAGTGTGTGTGTGTGTGTCTTTTACTGAACTGTCTTCATCTCTCTTTTCACCAGGTCATGCTACTTGGTTCTTCCTGCACAAGCTGTTCTGTCATCACTTGCTGGAATCAAACCCAACTCTGTGAGTGTGATAGCTGACCTAATATTCTATTCACATTCATGCAGCGTTCTGCACCACTTCAATGTTAAAACCAAAATGTCAGCTGTATCCCTCTTCTATCCGCTGATAGTTAATTCTAGTATTCATCCTGCATCATTACTAGTCTGATTTCCGTAGTACATAACCTATTTGTTGAGAAACCATTCATTTAAGGCTTCTAAAGACAGTAAGTGTGATAGTTTAACATTAAATTGAACTTAAATGCAGACAGTAGTGGTTCCCTCATAAACATTTGAATCTTCCTAAAGGATAAAAAAAGTATAAACCAATATTCACTGGATATAATGTCAAAAGATTAACATGTTTTCTGGGTCAGTCTTTCTACCGTTGCACACAGTTTTATTATCCAGAGCTGTAATCATTGACTTTTTAGGAGTGTGAGTGTTGTGGTTTTTCTCTCTCAGGGCAGCTGGACTGCTGAGGCCACTGCTTGTTTCCACAAGCTGTGCTCTGATCGCACCCTGGTGGGGATTACGTGTTGTAACACTGGAGATGTGCTGCAGCTCTACCTGTGTGACACGCTTACTGCTGACAACGTCTACATCCACCTTGCCCTGCTGAGCCAAGGACATGGGACACGCTGCTGCCCTACAGCCAGTGCAGCAGTGAGCCCCTCTCACACAAACTCTTATTTGCATCGCGATTATGATAAATAGAAGAGTTTTTGATCAGTCAGTTGACTGGTGCCATGTTCTTTCCTCAGCTGTGTGTCCAGGTCAATCCAGTGAGTCTCTACTTGGGGGAGGGAAAGTTTGACCTGCCGGAGATAGAGGAGGAGATGATCTGCCCTGAGCCAGCAAACACTCCTGAACCATCCATGTCAGCCACACTCAAGGTAGTATACACACACACACACACACACACACTGCTCTTCTTTATTAAAATCTTTGAGGTTGTGGTTCAAACAAAAGATTAGTGTGAGCACTTGCTTACTTGGATGCATGTGGTGGAGTTGTAGAATATGATGACTCAGCTGTTTCTTATCTATGAGAGCACTCTCCTCGTCTCTTCTCTTGCTCCCTCTCGCACGTCAGTCTTTCAATGTTGCTGTTGTTCCTCTCCGTTCATAGCTCTTATCTTACCAGCCACACTGTGAGTGGTGCAGGCCCACTGCAGCACCAAGCACCCTCAACACACAAACTGTACTGGCGTGCACACACAAACACAGTCAGTGCGCGAACATATAGTCTGACTATTGGAAGGTTACAGCTTGTTGTTGTTTAGTAAATAAGATGGCAGCCAATCAGTGAGCTGTTTGAGGACTATTGGCTTATAAGGCAACCGTATACCCTCCATGAATAAAGGAACCTTACTGGTGACTAACTTGAGTTTCTGTTCATAGGTAGTAAGTTACTAATGTGTTGCTGCTTCTGAAATTAGGTATCAGAAAGGTTTCCCACACCCAGCGTTCTCTTGTTCCTCACGGTACTTTTCCTCTGACGAGAGCAACTGATCCTGTTGACATCACAGTTGTGTAAATAGTAAACTTGAAGCTACCCTACAATCATGGCTCTATTTAATGTGTCAGCTGATCGTTTTTCAAACCTCAATACTGTTTTCTCAGTCTGTGCTGACTGTGCATCATGCTGCTCTGAATACTGATTTTAATGTGTACATGTAACAGGTAAGCCTGAGCCAATATTTACTGTCACCCAACAACTCGTTATCTTTGCTTCTAGTGCAATGCTTGTTCTAAACTTGCCTGTTTGGAATGGGCTGTTTGTAAATGAGCTCACTCAGTCCACAGAACCCTGAAGTCGCGTCACCGCTGCTGCTCCAAGAGCCGTTCACCTGTTTATTCAAAGTTCAGCGAGGCGACGAGCAGACCCCTGAACTGGAGAATTAATAGATGTTGCTGTTGTCGTGATTGACACGGTCACTTCCGTTAATGAGTCCCAGCCACTGCTGCTACATAGCAAACAGCATAACGCTGCTCTTCCTCTGGTGTTAAGTCGATAAGATGAACTGTTCTCGAGATATGTGAATTAATTAGGGCTGAAAAGTAGATTCATAAAAATAAAGTTGCATTAAAGACAGCCTTTTTTCCCTGAAATATTGGTTTCTTGTGATCATAATAGAAATAAACAGCTTTAATTATACTTACAATAACATAGTCATAAATCTATTGCAGTGATGTGTACTCTGGATACTGGCAGGATTTACTTTCTGTAGAATTGCAGTCTTTCCCTCATTACATCACTGAGCCTTGATTACCTTGGTCATCCTCTCAACAACTCCTCTCTCCCTTTCTCGTCTAAACACGCAGCCTGCGAGCTCTGGAATAGTCTCCCGTCCCTCATTAGCTCCTGTCTCACTACGGATGAATTTATATCTCGTTTAAAGTGCCATCTTTTTAATCTTCCTTTTAATTCAGCCTGATTCTGTCTCACATTTCTCTTGTCTGTCATTTTATCTCAGCTTCCTTCTTTTACTGTCTTCTGTTTTTCATTTTTTTTGTTATTTTTAAAATGCTAAATAAATAAATCTGACCTATGAAATTATTTATCGATCCGTAGCACATTCAACTATGGACCAGTGTACAGTTATATTTGTTTGTGCGATGTAAGTGTGAAGCACTCAGAGGTTTCTTGGTGTCTCAGGTTGAAGAGGAAGAGCCGCCTGCCCTGGAGTGGATTGAGGACAGTGAGGTCATCCATCACGTCCAAGTATGACCACCAGACACTGACCTTATGCACAGCCCCACCTCCACCATCTTCACTGTGCATTTAGAAAGCTTAGATTTGTTAGAATTTGGATGCCTTTTAGATTTTGTGTTTCACACTATAGGAGGGATTTAGACTGAAATACTGTTTTTAACTTGCTTATGTTAACAAAACAGTCTAGTGTGAGCAACTGCTGCTTAAGTCTAACTATTGTGTCTTGTTAAGGATACGCAGGCCGTCGACCCATTCAGCGTTCTTCTGAATGAACAAACACTCAGCTGTAGTGAATTGGCCTTGGCCGTGACCAATGAGTTTCCTCATGCTAACTCTACAAGTCCTGCTACCAGTCCCCTCGTCCCTCCAGATGTGATCCAGACCAAGACAACCCCAGCTCACTGTAAAGCTGATCTCACAGTGAGAAGACATCTTTTGACTTTTTATAGAAGCAATTCATAACTGTGGAGTTAAGGAAACGGTAAAGTAGTGAGTTTTTTTTTTTTTCTTATTTTAAAAAACAACTTTATTCTGTTTTCAGATGTTGAGCAAGACTCCTCCAAGTACTTCCAGCAATAATTTGGTCTCCTGCTATCAGACTCCTGGGGAGGAGCAGGCCCAGCCGAAGAGCTCTGCCCCTTTATTGGTCGCACCACCTCGGCTCCTGAGGACCCTCAGACTCCAGACCCCTGACCTGGGCAAAATCCAGAGCTGCATTCATGGTACATATACACCTATACTCACTGATGTTATGAGGGAGGTACAGCACACAGTGTGGGTATAATTCATAATGATGATAATAATAAATAAATACGTTTTTATAGTCAGTTTTATTTATACTAAAGCTCTTTCAGCAAATGTGATTTTGTCAATGTTGAATGGAACCTTGTTGTTTTTCTCGTTACTGTTCATATGGCAAAAAGCTTCACTACTTGTATGGTGCTAAGATTTTGTACAGATTTGGTGCATCTTGATGAATTAAGGGACTGTTGGGCCATGGCAGAGGAATGAGCTCTAGTGAATGTTGTAGCTTTTCCTAGTTCTTTTATTTGGGAGACAACCACATTTCCAGAATGCTTTAGAGGGTGTAAACAGGAAATGTAATCATGCCAAGTTTTTGTTTGTACTGTATTTGTTTACATTTGGCCCCATTAAATCTATGATGGCTCTAAATTTAAGGATTAGATTAAACCAAATGCATTGTTAGAGTCAAAATACATTAAAATATACACCTGATTTCTAAAGTCATCTTATAAAGCTTTAATCCTGAGTAGGTAAAGTTCCCTTTTATATTGTAAAATGATAACATTGTGGAACAAAAGTCCAAATGTGCACACAAAGCCTTGTCTCTCTTGCACACACACACACACACATTATCTAATAGGATTATACAATGACCTTCATCAACCTGCACATATGCACATATTGGCTCTCGCTCTCTCTCTCTCTCTCTCTCTCTCTCTCTCTCTCTCTCTCTCTCTCTCTCTCTCTCTCTCTCTCTCTCTCTCTCTCTCTCTCTCTCTCTCTCTCTCTCTCTCTCTCTCTCTCTCTCTCTCTCTCTCTCTCTCTCTCTCTCTCTCTCTCTCTCTCTCTCTCTCTCTCTCTCTCTCTCTCTCTCTACCACACAGGAAAAAAAGCCTTCAATGAAATTAGAGTTTGCATAGAGGGTGTATTGATTTCCATCGTGCTGCTTGCAGTAGTGGATGTACCTGTACTGAGAACCTGACACAGATTCAATTAGATCTGTTACCAGAGCTATTTGACCCAACAAGCCGCTTTCATTGCATTTGTCCTGATATCGATACACTGCTGTTCCACCACGCTTCCATTCGGGACAGTGTTAATGAAAGGAAGAGTTGGTCACTGCAGATTTATCTACAAATCGCTTTTTGCGACCTGGCAGCTTTTTTCGATTGGTTCACACAGATGCACAATTACAGATTAAAAAACACAATATTCTAAGTAGCTACTGTATATTAACTGTAGGCTAATGGAAGTAGTGAAATAGAAATTCTTCCTTCTCATATTTGGTCTCCTTGTATGCCTGGAGAAACATTGTGCTGTGCTCCTTGAAAAGCCTGACACTGCGGAAACTTAACTCAGAAAAGAAAAGTCTACACTTACACACAAATGCAAACTCGGCACTTGTCCATTGTCGCGATTCTCCTGTCTCTCTCATGATGTGTGTGTGTGTGTGTGTGACTGCTCAGCAGATTTGTTACCTGCAAGGGTCAGGACTCAGCTTGTTTTTCTGGAGTCTCTGCAGAAATGAAAATGACCATTTCTATGGTTATTTATTTATCAGGCAGTTTGTTATTATGTTAAAACTAAGTTAATAGCAGAGAATCTTGCTTTTGCTGACCTCCAGTGGTTGAAGTTCTTACTTTTGCTGATGTAATGAACTAGTGCACTTTCAGTGAGCTTGTGATATCACTGTTGGGTATGAGTTCAGGTCCAGCAGAAGACACCTCTGAACAACTGTAGAGACATAGAACCCATCAGGTGTTATGGAGGTGATGCTGTGGCAAGATGGTTTTTAGTGACAATAGACAATATCACTTCAAACATGACAAAGTATATATTTACGTGAAATGTACAAAAGTATTAATATTGGTTTGTGTTTGATTCTGTTGTCCAGGTGCACCTGTGTCTCTGCTCCACATACGTAACCCTGGCATCATGTTTCCTTTGTTTGGGGGCAGGTAGGTTTGAGCCTCCTGTAATTAATCTGAAACCAACTTCCAACTACCTGAATGAGTCAAAACACAAAGGAGCTTTATTTACAGCATTTTCTAATAACTATCACTGACCTGAAGGAAGTGTTAACATAAGTTTTTTTTATAAGAAGTTACTTTTCATGTCATTTTAATCATCTAGATTATTTAAACCTAGAATATGTTAAGCTCTGTTAGTTTGTAGTTGCTGTATTTGTTGCACTTTTCGAACAGAAGACAGGAAATGAATGGTTGTTCTTTAACAGTGAATAAGTTTGTCAGTGTCTGTTATAAAAACACTTTTTGTTTGGGTCAAGTGTTTTATCATTTTCTCAGAGGACCATCAAGATGCCTGTGATGCAATGATTCTAATTTGTTTTATTTCTTTTTGCATAATAATATTGTTCTGATTAAGGTTAAAACATTATATTCAAACATAATGAACATTACAGTAGTTTGTAAGTCCTGAAAAATTTAGTTTTAGTTTGGGGAATAAATTTATTATGAATGTTTTATTGTCTCAATTTGAGTTTTGTGATTCCTAGAAGTGGACGGTTCTTTCCACTGTTTTCTTCTTCATGCAGCCACGACCTGACATTAGTCTGTAGAGAACCTTTAAAACACATTGGCTTTTTTCCGCTTTTAGTTTATTTTATGGCGCAATAAACATTTTAATGTAATCTTACAAATAAAATATGAGCAAGAATATAAAACATATATTCTTGTCACATTTCGGGTCCAGCAGTTGATCACAGTCTTGATGCTCAGCTGTAAACGAACGGACACAAACATCACCATGGACAGTCGATGTAAGAAGACAAATACACATAAATATGTATTTCTGCAGAATACTTTTGTTGTGGAAATGCTTCAAACATAAATTGTATCTTAAAATCCAGTTAGTGTCTTAAACTTTATCCTAAGAGCATCGGAAGTCATAGTTTCTTTGTCGTGTTTCTTCTTGGTCGTTTGACCTTCTAGAAAAAATTAATAAAATCCAGTAAATTTTTCATTTCAGCGTTGATTCAGTAATTCTGCAGCTGTCGTGCAATTCCTCACTTCTTCGGTGTCAATGTTACATTCACCCCAGCAGTTAATCCACACTTCGCCTTGTCCTGCTGACTCAGTCAAATTTCTCGTATTTACACGAGTCTTGTTGTCCTGCTTGCGAACAGCTGCACATTAAATCTGAGTCTGAGAGAAGATGATTTAAGCCGCACAGGAACAATGAATATAAAAACAAAAAAACATCCCAGAGACCAACTCTAAAATCCCTGACGCTCTTTGTCTCATTCATTTTCCGATGAGAGAAAAACATGTGTCTTTTTGAAACCTGCAGAGACTGGAACTGAAGCTCAGGGACCAAGTTGTGTTCAGACTAAAGGTTAAAGCCGAGTGTGTAGTCCGGGATCATTAGTCTGCATCCTGCTGAGCTCCCTGACCTTTCCTGGCTCAGCCAATTAGCTTTTTAAAAGGCTCCTAATGAGAGGAGCTCCTCCTCTCACTGAAAAACAGCAACACAATGAAGGCCATTAACCTACATACTGTACACACGTACTCGTTCACTCATTCTGGTGGGGACCTGACATTGGCATAATGCATTTCCTCGCCCCTGGCCCTCAAGCAGCTCTAAACATGTGCGGTCCAGCATCCTGGTTCCCACAAAGCTGTTGGATGCTCGGGTTTTGGACCCCACAGATATAGTTAAACACATTTAAATGACAAATTAGATTGAGGATACATGTAAATAATGTTCTTATACAACTGCTTTTGTTTTGTTATAGAAAAGCCAGATTCAGATTTGTATCATAACCATAGACTGTATATAAAATATGTCGCCTATTGGCCCAGTGTGCTTGTTTGAGCATTCGTAGTTGTTTTAGTGATCTTGTCTGGGTGGAGATATTTAGCTAAACAAGGGTCACGTGGACGAAGGGGAAACCATCCGTTCAAAACATTTCCACAATAGTGTCGACAAAGCCTGAAACTGTTTAAATACTCACACACACCTACACACACTACTTCTTGGGACAAACACAAAATGACAAACAAATTGCTGTGTTTAACAAGCATGCACACACACACACGCACACACACACAGTAAACCTTATCAAGCAGGAGAGAAATGTGAATCAGCAGCCGACAGCAGCAGAGCATCTCTCTGCTGAATGAAGCATGAAGATCTGACGACTTTGATTTACACACGAGAGCACGAACACGACTGTGATTCACAGGCGTTGGTTTCCTGATGAGATGTTGCTGACTGTGGACGTATTGATCACTGGGAAGTTTGTCTCCACTTTTTTACATTTACATACTTTGGGGCGTTAGATTGATTCGAGAGCAACTCGATTGAAATCACTATTTATTTCCTGCTTTTATACGGATTGAACGTCTTGTAGTACGACGTTTGTTACTTTTGTATCAGAAGGTATTTTATTTAATAATTTAAAAAGCACATTATCATTAAATATTCTCCTAAAAAAACCCCACAATATATTGCTAGCTCTAGTAATGACCTAATGCAAACCTCTTGAACTCTTGTTCTTTTAATTTGGTCGGAGCTGCACCTTTTTTTGGGGGGGGGGGGATAAGTTTAGTTGTGTATTATTTCACCACTGATGCCATATGCTCCGGCTTTACAGGCTTCGCTATTCTCACCTGAGCAGAGGCTGTGTGCGATTTGATCTGGTCACAATCAGGCAGATAATTCCCCACGTCTGTTCACAGCTGCTGGGATGGTGTTGTCTCTATGACCACCGGGGGGGGGGGGGGTTATCACCAAACATTCTTCCAAAGTCTTTTCTATTTATTCTTTTCTCAAAATATTTTTAATTTGTATATTATTGTATAGTTTTGCACAACTTCACTTGCTCCTGGATTTGCTTGATCCTTTAGCTTATTTTTTGACTTGAGTTCCTTGTATGTTGAAATCCTACTTGGGAATAAACCTGATTCACTGGTTCCAAATGGATCCATGGATTCAAACGACCAAAACATTGAATCTCAGACGGGTCTAGTAGATGAGTTTTCCAGTCACCTGTTGTGTTTCTGAGGAAGTTCTGCAGTGTTGTGTGTATTTCATCATCACAAATAATTGATTTTTCTCACTGAATCCCCAAAATGCACGACGGCGATTAGCTGCGTAATCTGGTCCTGTTTTCCTTCCAGCCACGATGAGCCATCTTTTCTCTCTCCCCTCTTTATCGTCTTCCCTGTAGCTCGGCTCCATTGACAACAAGCCTTTTGTTTGTTGTGTTCATGGTTTTATATTTTTTAGTGTGTGTGTGTGTGTGTGTGTGTGTGTGTGTGTGTGTGTGTGTGTGTGTGTGTGTGTGTGTGTGTGTGTGTGTGTGTGTGTGTGTGTGTGTGTGTGTGTGTGTGTGTGTGTGTGTGTGTGTGTGTGTGTGTGTGTTGCGTGTAAATCAGCGTGTTGAGTCACACTCGTCCACTGAGAGAATTTCTGGAAGGGAGGCATCTTTATTTTTATCCTTGTGTCAAAATTCTTATCTCCTGTTTTGATTTTAGGACAATCGAGAGAAGCTTCATTCTCCAGCCAGTTCCTCGAGCCTTCAGTGACTCGTATCAGAGACAGCAGTTCTCCTGGTGAAGCATTTCCACTCTACTCATTACATTTATGAGTCTTCCTTACGTTTTCATGTTACTCCCAACTCCCCACAGTACTTCAGTCAATGCTACATGTTCGAGAATGTATTAATATTGTCAAGGCAATTGTGATTGCAAATTCCAAATATGTTAAAGGGGAACACCACTGATTTGACCTATAATGTTGTGTTTGCACATCATTTTGAGTTCCACTACATTGCACAGCTTTTTACTCTGTGTCTACAAGGAGGTGGATATTTATATTAGGCAGAAAGAGTCTGATGGAGGTGCTGTTGTGTGGAGTTATGGAAAATGTACTATTGTACTATGGTATACTAGGTAACATTATAGTATATTATAGTACTACAGTAGTGTCTGAAAAAGGTTTTGCTTGTGGTTTACATCTGTTTACATGATGCCTTTATTCAAAAGAAGCGGCATCCTTCCAGCCGTGCCTCCTGCCACTGTACCGTGAATTTATGGCTCGGTGGATAAATGGAGGCCTTGAAGAGACCCTGAGGGACAGACAGGAGCTGCCTGCTGGACGGAGGGATGGAGGGAGACCAGATGAATAAAGACTAATGCTTCCTCTCATTTCTTCACCTTGCCCTTTATGGCCCCCTGATGATTGCACATTCGCTTTACATGGCGAGGTGTCCTGGTTTCAACCTAAGTTTGTGCGGTGACTGTTTAGACCTGCTCGTGTGCAGCGAATCTGGTTTCACCAGGGAAGGATGTTTAACGTCAAAGGAGTAAATCAAACTAGTGATCAACTTAACAGCCGACATCAGAGGAGCATGTTTGTCAGAGTAGAAACACTAAGTCTTTCCAATCTAGTTCTATTAGATACAAAACACACTGAGTATAGAGGGAGTCACTCTTGGACTTAATGAGCTGTATGGTGTCATAACAATAAAAACACTTTCACTGCAGTGAACTGGTAAACGTACTGACAGGGCGGCCTTCAGGTAGTGAGGAGGTGTCCTCAGCTTTACTAGTTGTTGTTGGACTAGAACTTCTGACAGAAAACTGATGTCAAATCAAATCAAATGAAGCAGCAGATAATCCCATTGTAAACCATTATCACCAGTGGAGACAGCATTCCTGGTATTGTTTTTACCGTGTGTGTCTGTGTGTCATCATGGCAACATTTTTTGCGTCTGAACCAAACCTGCGGCTGGTGGAGGACAGCCCCATGTGGGTAAGGATCCTCCAGGTCCAGTTTTCAAACCCTCAAAACGGTTATATGTAATTTAACAATTCCTGAAAATTTAGTTGAGCTCCAACAGTTCTGAGCTCTCGCTGCTCTGTGTCCTTGGTTCCATGTTCCATGTTCATTTTGGGCCTTTTGTGTTGGATTGTTCAGACACAGTTATTTACTCTAACAGTTGAATGTGTTGCTGTTATTGTGTCCATCTTCTTTGTAACTGTACGGACTGATGCTTTTGTTGATCAATAACAAAACCAATATTATAAAACGGCTCAGAATTGCTTTCTAAAACTCAAGTTGTTGAAATTAAAATGGTAAAAATCCAGAGTCAGTATAGGTTCCTCCTTTATACCCTTTTCCACTGTTCTCCACTTGGATGCAGATGTGGCCAGTGTTGTTTGCCAGCAGCATCCAGCTGCAGCTGAGCCCTCGGCTCAGTTTATGTGCAATGGCACACACTGACAGTTCCATTAAACCATATTTATGGCAGCCACAAATAATCAATATGCAGATACGCCGGCTTGTCCACATTCGCAGAATTGTCTTTGGTCCAGCAATGCAATGCATCAAACTGCCGCACTCGGTGACAACAGAGACAATATGCACCATTACTGGGTATTGTTTGTCCCTGCAGACCCCGCTTACTCTCCCTCTCTGTCTTGTATCCTGGCTTTCAACCTCCATTGTCATCTTTTCCTCACCCCACCCTTCTTTTGCTGCCGTTTGCATTTCAACAACTTCAATCTGTGCTAAATATTGTTTATTCTGTAAAACATTGTAAAATACATAATCTAAATAGGCACGGTAGAAATGTATTCTTTATATGAATGTTCCTCTAATAAAGTGCAGTGAATCTGTGCAGTTAAAGCCTCTCTTCTTACTCCATACCCAGTCCCTGTGGAGCATTACACAGGATTTGTAGAACAAAAGAGAGTCAGCTATACATCATATCTGGGATGAGCAGGCTCAAACTCTTCATATAGACCACATCACCCACAGACCAGCAGCGTCCTGCCTGCCACAGATGCAGAGCTGTAACTGGCAGCAGTGGGAGCAATGTAAACCTTCAGTGGAGACTTTCATTGCTTCGAGCTACGGTTTGAAGCTCGTGCAGTTCACAGGGAGAAAGAATCATTGGGATCAAGAGTGACGGCCGTGTGGATTCTGCAAAATGGCAGCACGTGGCAGATTCAGTAAATTTAGGTTTCAGGAAAGATTGTGCTTGTGTTGGGGGTTGAACAACGAAAAAACAATTATGGTTCGGAAAAGGTTGTGGTTATGGCTTTAAAAAAGGTCAACATTTATTACCAATCTGTGGGTTTAAGGGCAGCTGTGGCTCAGGAGGTAGAGCGGGTCGTCTAATAAACAGGAGGATTGATGGTTTATAAGAGTCTTTGTGATAGAAAAGAGCGTAATACTTGAAGTAGAGACTAGAATAAACACTGTATATAAATGCAGTCCGGGTACCTTTACCCTGACTGCTTACCAGCCTTCCTGTGTGGAGTTGGCATCTTCTCCCCGTATCTGCGTGGCTTTTTCTTTTGTTTGTGTTCTTCGACATCCTCGGAATGGTTGCTTGCCTCTGAATTTTGGATGAACGGACCATTAGCACCAGCCAACACAACTGTGAGTGGAACGCCTTTGAGGGATCCCGTCCTTGCTGGTGCTCTAAGGTACGTGCAGTCAAGTGGGAGGTGAAGGCTTGTGTGATACCTGCTTTGTGTTGGTAGCAGGTGGGCAGTCCGAGTGAGGGTACGATGCAACAAGGGTAAGATGATGAAGGCAATGTCTTTGAATCCAAATTTGAACATATCTTCACGAGCCCAGGGTTTGAACCTACATAGTAAGATAACATGCAGATACTTCAAAATGAGTTTCAGTTGTTTGGGCTTCTGAAATCAGGACAGGAGCTTAAAGGAGCTGGGGCTTGAACCGCTGCTCCACTGACCCAAAAGGAACCAGTCGATATGGATTGGGTGTGTTACCGGGATGTTTTCTGGAGATGTTTTTATGTCCAGCTGGGTGGAGACCCCAGCTAGAGGACATGTCTGGTGGAAAAGGACATCAGGCTATATACCTCGTTTATTAATTTGCTGTCATCATGTCGTCAATCCACGATGGCAGAGAAAACCGATTCACTTTAAGGACAGTTTTTTTGCAGGGATGTTGTGGCTCCACACATTTAACAGGTGCCTTGTGAGCGCGTGTTCCTGACTCTGCAAGATTGCTGTTGAGCGATCATGTGAAATACACACTTGTTTATTTATTGTGATTTATAAAGTAGCGTATCTGCACTTGGGTTAGCATAGATGGATATGTGTTGCTGTTAAGTGGGTGTGTGTGATCTGTCGCAAACTGATGTTCTCCGTCTTCGGTTAAATGATGACACGTCGTACTTAGAGAAAGCAGATCTGAATGAAGAGCCGCACGTCACCTGATGAATGGATGCTTAGTCATGATCAATCATCGCAATCGTGCCCCCCCCCCCCCCCTTTTCTTCTCACTTCGTCTCTCCTCTTCTGTTTCATCGTCCTCTCTCCTTTCCACCCCTCCACCCCCTTCTCTCTGCTTCCTCTGTCCTCAGCCAGATTTATCTATGCAGGGACAGAGGTAATTAAAATGTCACCAGTAAACCTTGTGTTTTCAAATTTATATTTTAAAGTCACACTGAAAACCCAAGCACTGGATATGTTACGACATGATAACTGGCAGAAAACCCTTTGAAACGTGATGTCAACGCCGACCTTCAGACAGTTTTGCTTATGTGACATTGTCAGTGCACACAGGACGACACTGTGGGCTGTCCAGATTGAAGCTGAAGCCATTAAATAGAGGGAAACACGTTATGTCCTACTAGTGGAGCACTGTGCAAAGTTATAAAACGAAGCATTTGGCGGCTCCATGACTAACGGGGGCTCAGGGCCTGTCTTCCTGGGCCACAGTGCACAGGAGAGTGGGATTCCCAAATTGATTTCACATAAAATATTTCCAAAGGTTTTGAGTTCAGTGGTACTTTGAAGTCCTCGGGTCACCGAAATGACTCATCCACATAAATATATGATTGTGTTTCATTCCTACACCATTCAACGTCCACCCACGAGTGAGAGGACAGCACGCAAGAGTTGTGTATGAGATGTGTATTCCAGGTAAGGTGTCCACATGGAATACTTTTAAAATGTGTTAAGAAGTATAACGTGCCACAGTTAAAGGGATAGTTCCCCTAGAAATGAAACTTCACTCATTATCTACTCACCACTATGCTGATGGAGGGATGGGTGACACTTTAGGGGTCTCAGGGGAAAACAGCGTTGCAGCCAAATCCAATACAACTGAAGAATAAAACAACACAAAAAAAACACACAAAGCCTCCATACTGCTCGTGTGTTTTCATCCAAGTGTCTGTCCAAGTGTAGGGAGGGCATGTTGTGTTTTTTTCTGTTGCTTTGTTACGTCGGAAGATAGTTCACTAATTGGCATAGGGCCGAGTAGATAAAGAGTGAATTTTCCTTTTTGGGTGAACTATCCCTTTAACAGTTGAAGGCAGCTTGATTTAATGCAGAATAAAGCAGCTCTAGTGACCTAAAAAGAGATGTAAGTATATATATATAAGTATATATGTATTTTTTTTCTGAGAGGAGAGAAAACGTGTGTTTGGGAAAACTGTCCACGTCTGTCTGTGTGGACACGGCCACAGAGACAACAGGCAGTGTGCTAGAATACCAGGGATGGGCATGTCCAGATAAGCATCAAGTCAGAGCTGCCTCTCAGCACAGGAAATAGCATTAACTTCGTTGTCACACACACACATACACACACACACACACACACACACACACACACACACACACACACACACACACGCACAGAGAGAGACACAGTGACCTCTTGCTGCCCAGGTTGCCATAGAGATGCTGCTCCCTCTTTATACACTCCCCAACAGATGCTCATGTAAAGGCCGACGTGTGATCAGTGTGTGTCTCCATCATTTATACAGCTGCGTGTTCGTTACGTTCTCTCTGTTACAGGTACAGCACTCAGCTTTATTAAATCTTTATACAGGCAGTAATTATTACAGTGTTTCCCCACTGCGCCACCCAGAGGGGGAAGTGCAGTTCTGGTAAAGGTGAAGCCCCCCCTGGTGGATAGTTGCAGTATTGGTCACAAGTCCTGCCTTCTCCATGTTTGGGGAGGGGACATGGAAAAAAATCAAAAAGTCAAAGTTGTATCTTCAAGTGTTTGGTTTTTAATTAGTTATTTGATGTGATAAAAACGGGGTGAAACGACACATGATTAGTGATATCTGGGATATTTTGGCTTCATTTCTGAATAATGGGAGGAGGTGGAGACATGTCGTCCATCTTTATTCACAGTCAACGGTTCAACCAGAGTGACTGTTTCCCCTCATCTGCTGCGTCCAGCTAATCCTTCTCTGTTTGATCAAAGTAAAACATACATTTAAGAGAAGTCTCTCCCTGCACCATGAATTTCAATATGTCCTCGGGGAACACGTCTCCTGTTTCCATCTACATCCGTCTCCATATTGAACTTGACTTAGAGACTCAAAGCTCGGGCCCAAACTCATCAGTGTAATGGATCGCTTTGTCTGGCAGGCCGATCGAACAGTTCCAACAATGTTTAGCTCATCTGCTCGGCCTCTTATTGGAATGAATGGTTAGAATCAGACTCATTAATACTCATCACCAGCTGTTAGCCTGCTCGCTGACACCTTGTTGCAGCAGCGTTAACCATCTTGCCAAACCACCATATCAACGTCTACCAACAAAGCTAATCGTTCATTAGCACATTCTGGACTCCAGAGACCTCTGACCAGCGAATTTGCGCTTTCTCTGGTCCACTCACTCATGCATGAGTTAGTATCACTCGGACAAGTCCTGCGTGCAAAGAGGAGCTGTCACTTCCCACTGGCCGAGCAGCTTGAGGCGCAGGTCCAGTGTCGCACCCGGGCAGTTCACCTGCACCTCCCTCAGAGCCAGGACCATCGAATCAAACACCCCCCCACAAATACTGGCAATACCACTGCTCCAGCTGATTCTGCACCATGGAGATGCTGGAGATGGCTCGAGTGCAGCCGGACAACGGAGCCGGTTAATCTGATCTCTGTCAGTGTGGTTTTGACTGAGACTGTGGGATGATACAACTTTGGCTCTAACCAGGATTTTGTTTTGATTGTTAAACATTCATTTATAATGGGAGTACATGAGGCTACTGCATTCTAGAGCTCCTGTTCTAGATCTGTGTGGATACAAGTGTGTCACTGTGATTTCACATCTTGTGACTCAACAATGCTTTAGTATCATTACAGACAAGTCAGCTCCTGTAGCACCACAAATTCAGCCACACTGTGTCCAGTAACCACAACCACAGCATCAATAACCACAGTTGGCCAGAGTCTGTAGAATCAATCAGTGTTAAGGTCTTAAGCTGAGAGTGTATTACAGTATAACGGGACTAAAATAACAAACTGTTCCTTTGGGCGGGAGGAAATGCTACATTTATTGCATGGTTACACAAATGTCCTTTTTGTATTTTACAAGAAAATTCCCACTCTGACCTTTAGAGGATTCAATAGTAGCTTCTTATTTACTGTACAGACATAACAGTGATTTACGACTCATCCTAATGTTGAACTGTTCCTTTCTTTCTCCACTCTGGTTTACATTCATACGGTTAATTAACAAGACTGCTGGGTCTTTGAGCTTCTTTAAAGATTATACCAGTGACTAATTTTCACCGTGAAGAAGCTGTTATTATTTCTCATCTACCCAAACTTTGTCTATATTTTGGGCACTGGGGGAATCTGTGCTTTCTCCAGCATAAGGCAGTTTTCTAGCTGAATGAACACTGGTGATGTAAATCGCTGTACAAGCAGCTTTATCTCTGCTCTGTAGCTGTGAAGCTCCATGAAGAGAAGCTGCTGTTTCAGGGAAACTTTTCTCTCCTCCATTTTAAACATTTCACAGCCCATAGCTCCAGACTCCCTGAACTCCCTACCACTGCCCTGCGGCCTCTTAAAAACGTTTATTCATCGGAAATTTGAATTTTGTTTTTGGCAATGTCAGTGTGTTTGGGTGCATTTACCCAATAACTCTGGACACATCATGTGTGTGAGGCTAGTGGCCAAACAGCGGCAAGATAAGAGAAGCAGTTATTATCAAGAAACATGCTCATCCTCAGAATGGATCACATCTTCATAATTTGAAGGAGCACTTGTTAGAACAGGAACTTGACGGTCAAGTCTAAACACCTTTTAGTTTTGCCTCTATCTGTTTTCTTTTTCCAAAATGTCAAAATAAAATTCTTCCTATCCTCTTCCTGTCTACTTCTTTTGGATGTTTTTAATCCAAGCCAAGCTTAATCCAAGTTTTTAGCCAAATCTGGTCAGCAGCAGGTCTGAGTTACTCTGCTGTATTCTGCCACTTGCAGCTCAACATCATTAATAAAAACACTGAAACGGTACATTTGCTGTGTCAAAACATTTACAGCAGATTTCAAGTGCGAAAGTGCAGCGTTAATGAGGTAAAGATCAAATAATTTGCATGCATGTAAATGAACCGGCTGAAATACTCGCTGTTCTTTGACTTTCACAGAGAAACTGCACGTTGGTTTATTCATTACCCGGAAGTTTTCGAAAGACATCAGAGAGCTCGGTTAGCTCAGAGTTCCTGATTTAAAAAAAAGGAGCAAGTTTGAGTGCATGTGGTCGTCTTCAGAGATTCATGAAGGTAGAACCGCTGTCATTTCTTTTCCAACGCGTCTAACCTAACAAAGACTTTCCCCCTCTTTCACCTCTCTCGACCGGATCTTCTTTGTGGAACGTGTGGTGTGAAGCTGTTCCTGTGACTTCCACCACCCTCATCTCAAATTAATCTGTGCAGCCGGGCTCGGGCAGCCCGGGCCTTCCCTCCCTCCCTGTCGATATTTGCACTGACTTGGTTGCAACAGTAAGTAGATTAAGGGACCAGTGATTGAGGGCAAATCAATTACTGTAGCTCAGTGGTCTGTGTTGGGGAAAAAGGGGGGGGGGGGCAGGGGCACAACCACATTACCAGGCCTCTTTCTTTTTTTTCCTAATGGGAGCATCCTGAACCAGACATGGGAGTTATTTTCTGTACCTCATAGTTTGTGACCAGCCGTGACTTTATAATCACGATGACGATGATGATGATGATGATGATGATGGTGCACGTGTGTCTGCGTTTAGTGACATTTATCTCAAGTTGTTTCCAACGTGGTGCACAGAAGGAGATTAGGAGGTTACGATTTTTCTGATGAGCTGTGACTTCATGACCACGGTTATCATGGTGCATGTTTCCTCTTTTAGTGACAAATTTTGTGTTTTGTGTCATTTGTCTTGAATTAACCCTCATTTGATGTCACTAAGTTTGTGTGTGATTATTATTATTTTATATATTTTTAAGTTAATGCTTTCATTAATCACATATTTCATTAATCACATCTTTACGTCACTATTATTGTTTTTATCATGTCTAACAAAGCTTAAATATGACTGTTATACAATTGTTCTTGGCCTCTCTCCTCTCTACCTTTCCTTCCCCTCCCTCTCTTCTCTTCTCCCACCCACCTCTACTCTCTCCCCCTTTGTCTCTGCTCCACCCAACCGGTCGAGGCACATGTCCACCCACAGTGAGTTTTTTCTTTCCACTGGTGCCAATGCTTGCTTGTTGTGGGAACTGTTGTTATTACACAAAGTGCCTTGAGGTAATGTAGCCTTTGTTCTGATTTGCTGCTAAATAAAACTGAATTGGAAAGGAGACCAGGAGGTTATATTTGCATAATTTGTGATCGAAAGCACCAGTGGCATCCCTCCTCGGTGCCAGGTATCCATTTCGAAGTGGGACTCATTTGGAACAGGTGAAGGGATTTAGCTGCAGCCAGGTTCTCGTGATATTTCCTCTGAGACCAACCTGCTTCCTCACATAGATCTTCATCCCTCTGACATGTAGCACATCAGCTCCTTTGCCAGGGAGGTGGTGGTGTGTGTGATGCGGGGCGGCTCCTCTCCTCCCACCGCCTCCTCCTCCTCCCTGTCCGCCCGCCCAGCAGCGGACTCCGTCATTCCTCCTCCTGGTCCCACACTTGTTGGATGTGCACGTTTGAATTTCATGCTTCCTGCAGCTGCCTTTGCTCTCCTGGTGTTTCAGGGAAGACCGCTTCTGTGCGTGAAGGTTACAGCGATTTTACTGGTTACATGCGCGTAAAAGGCGCGTACCCCGACGCGCCGTGGCCGTCCCTGTGCCTGTGTGTTGGCTCCTGTCCCCGGGTCGCGTCTGTCCCTGCGCTCGTCCCTCTGACCTCTAGTCTCCTGGTGCCACAGCGGGAGCGTGGGGTGTCCCTGGCGGCGTTGTGCGCTCTGGACTCCGGCTCATCCTTGGAGAAGTTCCGCCGCAGTCCCATGCACAGCGCGTCTCCTCCTCCTCCTCCTAGTCCTCCTCCTCCTCCTGCTGCTGCTGCGATAAGAGTGCTGGTGACTTTTCATGGTCAAACTCCACAGGATTAGCCCGAGTTGGACAGACGGACCATGTAACCAGATGAGGTATGTGAACTGATGGAAATGGGGGGGGGGGGGGGGGGCACATTTCTTGTTTCCTCAGAGGAAAACGTTTCCAATTTCCTCTGGATTCAAATGTCAGAGGTGGTAGATACGTCTCTGGCCCTGGACCTTTGGTGTGAAGAAGAGAATTTCACGTTGTGCTGCACAGAAATGTGACTCCAGCTATCGTTTCACTTCAAATCAAACGTGAAATGTGCCTTTATGGCTGCCAGAGGAGGTGGAATGACAGAGGAGCAGCTCAGCGGGAGCTGGAGTCTTGGGGGGTTTTGCCATTTGGCTGCTGCTGCTGTGATCTCCTTTCACACTGGCTCAGTCTGGTCAGTGTGGCCTGCTGCTGCTGCTGCCTCGTTTCAATTAGAAAAGGTGGTCATGGCAGTGATAGTCCTGGTGATTGACACCTGTACTTAAATAACATATCATGAAACATTTTGGACAGAGAGGACACAAGGTGGAGGCTCCTGAGTTTCTGTGGGTTGAGCAAAGCACTCGGCACACAGCTGGATCTGGAGCGGTTCAATTCCCAGAGCAGCTGTGGCGCTGCTGGTTTTCAAAAATGGTTTGGTTCAAAGTGGCTCATTGTATTTTACACTGAACTTGATAATATGACAGTTTCCATGTCCATGGGTACACACACACAACAACCAAAGATACAATTTGACCTTTCATTTCACTCGTCCACTGTAGAAAACACATGTCTATAACATTTGCAATTTTATAATTTAGGCTGTGAGAGGACCGATTTTTAGGTGAATATTAAATCACAGGTTGTATGTAGTCCCATGTTACAAGACTGATCAGTCACTGCCACCCAGCCACACCACCAAACATTGTGTTCTGTCATTTGTGTTGCAGATGAATTGTTGCATATTGTCCACTGGTTTCTTCCATTAATGTTGGCTGTTAGAGAGGTGCTGTTTTATGCACACGATGGGCATTGTGCAGTCAGGTCAAGAGAAATGAATTTTTGTTTAATCCCTGGGTTTAATTTTTGTAAATTAGTGCATGAGACATACAGTAAATGTGGCTTAACATCTTTCTTAATCGTGTGCAATGTCCTGTGGAGTTGAAGCTGCGTGAGACGGTGTCACTGCACGTTGTTTTGTCTCCCTTTGTCTCTGCAATGAGGCTGATGAGTAAAACTGTGTCATTACATGCAGCAAGAATTGATATGAGGGAACCATTTCTCTTCAGGGCTCCAAAATCAGACTCTCCTATAACACAAAGATAATTGGTAACTCATCCCTTCATGCAATTAGTGTTTTCCTCACGGGCAAATGTGTTCTCATTAAACATATAAACAAACCCCCCCAAAAAACACTTGCAACCAAAATATTCCTTCGTGAATGTCAGTTAAATACAGTTTGTGAAGTGTATTGATCTCTCACATCAACACCCAGCGGCAGGTGCCGTGCTGCTCTGACCCATTTCTCACAGAGGAGGCTGTGACTAAGTAACTGTTGAGCAGCCTCTGTATATCCTGCTGTCTCCACCCCGCCACGAACACACGCTTCTTAATTCCTCCACCTCCAGTGCCTCCGATACAACAGGAAGTGGGCTGATTTCCCACCGGAGTCTGCAGTCAGGGCTGTCACGGCGAACACAGCATCAGCAGACAAAATGTATTTAAGACACAGGAAGTATAATGGCGTGCTGTTCAGACGGATCAAAACACCGTGGTGAAATACAACATTCAGCCTTTCAGTAGTAAGTTGTTCTGTAGGAGCCTCTCTGGCTTGGAAACTAAATATTTGATCGTCCTCAAGTTAATTTAGGAAACGGCCTTATTAACCCTGCACATCTCATTATCGCTGCTGGGAGACAATTTTTTTTATCATCGGTTTGTTGATGCTGAGAAAAGTTGACATTGTTGACAGCGATAAAATGGACAAAATCACTCTCGGTTGTTATTTTTGACTTGACAGCTGCCGTACATACGTCACAAAGACCCTCATCAGTCTGCAGGTATTGTGTGTTATGAGGCACTGAAGGAGAATACCACTATATGATGCTGCTCTTTGTCTGAATTGCATAGTTGTATAAACTGTATTTTAAAAGTTGTACAATCTTATTGGATAAATCTTCCTCCAGCGTTTGAAGTATCGGAGTCAGACAACTGAAAAATACATTAAAGAACCTCTGCTGGTCAAAAGCGAAGTCATCCTTCCATGTTTGCTGGTACGTCGTGACCAACAGTCTTGCATCAGGCCTGCATCAGATTGGCATTTAAAGGCTAGTGGGCTGTGTTGTGACGCAAAGCTTACTGTAATTAAAGTGAAGCCTCTTGCTGCCAAAAGAAAGTCCCCCTCATTACGAACTCAAACCTACTCTGGGTTGTGTGGAATTTAAATGAGGCCCTTTTTAATCAAGTCGTTGCCGGTGCAGGAGGACGCCTGTGAGTCACAGATTTTAGTCTCTCCTGCTTTCTGGAGGCAGATTACTGTACTCAGCCTACTTTTGGTTGTTAAGTCATGTCAGGCCTCCTCCTCCTGACACTCCACTCAGCGCACTTTCTGGGACGACATGCACGGGATGGTGTTTTGAAGTTGCGGTCGTGTTTGCGTGTGCACTTGTGTTTGTGTTTGTATGCATGTTTGTTGGGTCGGAAGGCGGAGGGCCCCCGAACTGCCCCGGGAAGGGGAAAGTGTTCCAGTGTTTCAGGAGTAGTGTGTGAATTATTGAAAAGCCCCTCAAGGTTTTTCTGGCTGCAGGATTGGTATTTCTTGTCGTACAATTGCAAGTCAAGTCGAGTTGAGTTGAGTGTACTGTAGTCGTGCATTACAGGTGGGACAGGCGGTGTCCAAACTGCTGCAGCATCACCAGGACAGGAGCCTCAACTCGTAAGCTTCAGTGAGACAGTCAGAGAACCTCGTCTTAACAGCATCCAGCTCACATGCATCTGGTTTCTGACGGGAGCGTCTGACAGAATAAGCTGCTTCATCTTCTGCTTTTAGCCATGGAGGAATTAAACAAAGGATGGGGAATCCATTTGTTCCAATGGACGCTGCTCATTGAGTGCAGAGAAGTCTCCCGCTTCGTGGTCACGTGATACAGATGATTCATAGGATCACCCAAATAAAAGGGAAATTCATCCACGAGTCGCTTAGATGTCTTTGGCTCGAGATGTGATACATATGAGACTTCTGTCACCAAACAGAGAGAATGAATGTGCAGACTGTCAGAGGGAGGATGCAGAGGCTGATCCTGCAGGTACAGACTCAATTCTTACAAATCGACAGTGGAACCACATGTTTCAGCTGAAGTTGAGATAGAGATGCACTCCCTTCAAAAATGTAAAATACTAATGAAGTAAACAACATTTATTTAATTCAATTCTTTAATTCCATGTTTCAACGAGCTGAGTGACATCTTAAAATAAAAAGCATCAGAGGGACAATGCATATCCTGCACATGCTGTGTTGACTTGTTTTTATATTGTAATAATGCCATTTCATGATGATTGTATAATGTCATTCATTCTGACTATATGATCAGAAATAATGTTTTTATCCGTAAGTTGTGTCCATATAGAATGCAGAGCTTCCTCGTGCAGACATGATTTCGTTTTCTGACTTCCTACAAAAAAAAAGCATCTTTGACTTAAATTGCATTTTGCAGACGGCACAAAGTTCTAGCTCTATGAACCGGCATGAAATCACCGAGTTGAATTTTGTATCCACTCTCCTACAGGCGCACGACTATGAGCAGGTTTCATTTGTTTTGGTTAAATATAGCCAGGCGGTGTGACAACTTGTGGCCTGACTGTGGCATTGTGTAAGGTGGCGTGTAGATGTGAACGCAGCTCTGAACGCCGGGGCTGCGTGAGGATGAGGCCACTGAGAGGAAGGCTTGTTGGCAGAGCCTGAGGCCTCTGGAACAGAAACACTGTTATCTGCAAATGTAGCTCGACTGCTGCTGGCTGCTGTATCTGTGGTGACTCATCAAAAACACACACACGCACACACACACACACACACACACGTATATTCAGACACACACACTTATAAATATTCTTCCAGATATATTCAGAACAACAAACACGCACGCACTTTTGAAAAGACACAATATTTCCTTGACATTTACATACACACACATGGATAGAATCAGACATGAGCACACAAATCGAATCTTCTGAACACTAACAAAGATGCACATGGACACTGAGGAACACAAACACACGATATACCCTGTCGTACTGGCACTAGAGGGTGTGGTTGACATCTAGCACCGTCCAACGGGCGCAGGCTGCAGGTGGAGTGCCGTGTCCTTGAGCCGTCAGTCTGGCTCTACACCCCACTCCTCCAAATTTGGTTACCGTTTCAACAAAATATGATGGCGTTGTCCAAAATGCCTGACTTAAAGGGATCATTATCTACTCACTTCTGGAGTTTCAGGGGTAAACAGTGTTGCAGCCAAATCCAATACAATTGAAGTAACGGGTGACCACTTCTTCAGACAAAAACAACAGGAAACAACCACGTGTGGTGTCATCCAAGTGCCGTTAAGCATAAAGGAGCTTGTGCGGACATATAGGCTAAAAACATGGTGTAAATGATGCCGGTTCGAATTGAATGTCGGTGCTTTCGGACACTTAGATGACACCACAGGAGCAATATGAAGGCATTTATAGTTTTTCCCCGTTGTTTTTTTTACATTGAAGAAGTGGTCACGAGTTATTTCAATTGTATTGGAATTGGCTGCAATGCTGTTTACCCCACTACCTCCATCGCATAGTGGTGAGTACATAATGAGTGAATTTTCATTTTTGGGTGAACTATACCTTTAATTCATCATTATTTAAATTGTAAAACGCAGTGCTCGAAATTTACATCTAGCAGTCGGCAGGTTTTCTTCTTTTCATTCTCACCTTGTGCGAGCTGCAATAAGGTGAGGGTCATAGGTCACAGGACCCAGATAACATCTCTGTAACCTGAGCTGAATATGGATGAATTATGTGCTGAAATATATATTCACCATGAATAAAACATGTTGCACAGCTGAGATTTAAATCTACTCTGATGACGTCAAGACTTTGGCTAGAAATGTCCGATTGTCTAAATGTCAGATTACTTAGATTTCTCTTTTTTTTACAGCTTATTTGAGTTTTGTGGTTATATTTGCTGCAACATAGGAAATTAGACATTAGAAAATGTGAATATTATGAGTAAGCATGTAAAAAAAAGTTCCTGGAAACCGAAACTAATCTCATATCTTTAACCTGCACTAGTTCACTTTAAAAACTCCTTAATGGGAGAATGTTAATAATAATGTGGTCATACATTTTCCTTTTATGGGGCAAGCAACTGCTGTATGCCAGATACAATAAACTCAAAGTTTCATTTACATGCAAAATGGTGTAAGTGCATACAGACTGATTTTTTAAATGAATCCATGTAAAACAAGATATAATAGGAATCAATTACTTTAAACCAAGGAAACCTGTATCCATTCAATCCCGAGCATAGCCTTAAGTCCAATTTCCGTTCATGTAAAGGTTGTGATGTTCTCAAGACATAATGTGGAGGTTGTGGGATATTTGCTGAGTCTGCTGTCTCTCCTTCTTGCTTATATATTGCTGGAGATTCAAATCATTTTTCAAGCCGTGTCTCTATTTTTTATTGGCACCTGAAAACAACAGCGGCTTACTTTCCAGTTGTCTTTGTTTTTATGTGACATTGATGCAGCAGTTTAATATTTACCCAGAGGAAAGGTTTATGGCTGCAAAAAGAACAGATTTGGGTCAGAGACACATCTTCAATACCTCCGTCATGTGTCCAAAACCTCCGAGTTTTTACTGATAAGCGAGTTGTGACAGTGGCTCATATAAAATCCTCAATGAGAGTCCCGAGAGGTGAGCGTCACGTCACAACTAATGCAGAGAGACGAGAGGAGATGAGAAGCGTTTGTCCTGGAAGTGTTTCCTCCTCAGTGTGTCTGCCCGGCTGTTGCCCCGGTGGAACAGCGGATTCAGTTACTGTTCTGTCAGCAGAAGGTCGGAGGTACAGGTTTTTTCATTGTGTTAAAATTAAACACTGAAATACACACCTATGCTCATTAAATTGTCTGGCTGATGGTTTTCAGGCCACATTGCTTTTCATCCATCTATCCATTCATTCATCCATTAATTATCTACACCGCTTATCCTTTGAGGGTTGTGGGAGAACTGGAACTAATCCCATCTGATATTGGGTGAGAGGCTGCATGTTTATATGCACACGGACTCTGGGCCCAGAAAGCGCTGGACAAAAAGCCAAACTTGAGGCATTAAAACAGGAGTTCACAAACCAATGTGTGTCTCCAGCATATCACAGCGCTGACATACAAAGACAAACCACCCTTCACATTCACACCTACAAGTCCAGTTTATCTTGAATTCATCAAATTCATCAGTTGAGGAAAAGGATAAATGGAGCCTAAGGGTTGGCGAAGACCTGACGGGTTGTGTTGACGGACCAATATCTGCCGCTGTTTTTTATATTTGTAGTACAACCTCACAGAATCGGACTGACCTTTATAACAGCCAGTAAAGTATTAAGCGTCAAACAGAAATCGAGTAAACTCAGTTTGATCCCAAGAGGACGGAGCTGTTAAAATTCCCTTCCATCCACCGGTGGATTCAAAATGTTGGTCACAGTGATAAAACGTCTGTCAGATTCTATTTGGTTTAATTCCTCATGGGAAAACAAGGACATCTACTGGTCCTTAGAGAAAGTTAACAATTCATTAAACCCTCACCTCTCTGCCCTGCCGTTCTGCTCCTGAGCAAGGCACCTCTGCGGCACCTCTTTTCCCCCGCTGGCCCTGCCGTCTGTGGCTCCCTCACTGCCACAGATAAAATGTCCGTGTGAATGTATGCTAATGTAATATTCGTGGTACATTACTCCCTCAAAGATAGATGCTGGACCATTTCATTTCCTTTTATGAGACCGCCGTGCTGACCGGCAGAATGAAGGTACAGTAATTACCGCTCCCTCTGTACCGGGTGTGCGTTCAATGATGGCGCACCGCTGCCAAGTGTGAAAGAGAAGCTGGCATATCGCAGAACAGCAGGGGAGGAGCTGAGCAGCCGTGATGAAACCTCCGCAATCCTCGTGAAGCAGGGCGACGTTCAGCGAGTTTTCACGTCAGGCCGGCTTCCTGCTGAAGTTCTTCACTGGGAATCCGTCTGAGCTCGACTTAAATAAACCAGGAAATCAATTGGATCTTCCAGTTTGAAGTGCGAGTGAGTCACTGCCTCTGTTCCCTCGAAGGATCTTAACAAGCTGGGGTTGTGCTTGAATCTTAAACTGTCTGCGTGACGTGTTCATTCTGAATGTGACCCACAACCAAGATGGTTTCCTGCTCCTTCCCTTGAACCCAACACATGAACCACTTAACAACCACTGAGTCTCAATACATTGCTAACGTGCATACTATACAATCCTGTGGTCACAATGGAAAAGCGGCAGAATAATGAAAGAAAATGAACGGGTTTTTTTTTTAAGTTGTTAACCTTTAGAAAGAAATGTTGCTTATATGGTTAAGGTATTCTATAGTTATTCAGATGATAGCAGAGATATTAAAGAAAGAATAGTTGCTTTTTTTCCTGCTTGTATTCAATCATTTCCTATTCAATATTAAGTATAAAATGTGAAAATATATTTTGATGTATTCATTTATTATAATATTTTATTATAATAGTTCAGTGTATGTTTTTGAAGTGTGGTGCAGTGGACCTGTGTTTTATGCTTGATGTCTCCAGCAAATGAAAATATGATCCATCTGTGTGAGTTTGACCTTTGGCCTCAACATGTAACTATTGTTCCCGGAGCCGGTGATGTTTGAAATGAGGTTGATTCATCTGTTGCAGCCAAATGCATTGGATAAAAGCATTCAGCAAAATTGTGTTAGCTGAAAGTAGAGCACGGTGACCTTGGCACATTGTCTGTGTGATATGTGGTCCTGTTGTTCCTGTTCACTGGCCGGTTGTTTGCTTCCTGTTTCCAAGCTTAGATCAGCAACTTCATGTGTATTTTTAAGGTCCTTTTCTGTGCATTAGACCGTTTTGTTTCCTCAAGTGAATTTAAACAACATGATAAAAAAGTGCTTAAAACAAACCTTAATAACGTGCAGTATGAAAACAAAGTCATATTAAAAAAAAATGACAAGTCAAGTAGGGGGCACAGTGCAAAGTATAAATGTTTAATGAGCGTAGAAATGATTAATTAAATCTAGGTCAGTGAATGTGATCGTAGAAGTTATCACAGTAGCTCTACAGTTGTACAGCAGTGAAGTCCCTGTGGAAGGATAGAGAGCAGACGTGGCCCAGCTGGGAGGCCCACAGCGTCACACTGGTCTGGATGATAGTCGCCAGTTTCAATGTAAGTGAAGGTATTCACCTCATCGGGAGTCACGAGTTTGTAGAAAGGCTGAATAAGGAGCTGGCAGCCTGGGGAACAGTAGCCTGCAGCATAACAGCATAATGTACACCAGTTATAAATCTACCCGCGGTATATTCGCCATCAGAACATGGTCCAGATTGGACGGAGAGAGACGGGACTCAGACTGCGCTCCAACTATCTGTCCTCCCGGCTCGCTCCATCTTCACAGGGACCAGGCTGTTTTACTGCGTGTATTGATCATGTGCTTTTATAGGGCCAAGAGGATCGTTCCTGGGAGTGGTTCCTCACATTCTTTGCCCCAAATGACCTCCAGCAAAATGAAGTAATTGAACTAAAATGTTCGGTGTCATCAATCTCTGCCTACTGGGCTGTAACTGCTGCGACAGCTTAAGAGGGAAGATGGGAGAACGGTTGGTTGAGCTCCTGTGGTTCCCTCCGTGCGTGGAGAAGGTTTTCAAGGTCACATGTTGGAGGGGTCGCGTCCTAAAAAGTTGTCATCTTGAGTCTTGTTCTGTCAGAGACTCGTAGCAGTAAAATACTGAAGAACAGTTTGTCGTTCTGGGATCAGTTTTGTCTCCATGGTACGTCTTTTCCGTATATGATTGCTTCTTCACAGGATGTCTTAATAACATACCTCAACTTAGTAGACATTTTATAATCAAGCAAGAAAAGATTTACTTATCCAGTGTTTTTTTTATACAAGCAAACAATCAGCCCCATTAGGATGATTTATAATAACTGTTCATTCTTTTTCCCCTCAGCCTCAGATTCTATTGTTTGTTGTGCTAATTATAAAATGTTCAGGGTAAAGACACCATAATTCTGTCAACTTGTCTCTACTAACACGGCTGTAGTCTTGTTTCTGCTGAAATACACCACATCAGTGCTATTGAGTAAACCGTCAATGACTTCTTCAAGATGTTACATTTGCATTTTCCCAGGATCCGAGCTGCACTGCAACCACCAACCAGGAGTGAGCTGTTGCTATTTTAAAACTAAACTGCCCCTGTGTGAAAGTTTCCTCCTTCAGATTCTGTTCTTCTTTTTTTCACATTTTACCCATGATTCTACTTTTACAGTAAATAATCTTCCTGAAAAAGAAATACCCCCATTTCTAAACCGACCCCCTAAATTGTGTTCGCTTCACTCCCACTCGCGCCAAAAAAAAAACACACATTCACACGCAAACACACATAGACGCCCACGCTGGGCTGCAACAGAGACGGTGCAGAGAGGGAACAGATAGAGGAAAAGCCTGTAACAGGATTAGACAAATTACATTTTAACTGTGACCATGAATCCCATTTGGATGCATGACTTGTTTTCTTTCCACTTACAACAGCAGCCATCGAGTTTGACGAGAAAATGGTGGTTTTCCAAAATAATATCTGTTGTAATTTAGCATGAATTAATACCTGGTAGTTGCATTAAACCATGTGGTTTTTTTTTGGAGATTTTTGGGCACTACGGCTTTTATTGAGAGGAGAAAATTGAGGTGGGAAAGGGCAAGAGAGCAGGGGGGAGACGTGCAGCAAAGGGTTGGAATCGAACCTGTGGCGGCTTCAGGTTGGACTCAGGCCTGGGGCGCTTGCTTGGTCAAGGTGATCTGTTGGATTTCCTTAACTTTGTTTTTCAATGTTGAGAACCAGATCTGATCAATGACAATTTCTTTTATCATATATCAGCCGCTTTATTGGTATCTAAAAAAATGTAATGTACTAATATCAGAGCAGAAACATCCACATTGGGATGGCGGTAGAATTCTGTCCCACAAAAAAAGCCTGTTTTGACATTGTTGTCTGATGAGGTCAGGTTGGCGTCTTGCTTGAATACAGGCGGGACATATTGTTAATTTCAAACCTGTGATCTTTTCTTCCAAGACACTGAGGACAGATGGTGTTGTAGTATGTGTGTGTGTGTGGAGGGCCAGAGACTGACACCATCTGACTGCTGGCCTGAGCAATTTAAGATCCAAAGAATCAATCTTGTAAAAATCTTCCAGGGCAGTGAAGGTCCTTCAGATGCTCCTGAAGACTGATGGCCGAGACTCCAGAGGGAACACTCCATCAGAGCGAGAGGGGGACATAGAGAGAGAGGGAGGAAGGGAGGGAGGAAGGGAGGAGGGGTGTTCTCATTACTCTGATTTGCCAAAAAACAGCATCCGGGGATCCTGGGGTATTAAAATATGAGGGGATTTTATTCCACAGACAAAATAGTTTTACAGGACAGAGACAAAGGGAGAGCAGCAATGGAAGTGGGCACGATTACATGACGACCAGATGATAAAAAAGCCTGATGAAAGTCGCAATATATTGAAGGGCTGGAGACTTCAAGTGAAAAAAGCTTTAAAGATCAATTCTCTGGTGTAGAGATGTGCAGCGAATTGTATGATAACATGGCTTAATCTTACATAATGGACCGTAACAGACCGAACTACACACTCTGGTATAATTTCTCCATTTATTTGAATAAGTGAACAAACATAGAGTTGTAGCCCAGTGATTCAACAGTTAATGAGCCCGACGTACACTGAGTCGTATCAAAGTGTGATATAACGAGCCATTAGCGCTGTGCATCAGAGTTAGATATGTCGCAACAAGATGCAATATAAGATATTTGAGATGTAATGTGGGATGAAAAATGTATTTTCTGCCTCAAGCCAAAATGTTGCAGATACTTTTAGAAAAAGAAAGAAAGTGACCCCGAAATGAAGCTGGAATGTGCTGAGCCCAGAATGCATTGCAGCTTCAACTCCAGAGGATGTCGGGACTCCTTGTGATTGTCGGGCTGTGATCCACCTGAGAACTGCTAGTCACTACGTTGTGTTTTCCACTTTGATTTGCAATGGAGATAGTGTTTCCCTTCTTCAGTGCACGTGAAGTGAAGCTCGGAAATATAGAAACAAACTAAAATATCCCTTTAAATCCTTGACGACCTCAGCAGCTGTCTCTCTAAATACATTATGTATGTACCGTACCGTGAGCTGCCGTAGACGACACGAGCTCTGCTGCTGGAAATGTGCTGCAATCTTTATTTATATTATACTGCAACATCAACACTTTGTGTGAGAGTTAGGTTCACTGGTTATTTTGTAAATTGAACTTTATCTCACCGGCTGCAGAGGCAGTATGTTTCAGGGTTGTCCGTCCATTTGTCCGTCCCATTCTTGTGAACACGATATCTCAAGAACGCCCTGGAGGAATTCCTTCAAATTTGGTATAAAGGTTCAGTTGGATTCAAAGGTCAAAGGTCAAGGTCATTATAAGGGGCAGTCCTATGAGTTTGGAAAAAACTATGTAGACTGGCACTGCACCGGGTTTGGCATACAACCACAGTGCGGTATTTCTAGTATTACGTGTTAGTCTGTGTGAATGCTGCGTGTGTGTGTGTGTGTGTGTGTCTTATCAGTATACAGGGCTCTTCAGGCAGTATGGGGGATTGAGGGCCACTCTAATCTGGACCCAGAGGTGACTGATCCAGCTTTCTTTCTGTCTGTGCTCAGCATGCCTGCCTGTGTGTGTGTGTGTGCTGTGTCTGCAGATATCTCTTTGTCTATACAGTCAAATGAAGTAAACTTAAATTAATCTAACTAACAAGTTGGTCCCAAAGTGCTTGCAGAGCAACATGTCTAACGTGTGTGTGTGTGTGTGTGTGTGTGTGTGTGTGTGTGTGTGTGTGTGTGTGTTTGTGTGTGTGTCTGAGTAAAGGATGACGTGGTGACAGCGGTGACTCCCTTTCCATTTCCTTCTTGCAGTACAAGTAACCGCGCTGGCATTAATTATGAAAAATCGGGTGGTGTACTCAGTCTGAGATTGCACGCATTGGAGAGAGTAATGATGAATGAAGTTGAGAGGAATCTGTCAGCTGCCGTCCCGTTTGGTCCCCACAAATAATTGAAGGCTAGTGTACTTTCTGACAGAAACATGCTTTACGAGCTTGGTGCCAGTGTAGCGGTTCAGTTCGCAGCACGGCCTCCTTCTCCTCTGCAGTGGAGAGTCTGAAAACAGCTCCTTACAATCAGATTAGAATCAATACCATCAAAATAAAATCAATATAAGTTTGAGATATTCTAATCATGCCGGTTAACACTGATCCATTTTTAAGTGTCATTGTGATGGACACAAATAAATCCACAATGTGTTAAAAAGAGAAAAGGACAATGACTAGAAAACAGGATAAATTTGGTGTAGCTCACACAAAGTGTTGTTTAATTTTGTGTTAACTTGTTTTTGATAGGATAACAGCTACTTAAAGGAAATATGCATGTACATTTTTTAACGTTTTTCTAACTTATTGTAGAAGTTTGGTCAGAACGACATGCAGGTACAGATCAGCACACTGTGGGAATCAGACTTTAATTAGAAAGCAGTGAGTTTCTGGATTAATTGTTGTTATTCCGACTGAAGCAGCAGCTGCAATCCCCCAGGACAAAGCTGTGAGACCAGTGACCACAAGTGACCACAATGGAAATCGCATGTCATGTGATGCCCATTGACTCAAAAATGCTCCTTTCCCTCAAATGATGATCCCGTCATCATTGCAAAAGGCAGAGCTGCAAAATGTCAGATTTCTATTTTTTACACCAAGTATTTTCTTATATTTCATATGTTGTTGGAATATATGAGAAGAAAAAGGGGTAAATTACTTTAATGGATGTGTGTGGGAGACCAGCAGTTCTTTGGGAGTACGGAGGCATATGTGGAAAGATCTGTGGCTCCAGGAGGAGGAGCACGAGTCTCATAAATTGTCTCACTTGAAGACTATGAGGTTTCCTTCTCAGTCCCCAGTTGCCCACGGCCACATTTGTCACTGGTAGCAATCTGTGATCTGTCTGCAGGCACCTTGCCCTGTGGATTGTATAGGTATTGGATTCAGGATCTCTTTAGTCTGGTTAATTAATATGGATTTGCACAGTGATGGACTGTCAAACATCATCTGTCACATCACATGCACAGTTTATTCAGACGTCAGACGACGACAGGACTCATAAGTGACAGGCGGAGAAATGTGCTCTGTCTCCTGTAACGCAGAAAGGTGTGAATATGTGTGTTTACCACCTACAAGTGTAGCGCAACAATTCTTTTATCACTTCCCTTGCTCCTTGTTCATGTTATTTCCTACTAGTTACATACATTTTACCTCCTCTATACGTTTATCCCTCCTTTCTTTTCATCCATCTGTTCCTTTGTCTACCCACAGCACAGAATGGACCCAACCTCCAACTCAATCAGTCAGTTTGACATGTTTTTATCAGGAGGAATAGATTTCACTTCTCCTGGACAAGCCTCAGTCTGCAGATTAAACCCCCCCAACCTACTGAGGCCTTCGCTGCTAAATCACTTTTACTGCTGCTCCTCGACAACGTGCAGGGGCAGCACGTGCATGCTTGTGTGTGTGTATGTGTGGAGACTTTGTTCAAGAATAGGGCTGAGAATTGCAAGGCCGATGTTTAAATATCTTTGAGGTTTAACTCTTTCCTCTCTGTCCTCAAAATGTTTTCCGAGAGCGTTTTTCCATGTTCTGTGTCACTGATTTTTGCTGTGGAGCTGAAAATCTGCACAAGTAATGATTAACGGATGAGGATAAGGAGACAATGACAGAAACTCATGAACAAGCATCCAAGAGAGAAGACATCACATGCTTTCACTGAGTGTGGTGGCAATGTCGTGTTTATTTACAGCAGATGGATACCATGACAACACATTTAAGGTTGTAAACAGTTCCGGCAGCCTGTCAGTAAACAAGTGCATGAAGATTGTATTTTTATCACATACAAATACCACATTGTTTGAGGTATTTATAAGGGAGCAATGCGTTGAATGGTATCACATGACACAAGGCTACATTTTCTTCTGTCCTGTTGGTGCCACCTTGTGGAGAAAATGTTTTGACTTTTTAATTCCCTCACGTTTCCTCCTCCTCCTCCTCCTCAGAGATGTTCATACAGTGTGGCTATCCAGCGGTGGGACCTCTAATCTTTGACCTGTGATTTGACCTCTCTGCTCCTTTGCAACCTTCAAACACTCCTCTGATGTAAGTCTGTGTATTCAAAACTATGTGTCTGCAAAAGCCGTCCAACACATTGATCCACAGTCTCCCACAAGCATTCATGGGGTTTGAGGTGTGTGGACTGTGAAGGCCAGAGAATATGATTCATATAAACCCATTCATGCCTTTTATGCAGCCATCTGCATTTGCTTGTTTCTCCAATCATATATTCAATTTAATCTTTTTGGTCAGCAATAGATGGACAGACAGACAGACAGACTGACAGACAGACAGACAGACAGACAGACAGACAGACAGACAGACAGACAGACAGACTGACAGACAGACAGACAGACAGACAGACAGACAGACAGACAGACAGACAGACAGACAGACAGACAGACAGATAGATAGATAGATAGATAGATAGATAGATGTGGATATGCGTCTGTCATTTAATTCAACTTCTACTGTTATTTCTCTGATTTCAGGTGTTAAGCAACTTTGCTGAACGTGAGTATTATGACATTAATCATGAAGTTTACTCTGTTTTGTCAATTCAAAATAATTTATGTTTTTGTTTGAAGTTTGCATGTTTGAAATGTGCATTCACATTTGAATACTTGCTTGTTGTATTTTCAAAATAAAGTTCCCCTCCATGTTTATCTTCAGACAGGCTACATGATGTGGTCATTTTAGCTTCAGACATTAAGGCTTTGTGTTAGAGCTGTGCAACATGATGAACGTGTCCCTGTGCGCACGTCATTTACTGCATGTTCTCCATTTTTGTCACATATTTATAGAATGACCTTTTTGAAGTTTGCTCTATTACCGTACTTACATAGGACATATATTCCAGCAGATTGCCTCTCTGTTTACTGGAATACTGACATTTACTGTGATTTAATTAAACTCCAAATCTTCTGAGGAGCAGGTCGTTGATGATGTAACTTCCTGTGCCTGTGTCAGAGTTTGATGGAGAGCTGGTCGGATGACAGCTGGAACTGTTGTCATAACCGGAGGAATACTGGCCACAGTGATACTTCTGTGTATCATAGCTGTGCTCTGTTACTGTAGACTCCAGGTATGTATTTGTGTTTTTTATGTACTTTATGCTTCGTATGTTTGTATGCATGTATGGTTATATATATGTACACAAAGCATGTTTACACACAGTAAGCCACTATATGAATTCATTGTCACCTTTTATTTTCATGTTGAAAATACTACTTATAAATACTGTAGTAATTAAACTTGCAAGTATGTACAGTTACATACACACCCAGTAAAAGTAATTAATACGTAAATAATACAATATAAACACAAGGAGCTATAAAAACACAGAGTAATTTTTATAATGTAAAAAGAAAATATACAGTGTACCAGTATTGCAGATACATGAAATTCAAATACACAGAACAGCAATTATTATTGCACAGTTAAATTAGTTGAAAGCCTGAGTGATATATATAATCCTGGGAGCAGTGCTGTTTGTACAAATTGATGCCAGAATCTTAATTTAGGACATATGGATGTAAAACCACACCCTAACCGCTGAATTCCTTATGTATGTTAATAATATCAAATTAAAAATACTGTAAGATAGCACATTAATTAACCCAGATTGTACACCTGGAGTTTGGTATGAATATGTGTTGAAAGGTGCTTTTGTTTGACAAGGTTACGACAGTGTGATTCTCTCTTTCATGCAGTACTACTGCTGTAAGAAGAATGGGTCTGACAGCGGCTCCATCTCTCAGCAACACTTTGCCTGCAACTCCTGCAGCGTCACCGGCCTGGACGGATCGATCGTCAGCCCACTGTCCCTTGTCGCCGCCGGAGACGGCCAGATCCTCCAACCCCACCAAGCCCGGCGGGGGTCGACGCAGCTACTGCCCCAGTTGCTCGCCCTATGACTCGCCCTTCTACATCCGCACCACCGATGAGATTCGCAATGGCGGCGAGCGCATCACCTACATGCCCACACACTATGAGAACCAGGCACTGGCGATGCCGCTGCCCGCCGTCCGAGGCTCCCTGCTGAGGGAGACTCAGCGAGGGCGGCCTCCTGATTTCTACACCAATACCCGCGCCATCAGCACCGAGGTGTGACCAGCCCAAAACCCCATAACACATAACAACACCCTCACGCACACATACACACACCAGCACCGACACCAACAAGACCACAGAAGTGATTTTACAGCTGCCACCAGTGAGGATGTGCTGGATGAAGATCCACTGTCTGTGCAGGTTACATTATCACATTGAATTAGGGTTGGGGCAGATCGAAGTGAGGATTACTTCTGAACACCAAAGTTCAAACCTTCACTTCACTTTATACTATTATAAATTTTAAATACTCATGTTCATGAAGACAATAACTATATAACTGATGAAACCGTAGCTGTAAAACGTCCAGAAAGAAAATGTCCCTTTATGTTTGAAGGGAGGGGTTGTGCACTGTCTGTTGACTGTTACTGTAACTTTACTGACTGAGGGCTAATTTCGTGGGTTCCTTCTTGAATTCTATGGGTTCCTCCTGCTGCATATCTTCCAACGACTGCCAAAACGACGAAAGGAAACTGTATAATGAAGTGTGTGAGCAACTATGAAGCAACTGTGTCATAATAGGAAGAGTTCAAATGTTACAAGGGCAATATAATGAGAGGAGCATCCCCTTTGCAGTTTTCTGGATTTCTGGAAGCATGTTAGAGTCACAGGAAAGGTAGAAGAGTGCACACGACTGGAGCTTTGTCTATGCAAGCAAACTACTGCAGCTCTTCATCTCCAGTTCTCTCCTGTCAGCAGTTTTCATCCCATCTACTTTATTGGAGGAACATCTTGGGCGGTGTGCACACCCAGTGAGCTACGGCCGTGCCCTTAGACCTACAAGCATTTAAACCTGGATCGTAGATACAGTAGTTGGGTTGCCAGATCTAGCACTGAACCACCACTTTCTCCCCCCTGAAGTGTAAACCTGTGAATGATCAAGGATGCCTGGCTGAGCCCTTGGACGCAACAGTGGTACGCTTGAAAACAACTGATTGAATTTCTTTTAACTGACAGTGATGCAAAAAGTTTGACGTGTAAATATAAACTGGAACGAAAGCGTCTTCTTGACGGAGAGAGATGCACCCTGGGATCTGAACTATGTATTTTGAATGAGGTAGTGTGATTTACTAGTTTGTGGTATTTTGTCTACACACTCCTGCTATACTCCTGTACTACTCTCCTGTTGAGTCTTTGAAATGCAATTTACCATTTCATTTATTTTCATGGTTTGTTTTCTTCTTTTTCATATTGTGAGAATGTCAGAGAACACGTTTATGTGATTGGAAACAGTTTCACTCGTTTTCTCCATGACACTTTCTGGTGTTACTTGCCATTCATGATGATAATTCCAGTGATATTTGTCTTTGTATTTCTGTGTACAGGACTCAGAGGCTGTCTGAGGAAACCCCACTGACTTGCATGGTGTGACATTGTTTGGATAAGGTTTTCAGACTGGCCACGTGTCATCAATCAAGCATTAAGCAAAGAAAAATGCAGCCTCATTTCAGAAACATAATTAAAGTCCTTTTATCAGCAGCTACTTAATTTCTTTCTAAATTACTTTTACGTTCAGGTTAAATAGATGCAAACTGCAAAGAACAAATAAAAAGAACTAAAAAGAACAAATAAAAAGAACTAAAAAGAACAAATAAATGTACAGAGGACTGTTAAAAGGAAAGTTTGTCACAAAACATCAACATTCTGACACATCTTGTTTCTACATGTTGTTGTCCACTTCTACAGATTCTTTGTCATCATTCATTTATTTATTCATTGTATTAACTATCTATTTTACTACTTACTTAACTATTTATCTTTGAACATAGGAAAAAAATAAGATTTTTAGAAATGTGGGTAAAATGAAAATCGTACACAATAAATACAGAAACAGTAATATTTGACAGTGTTGACTTTTGACAATTAAAGATTTGTAACTGCTTGAAATTGCTTTTGTGTCATTATTGACCAAACACACAGAAACACACACACACAGACACACACTTTGTCCCACTGAGTTTGCTTGAGTTTCATTCAGATATCAAAGAGCAGTTTTCTGCAGAGTTTTAGTCATGGCCTCTGAAGTACTTTGACCTTCAGCTAATGATGTCATGAGGCAGACAACCACTACCAGAGATTGAATTTAATTTTTAGAACAAAGCTTTCATTTTGCATGTTGTTTACTCCCTACGGGTAAAACATTCAAATGCATAACTTTTATTAGTTTTCATATTTTCAACAATCAGAACTGAAGGGATTGACCAGAAGGAAACATAGCAGATGTTCAGGACAGCTACAAATACCTTTGGATTCTGAAGAAAAGGAACACCGTATCAGAGATCTTGATCATAGTGGCCGAACCTGTATGGCGGATTCTGTATCGTACTGGTTAATCGTGATAACAATGGCGGATCCTATATCGTGTTGGCATCTGATAATGGTGGTGGACCATGATCGAGGTGGCAGTAATCCATCAATTCATTGACCTTAAGTTATGCTACAAAATGTTTATTCTAATCAACGCTGCAAATACCCTTATCTTGCTGAAGTTCTCCTTTACACTTGACATCTATTGCACTTCTGTCCGTCCTGGGAGAGGGATCCCTCACATGTGTCTCTCTCTGAGGTTTCTACGTCCTTTTTACCCTGTTAAAAGTTTTTTTTAGTAGTTTTTCCTTCCTCTTGTTGAGGCTTAAGGGCAGAGGATGTCACACCTTGTTAAAGCCCTATGAGACAAATTGTGATTTGTGAATTTGGGCTATACAAATAAAATTTGATTGATTGATATTGGATTCTGCTGCAACAAAGTTTACCCCTGAGACCAGTGAACTATCCTCTGAAGTATTTATTTTGGCCACGAATGAGAATAGGTCCAGTGTGTAAGATTGGGGTGAAAGGGATCTATTGTCAGAAATTGAATATAAAATAATCCTAGCAATGTTTTCACAAGTGTGTTTCATCTAAGTTGTACAAATTGTTTGTTTTCTTTACCCTGAATGGACCTTTTATATTTAAATACTTTATATTTACATCAGGAGCGGGTCCTCTCTACGGAGGACGCCATGTTTTTTTTACAGTAGCCCAGACTGGACAAACTAAACACCTTTTGAGTCATCTGGAAGGCTACCGCAGGTTCACTTTGGGGTGGGGGTGGGGGTGGGGTTCAGCTGCAACATGAAACTTCACCACTAGATGTCACTAAACTCCACACACTGAACCTTTAAATTGCGCAGAAGACCTTCAACCCTACAAAGGATATTCACCAACTAGTCCCATATTCGAATATTGCGCATGTTGAACGGTAACTATGTGATATATGTAAACTAACACATTTCTGACCTGAACTCCAAGGGACGTGCACGAGCCAGAGAGTCATCAGGACTACAGCGCATGCGCAAGATGGAGCTTCGATTCCGAACGGAGTGATTCCTCCTCCCGGACACACACGATCTTCGGGCGCAGCTCCTCTTGACAGCTAGCAGCGAGCAACTCGGCAACGATCCCAACAAGTGAGTTGACAGCTCCGTCCTCCGCACCTCTGTCCGTCCTACACCCGCAGGTACGAGCCGCGGGGACCGCAGATTGGGTGTTCTCCTCCTCTCCCGTCGGTCCTGCCCCGGAGCCGGGCGGGGTGTCGCTGAGAGAGAGGGAGAGGGAGAGAGAGCCCCGCTCCTCCGCCTCTTCTGCTCCAACTGTTTCTGGACTTTGGGCTGGTTAGCGTTAGCCAAACTTAGCTTTAGCCCTCAACGCATAGCACCGCACACTTCCTGTTTGGGCTCCGCTCACCTGTTAGCTAGCTGTCAGCGACCTGCTTTACTCCAAAACCCCATGTTTTTTGGGTGTAAAACAGCGGCGGGGATCCCACTTCAGTGACTGTAACGGGTGAGTTAGCCTGTCGCTAGCTAGTCCGTCTCCCTCCCTCCCTCCCTCCCTCCCTGTGCTGCTGTAAAACAGGGGTCTGCGTTTGTGCAGGACTCCTGGTGGTGTTGTGCTTGACCACACAGTGCCACGGCCATTTGATTGAATCCACTAAATGTCGGTTAAACTGCTGCTGCGAAGGGGAAAGGCTGACATGCAGGAGGTAGCCCGCTGCTGATGCTGCTGGGAGGCTGTGGGATGAGCCTCTTCCAGGCCCTGCAGACACCAGTGACTGTAGGAAGCAGAGTTCACAGCCTGACACTAAAAAGAAAACACACCCTAACATTGCACAAGACAACGTTTCATTCACATTTGAAGCCATGATTGTTTTTTTACGAGCACTGACTGAATCCACAGCTGGAGCATCATGGTTCCCACCAGGTAGCACTTCATGAGATCTGCGTTGTTTTTGTGTCTCATCCAGAAAAAAAAGGCTCTTTGCAGCTTTTGCTTGGCATATTTCATCCAGTTGAGTTTTATGTGAGTGGAGAAGCTCACGGCCGTGTAGTAGAAAACACACAGTCACATCACTGCCTCTGCTTGTGGTGTTGTCAAGATATTTCTGACATGACATGAGGGAGGTCTTTTTTAGAGCTCACTACAAAACCATCAAGTATATGGAATAATACCTTGCATTGGACTATATTCATGGCTGTAGGTATATGTTTGTATTTGGGAATAAACAGACAAACGAGCAGATAGTGTGTATTTGACTATAAAATGAGCTATGGCTGCAGGTTTAGACTGGGATGTAATTCGCTGACAGGTGGTGGGTCTCACTAAAAGGCACCTGAGTTGGTTTCTGTCCCAGCTACAGTACTAGCTGAACTCTTCGTTTTACTGGGGATGTGTTGAGTCACCTGGCTCAGATGTTTTGGACTTATTGAAGTCACTGTCGCTGATGGATTCTTCAGTAGAAGGAAAATTACACGTACATGGAAATGAACTGCCACCCCTGGCAGGGATTGAGACACCTTTTATTACAGTTTGCCTGTTATCAACTGGATTAATGAACAAGGCCAACAGGGACAAAACCTGATATCATGACAGGACTAAATAGTCCACGTAGGCAATTCTTTACAAATGTATAGTGTCTTATAAAGTTAGTCAAACATAACCAGCCTAACCCTAACAATGGCTTTATATTAATCACTACTGAACAGGTTTGCCATGTTGCCGTGACTAGTGTGCTCATGACACGTAATCAACTTGTTGATTTGGAGGCAGCAAACTGTTGACATCCTGTTGAGGTTGGTTGGCCTCAAGTTATCCTCTTCACAACAAGGTCAGCCAGGTCATGAAGCAGATGGAGGTAGAGGGAGCCATACGTCAGCTATTTAGCCACCATCACATACAGTCTGAAGAGACACAAGATCAGAAGCACTGCCCATCACTAGATTGACCTGTCACCCAACTCTACATTGTTGTGACAGAAGCTTGCTCACTCATGCCTCTTGCACCCAGCATCATTCACTATGTAAAACTTCCCTCAGATTGAATAATCACAACATTTGCATTTCAATCGTTGAACTTAAATGAGGTGTATCCCTCTCGACTCTCAAACAGTAATTACAGTCTTCTGTGTGTTGATACTGTTGTATCTCATCAGGGCAAGTCAACCCTCAGAAAGACGTGCACCAATAGACATGACGTAGTTGCTTCGCCCAGCTCCTGTGGGTGCTATGCAGTCTGTCTACACCACTGGCCATTCACAGTTTCCACACAGGCAGTTGTTGGCGAGCAAGTCTGCCAACTGGGACTGGCGGAGAAGGCTGGTAATGACTGGGTGTACATTTGCTCTGGTGTTTAGAGCCAGTGAGAAAGCAACTGCCCGGCCACCGGAGGACACTGAGGCTTGGAGAGAACGGAAACAGTCTAATCTGGATGAATACTGTTGTGTACTATGTGTGTAATTACTTGCTGTTATTACTTGAAAACTCATGGATCCCTATAAATTAGGAATGCTCTCTACTTAAAAGTTAATAACCACTTCAGTGTGGTTAAAGTGTGTTCATCACATGATTCAGAACCAGTTTGACAACCGAAGAAGAGCCGTGGTCATTTCCTCTCAACGGCATAGATTCCCATCCTGCCTTTACACTATTTGTGTTTCTTATCTTGCAGCTCTGTCCAGCGAAGTGAATCAGTGAGAGCGTTCACTTCTTTGCTTCATGCTGTTTTCCTTGTAATTGAATAGGTGTGATCGGAGCACATGATGCCGTTGCTGCTCTCATATATGTCTGCGTGCAGCCACATGCGTATATGAATTTAATTTGCCTGGGTTAAGTGTTTATGAAAGCCTTTTGTGTGCATGTGAGCATGTCACTGTGAGTGAATGAATGACCCCCTTCATGCTGTGTGTGTGTGTGTGTGTGTGTGTGTGTGTGTGTGTGTGTGTGTGTGTGTGTGTGTGTGTGTGTGTGTGTGTGTGTGTGTGTGTGTGTGTGTGTGTGTGTTGGCAATGGCTATGAACAGATACATTTCAGGTTGGACATAGTAACTTGGCTTATTTTAGATTATCTTAATATTTATTTCCAATATTTGAGTCCATAAAAAAATTATGATATAAGTATCATATATGATGATATAAAACTGAAAAGCAGCAAATTTCTATGATTTAGTGGCTGAAATCCATACATTTGGGCAATTTCGTTGATAAAAAACCTATAGAGTACCAAAATAACTACATATTTATTGATCATATGATTTGTAAATTTGTTTTAGTAGGAGGTTAATGTGGCTTTTGAAGCAGTAGGTGTTATAGGCTTCACTAAAGTACTCCTGATTGTTTATTGTTTATTTATATTAACAGTACTTTACAATTGTTTTGAAGACTTTCTTAATTGTATATTAGAAACAGAACAGAAGAGTTTTCTTGCTCACAGTAAAAGTTAAGTATCAGCCTTCTTGACGTGTTTGTTTGTGGTGCAGGCCGGCTCTCAGCAAAACAAATGAGCCAGCAGGATGTAACATGTACAGACAATGGGCTGGTGCTGATGTGCAGAAAGACATTTTCAGGGGCCTGGTCTTCTGGTGCTGAGTCTGCAGAAGTAAAAGGAAGAAAATACATAAAAATAATGCCAGCTCAACAATTAAATTTCAATACTTTTCAATTGAAAACCATAGAACTTCAATAATAAATTGAGTTGATTAGGAAACACCTGGAAATGTGTTGTCACACATCTGACAATGGTGGATGTAACTACGTCAGTTGATTTCTAACTGTTGCAATACTGCCCCACCAGGGCTTAAGATAATACCTGAATGTTCAACAGAAACAAATAGCTGATGTAAAAAAACCACTGAAGCATGAGGATGTAATCCTTTAATTTCAGGTCAGGATATTGTGTGGGTGTCATTAACTCAGAGATGACATGTTGCTTAGAGTCATATTTGCATCGACTTACGGCGAAACCAAAATGTGGTTTCCACAACCAGGAAGTTGTTTTGCTGTTGTCTGACAGGTCTTTGGTGTGTCTGTGTGCATGGTGGGTGTGTTTGGTTTTAGAGCCGAGTTGCTTTGCACGTTACAGTGACACAGCGGCTCACGGCACATAAATTGTGACACATTAAACTTTGATTTATTGAATAGGACAAAGCATTCACTGGCCTCTCAATAGATTTACCTACTCAATGTGGTCTTTGACTTATGATCTTATAACCACATAATTGAGAAAGTAAAAAATTGTTTTGTCTGGAACAGGGAGAATGTTGTGGCTTTCATTCCCACTCTACTGTGTATCTTTGGTAAGGGGGTAGCATCTCCTGTGAGAGGTGTGTAACTGATTGATAGTTGCAGCCTATAATCCCTAGAATCAGGGCCAGAAGGGCAAGAGTAATGCCAAACTGTAGAGCAGTTGAAAAAGACACGGAAGTCATAAAGAAAACAGCGTTTATCTCCAATATTCAGCTGGGAAACTTAAAAAATATCAAGTAATTTAACAGAGTTTGGTGTATTTGTTACAGCTGCAGCTCTTCTGGTTCAGGAAGCCAGGGATCATGGGTAATATCCACAGTTCAGTTGTGTTTCAGTTCAGTGAGTGGGTCTACACAGTCACAAGAGAGTGAGAGGCTTTGTTTTTCTCTGGATGAAAACTACTTGATCCCTCGCAGAGAACAACAGAACTAACCACGGCATGTGGCTGCAGAGGGCGCTGTTGCTCAGGAAACAGCTGCATAGTGTTGCTTTAACCATTTCAATGCTTAAACCGCTTCATGTTGCTCCATTTGTTGTGCTTGCAGATTGTGTACAGAGCTGGGGCGGACAGGAGAGGGAAGGGGAGAGCTTAAACCCTGGTCTCCCCCGCTGACCCTGAGTAAACCAGCCAACCAGCCATGGATGACAGCTCCTCACTGGGAAAAGTCAGCAGCTCCACCGAGTCCGTGGCCACCGTCACCAGTGAGGAGTTTGTTCTGGTACAGCCCAGTGCAGCAGGGTCACCACAGGGCTCTGAGGGCAAACCGAGACTCAAGGTCAGAGTCACAACTGGACACACTTTTACACCTGATTTGAATGGTGCAAGTTGTACTTCTCATTTCCCCGAAGCACAAAAGTATCCAAAAGTATCCAAAAGCTAAGAGAGTTTCACCTGGAAGTATTCATGTGGTTTTGCTGTGTGATTACAACCCTTTTGGCAAAGGAGTGAGGAAGCCCTTGTCTGTCCTCCTCTATCTTAATGTTTCCTTTTCCTCACCATGTTTAATCTCTCCTTGTTGCTCTCTGTCTCTGCCGTCTCATGTTAATTCCCCTTTTCCTCTATTCCTCAGATGTCTTGGAATGGAAGCGAGCAGCTGGAAAGAGCCATGGAGGACGTGCTGGATGATGATGATGATGATCAGGTGAAGGTGGAGGTGGAGAAGAGCAGCGTGGAAAAAATGGAGAAGCACAAGGACCCAGAGAGCCAAGTCCTGGAGCCACCACCTCCAGGTATACTCTCACCTCTTGACCTTTCAGCTCCATCTACAGTTACTGCCTTGTTTATTTTTTCACAGAATATTAGTGTCAAAAAGCAAAGTTAGTTTCATAAATTGTCATATTTCAGTGAGCTTTGCTGCACAGATTTTAGCATTTGAGGCAAAGAAACCCAACAAATAATTTCTGATTGTGCTCATACTTGGCTTATCTCTTACTTTACTGGCATTTCATATCGGAGTGGAAATTCCAATTTTTAATGCATTCTTGGATGAAAAAATGTTTAACACTGACCAGAGAACCTTGAAAAGATGCAGCTGCATGTGCATACCATTGATAAACCAAATTCAAGTCTCGCTGTATCAGATTGGCCGTGCCGCTATCTGAACTTGCTGACATTGCTTCAATGCTGCATATATCAGCAAGGACGGGTTGGCCCAGACATCAGAAGAAAGACCAACACTCTGTACTGTGACTGATATAATTCACTGTTTACCTTAGTGGCATGTACAAGGCATTAACAACGTACAGGCTCCAATGCCCTCTGAGGTCCCTCATCGTTAAAACTGCAATAATGGTGGAAATGTATTCTATTACGTGGGATATATGAAGTCACCTAATTATGTTAAAGAGTTTGAATTAGTTTGATATGATATTGTTCTGGTAAACTTTGGTGTTGCATTATGGCAGTACTTAAGATTTTGTGACGGTTCTGGTTTCCAAATGAGTCTAAAACAATAATACATATGTGTATAATGTGATTGTTGTCTTAAAGGCCCTTCTAGGGACGAGCATTTGGAATTAGCAGTTGCTACAAATGCTGTGATGCATTGCACTGGATTATTGCTGCATTATTTTCCATATATTGTATCCTTCCCTACCAAATAAACATTGAAATAAAAATAGAATAACATGTAAATTCACCCTGTCATTTGAGAGACAAGGACATTAGCTCTGCAAACACAGGATGTGAGGAGATGAACTAAAGTGAAAATCACCTCTGTATGTATTTTTAGGCGATCGTGTAGTCATATGTAAAGCCCTTCTGCAGTTTCAAGTGATATGAAACAAATACTGATGCTGTGTCACAGAGGAAGGAAGCACAATCATTTTGTCTGTCTAAAGACAAATAGTCAAATTCACGGGGATGCTAAAAATGAAATTTGTACGACAGAAAACTGCAAAAAAACAAGGTATGTCCAAACTTTTGCATTGTACCATACACTGTAATTAAGCATTACTGTCTGTGGTGAAATATCATGTAAATCTCACAGCTGATGAATGCAGCAGGTGAAAGAAAGTGAAAGTTTCAGGTGCTTGAGAATAATGACGATCATTAATCATATATGTGTGTGTACCTTAGATGGATATTTTTATTTCCAACACCATAGAATTACATTTGTTTGTCAAGACAGAATTTTTTTTTTATTTACTCACCTGGCAGACATGCTTCTATCCAAAAACAAATCACAACTGGAATGTTACGTTAAGACTACGTGTTTCTTGTTTTGATTTCATTTACAGTTACTTATTTCATTTTTTGTGTTAACGCAGCGTGAGCCAAGAGGAAATGGTTAGTGTGGAGTCAAGAAATACTCACTCAGCAGTGGAAATCCAGCCGCTGCTCATTGTTCGGTTTCCTGTTTGGGAAGTGTGAAAGTTTCAGGCTAAAGGCCGCTGCAGTTGTAGTTTTTTTTCTATTGTCCCCCTCTTCTCGTCTTAAATGCACCACTCTGTCGTGAACCTGTTAAACTACAGGATGTGAAAGTCCAGAAAAGGTCTTGTTCTCATTATGCTGTTATGGAATGACAGATTCACATGATATGTTGCTTTATCTTGGTTCAAATTTTCCTTAACGGGAAGAGATGGACAATCCATTTATTTTGGATTATGCGCAAAAAAACCCTAAGAGTACATTCCAACGTTTGAGGAAAATAAGAACCGTCGCAACCACTCTGTGTGTCCACAGAAGCATGTCCAGCACCGTCCAGCCCCGTGGTCCTGGAGGAGGACAGTGTCCAGTTTAACAAGCTGTCCTACCTGGGCTGCACCTGGGTCAAAGCCCCCCGCAACGAGGCAGAGGCACAGGGGGCCATGACCACCCTGCGAGCAGAGAGCGCCATCCCCATCCCCATCACCCTACACGTCCCCTGCGGACCAGATGGCTCAGTCAGGTCTGTAATGTGTTAAGAGTGAAGTAAGATGAAAAGAAAAGTAGATGCATTTTTTGAGAATGGTTCTGGTTATTTAAACTTTAGAGTAAGAGTTAAGAAACGACACTAAAGGAATTGCTGACATATAATCGTGGACTTACAGACTTCTTGTGAGGTCCAAAAATAGATCATAATAGATAAAATCACAAAACCTAATGGTAGCTGTGGTTGTGGTACATTAAAAAAGAGGACACCAGGGTATACTTCACAGGCTCCAGCACATAAACAGTCACTTAGGAGAACAACCGAGAACAGATCATCATGAATTATGTGTTTATCGAACGTCCACATCACATCTGCTGGTTGATATCCAGCAGAAGAAATGAACTTACAGTTGAATTGAGTTGAGATAAACTTTTCAACCATCCTGAGTCATTAAGTGAAAGGGGAACATGAAATGTGAAGATGCACCACAGAGGAAATGAGACATGACTTTTTGGACTGTGTTGAAAATGCTGTGAGAAGGATTAGTTACTGAATGGAATATAAAACGTTGTTCGGTTCCTTGAGTCTTTGTACAAACTCATATTTAGCCTCAGTTATCTAATGCCAGTTCTACACGCAACATCTGAAATTGTTTCATGATGTTAAATATTTTCAGTGGGATGTCGGGTCACAAAAAAATAGTTTTGGTGGTAATTGTAAAAAATCATCATTGACCAAACCAGGTTAGCTCCTCTTAAAACCATTTTCAAATTAACGTTTAGTATCCTCAGCCTACTTCTGTGTTGATTGTTAGTCTGAACCTTGACTCTCTGCAGGATTGTGGACCAGGCTTCAGGTACAGAGATCGCCTCCTTCCCCATTTACAAGGTGTTGTTCTGCGCTCGCGGACAGGAGGGCTCAGTGGAAAGCGACTGTTTCTCCTTCACCGAGAGTTACCGGAGTTCTGAGGACTTCCAGATCCACGTCTTCTCCTGCCACATTAAAGAAGCTGTGAGTTTCAAGCGTGTTGGCCCCATTACAAACTACAAGTCAACATAGTGTTCAGTTCACTGTACTGCATGTAATCCAATACCGTTGAGACACAGGATAGCAGACATCAAGGAAGCTGTTATGAGCAGGAAACGATAATTAAATACAACTTCTGCTTCAGTAAAATTTAAAGCAGGTAAACATAAGCTCCCACTCCACTGATACGATATAATACAACAAGTTGGATCGGAGACTCAACATAAAGCTTCTGGTTTTATAAGTTTCACATTTTATATTTAGGAAGCAACATTGCCACGTTTACAGATATAATTTTAAGCCATCATGATTGTACCAAGCGTGTGAAATGGAAAACAGCCTAATCCACTCTCAGTAACGATTACAGTAAATCTCCACAAATAATGTGTCTGTCAAAAAAAAATCTCAGATGTTTATAAGAACAGATATTACAGTTTTTTAATTGTACAATATGTCCACAGTATTGGGATGTAGTGACATTGTTGAACCAGTTGAGGGCACTGTTCTCCTGTTATGTTGATCTCAATAATCTCCCGTCTATTCTACTTATTTCTATCCCTTAAATGTTCATGTTGTATTCATTTCTCTTTGTGTACATTTATTCTATGTACATCATTTCCTTTTGTAAGATTTGATTTATCTTTTCTGTTTGCTCATAAGCAAGATGTATTCTTTTCTCTTGTCCTCACCCTTTAATCCTTCCCACTTCTTTAACTCTCCGTCCGAGGTTCATCATCTCCCCTCTTCTTTTTTCACCCAGGTCAGTCGGATCCTCTACAGTTTCTCCACGGCCTTTCGACGCTCTTCTCGGCCGGCAGACATCAGGGACACGACGCTGTCCGGTCCGCCCGACAGTGACCTCTACACCTTCACTGTGTCGCTGGAAATCAAAGAGGATGATGGCAAGGGCAACTTCAGGTACTTGTTTTCGTGAATACACACTCATGTAGATCAATACACTTTACTCTGGAGTATAAATGTGTGTTCAGTATATCTTATGTGTCTTATTACATGAGAAACAGCCTTTTTAATGGAGGAACCTTCATTTTTTTTGTCCTATATGTAGTTCTGTATCATCTTAGTATCACAACACATGTTATTTAGAAATGTGTGTTCTATTGTTAATTTGCTGCTGCAATAGTATTTGATCCGTCTGGTATCTCCTGAAATAAACATTTAAAATAGCAGTTCTGAACGTTCAGCAGATGCCAGTAATATACATTCCATTAAGGAGAGGACTTGATGGACTACATGTCATGTTGTATCTGTAATTATTAATACTTTTGTCATACTAATGTAATAATATTTGTTAAATATACTTTTATCAAGGAAGAGAACAATGAGTTCCAGTTACATCAAGGAACATCACAGTACAATGCACAAAGTCAAAATGGAATTACATCTAAGTCCCTGAAGTTTGATGTGATTACCCCCTTCTTCCCCTACACAGTCCAGTGCCAAAGGACAGAGATAAGTTTTACTTCAAGTTGCGACAGGGCGTCCAGAAGAAGGCCGTCATCTCAGTTCAGCAAATGTGCAACAAGGAGCTGGGCATTGAGAGGTGAGCTGTGTTTGTGCTGTTGTAGGTAGTCATCTGTTTCAGCAGGACAATCGAGGTAGGAGGTAATGATGATAAGCTCTCAAACACTGTTGTAAATATGCTGGTGGTGGACATTGCATATTCAATCTGTAGCCATGTTATGAATATATTTATGGTTTCCTATGAAAGCACCAGGCTGCTTAAAATGGACAAACTCAGTGGTTGAAATACTGCAACAACAATACACTTGAAATCTCACTTATTCTTATGTGTTTACATGCTCCTGTGGCACGGTAGCCCTGAAAAACTAGGTCAGCTTCATCACTCCCCCATGTCTTCCTTACCCTTTACCTCCTATTGCTCTCAGAGGGGGACAAGCACCTGCCCTCTCCTTTATTTTTAGAGTCAGTGGAAACGCTTATTGTGCTCAGAGCTGATCCTTTCTGAGGTTCACAGCCTGTGTTTATGTTTTTATTATGCCTCCGCGTCGGTGACAGCCAGTGGCCGGATGCATTATATTCTCTGGTTGTTCGTCCAGTCCCATTCTCATGAATGTGATAGCTTAAGAAGCCTAAAGGGAATTTCTTCAAATTTGGTACAAATATATACTTCGACTCAAGGATGTTCGTGAGTAGAGTTTTGGTGGTAAAAGGTCAAAGCTCATGCTGGCTTCACAAAGTGTGTTTGTTTTTCTTGAATGTGATGTCTGAAAATCAGCCTGAGGGAATTTCTCAAAATTTGCTACAATCATTCACTTAGACTCAAAGATGAAGTGATTAGATGTAGGGGACCAAAGGTCTAAAGGTCAAGGTCAAATAACTATGTGATGGTTTAAACACAATATATCAGAAATGGCCAAAGGGAATTTTATTACATGTGGTTTGCTACAAACATTCCCTTGGACTCAAAGTTGAACTGATTAGATTTTTGGTGCCTGGGGGTCAAAGGTCAATGTCACAGTGACCTCGGATCCCTGTGAATGGGATATATTAGGACTGCCTGTAGGGAATTACATTACTTTCGTTACAATTAACTTGGACTAACTGATTGATTGATTAGATTTCAGTGGTCAAAGGTCACAGTGACCTGATATGAATCTGGTTTATCAATATTATTTTTCTTTAATAGCGTCAAAGTGTTTTGAGCTTTGCGACATGTGCATCATTGATTGCGTACATTTTGTTGTGTATTTGCAGCTGAGCAGCTGAACGGCCTCCTTGTTAGAAAGAGAGTGTTTTCTTTCCCAGCTTATTAATCCTGTCGAACTGTCACAAGACATCTGACCCCTACTTTGTGAAATCAGTTAGAGCCACAGTGGATTAGTGATGGATATACTGTAAACACACTCTTACATAACTCAACTCTGAAACTGAGATTCACACATTGACCACTTGATGGCACCTCGAACCTAAAGCTGAGGGCACTTGCTTATAACGCGAAACCCTGCTTCTTCAGTATAGATTGCTTTGGGACTGACTGTTGATGGAACACTGACCACTTTACCCATCCAATAAGGTGACAATGAGACCCCTGATGGGTGTTACAGTAACAGTAGATAATATAATCCCAGTTGTTCACTTTTTTTTCTGGCTGTTTAATTTCCTGTGGCTACGAAGCCCTTGTTGATGTAAGGGACGTCTCTGTTGAGGTTCAACCGTAGGACCGTTTGTCACAGGCAGCAGTGGCAGTGAGAGCAGGAAGGGGCTTATACATGTGAGGCTGCCTGACATGCCTAAAAGATTACACTGAAGTCTACTTCACTGAGTATAGTATATTCCATATTATAAGTTTCCTCTCAGAACACTCTGCTGGTGAATGCAGACTCTGCCTCTGCAGCAGAGTATTGATTTGTCGTTGTACCTCCTGCATCTTCCCTCCAGGTGTTTTGGGATGCTGCTGAGTCCAGGACAGAAAGTCTGCAACAGTGACATGCATCTACTAGACATGGTGAGCTTGTTTTATTGGTGAGATACAGTTTGCAGTGCATCATGATAATTGAAAGTCGTGTACTTGCCTTGTGTTCGTGGAACATGAGAATAGGCAGACTGATTCATGAAGTACTAAACTCATTGTAACCTTTTTAATAGAATAGAAAGAGTATTCAGTAATTTAAACACCTGTGTGTGCAATATGGCTCATGTTCAAGTGACTTGTAATTTACACTATATAAAAAAAAATGTGTGCAACAAGAACATGAGCAAATGGATAAATATCTACACAGGAGTCGATGGGGAAGAGCTCTGATGGGAAGGCCTACGTTATCACAGGAACGTGGAACCCCAACTTGGCTGTCTTCCAGCCACTGAATGAAGACACACCTAAAGGTGAGGACGAGTTGTATGCTAGGCAAAGCAAGCAAGCTTCTAACTTTCAAGTTCTTTTACACATTTAAATTTATTTTCAACCTTACATAAATACATGTTTCAGTTGAAAATATTCAATGTTTCTGGAATTAAAGCACAGTGCACATAAACAATGGGATATTTGAAGAATAACGAATTGAGGAATCTTTTTGTTGAACAAGATTTAATCTACATACCTTTGTTCCATTATGGTTATGAACAGCTTGAATTTCAATAAAAACTAGAACTTCTGATTGGTAGTTTATGAAGTAGGAAATGTTTACATACATTATAGTACATATGGAAGTGTCACAAAACCCAAGGTCACGTCTGGGAATTATGCAGTGCTCGGACGTGTTAATTGCTTTGTTCCATTCTCTGACATAACTTATAGTGTGTGCACTGTCCTGTGACCCATTACTTGTCAAAGCTCGACATGTTTGTGCACAATGGAAGCGTGAACACGTCGGGCAGCAGAGCCAACAGAGCTGTGGACACACTTGTGAGAGGAACTGAATTAAAAGCAGCATCGTGAGGAGATCGTTCTTATGCAATTGATTTTGCAGTACTGTCTTGTATTCTTATTTTATCCAATTCTTTATCCAAAATACTCAAGACTAATTTTGAATAATGAAATATTATTATTATGTTATAATATATATATATATATATAAAGTATTTGATTATACTTCCGTTATTATAAAACCAGAATAGAAGCATGAAGTGTTAAGTGTTAGTTTGAGCCATACATCTGTTTGTGTATGTAGGTCCTCTCGTTTCATATTAAAAGAAAAATGAATGAGTCTCACATAATGTGTCACAGATACTACAGCCACAGTAACCTTGTTTTTGTTCTGTTTTTTCTCCCTGCTATGGTCCAGATAAACAAGTGTACATGACGGTGGCAGTGGACCTGGTCGTGACCGAAGTGGTGGAGCCGGTTCGTTTCCTTCTGGAAAGTCTGGTCAGGGTCTATCCATCAAACGAACGATTCTGGTACTTTAGCCGGAAGACCTTCAGCGAGACCTTTTACCTCAAACTCAGACAGGTATTTCCACTGCAACTGTTAAAGCTAAACCCGTACACATTTTCATCCTTGTGTTTAAACCACAGTGTGATTGATTAACCAGAGATGTTTTTAACCTGGTAGATTTGTGGTTTCTTTCTTTAATGTCTGGTCTGAAAGGTGATCAACAATATCTTCATTTCAATCCTAAAGTAGAGAGCCAGTTTGAGTTTATTTAATCCAACACAATTTCTCCAAAGCATCCCCAAGCACACTACAGCTTACAATGTACAAATGTAATGGGATAAATAACCCGAAGCGGTCGAGTCCTTTTTCACAGCAATACTACTGTCGCTGGTTTGGTTCACGTAAAGTCAAATGCATTAATGCAGCCCATTATCACGTGCGTCTCAAAGGGCTTTATTGCCCACAACAGTGTCAGTTCCCAACCCAGCCCGAGCTTGTCAGAAAGAGGAGGGGGAAGTGGAGCGAGTGGATGGACGGCTCGGAGGATGTGTGCAGTGGAGGAGGAGGAGGTCAGTGCAGACAGTTAGGAGGCGGGTTGCTGTGTCAGTGACCAGTCAAATGCTCTACTCAAGAGAACCAAGACACTTGTTTTGTTGCGAGATCAAGTGCGGAAAGATGCAAATATCTTATCAGCTGATTTTCCATTTCTCTTCCTGTTCACAGGCCCGTTTATTCAAAGTTTGGTTTCAGTGTAACTCAGCACACAGAGCCCTGAACTGGAGAATTCGTTGTCGTGAATGTGTGTGTTGTCGTGATCCACAACGTCACACATGTTGATTAGGCTCAGTCGGACCAGCTACAGAGCGCTGGTCGAGTGAATGTGTAGCAGATAAAATGAACGTTCCTCGAGATATGTTCTACATACAGACAGATTTCTGGAATTAGTTGTTTGAAAATGACCAACATCACACGACCCAGAAACATGAGCCCTTTTGAGTTTCCTCACTAGTTGCTTGATTAAAGAATCGCTAAATGAGAGAGAGAGAGTTAAGAATGCACATTCACTTACCTCCCACCAACACGAGGACACCCGTTCTGAACAGTTGGTGCAGGTGCTTAGAAAATACAGTTAAGCCTTAAGCCTCTTCTCCCCTGTTAAAAAGCACATCTCCTGTAGGAGGCCGTGGGGAGCTGGCAAAGCAGTGAAGTGTGGGGAGGCTTTGGATTGTAGAGCTAATAAGAGGCTCTGTCGCATTATTGGCATGTGGGTAATTAACAGCGGCGTCTGACTCATCCGCCTGATTTCCTCTGTAGTTATCTCCGCAGTAAATGGAAGGGTGTTGGACTGGTGCTGTGGTTCAGAGCAAATTAAAATAATATTGTATTTTTAGTCAAAGATGGCAATCATGTCGTCCTGTTATCTTATTCGGCCAAAACTGTTATTAGTCATTCGACGAACCAAGAAGTGCCAACCTGTGGAAAATGTTTTCTTTGTCTTCTTAATTACCTCCACCCATGAGGTCATGTTTTAGTCTGCGTTTGTGTATTTGTTAATTAACAGGATCATACAAAATCTACTCAACCGATTTCCATGAAATTTTTGGCCTGACCCAAGGAAGAACCCAGGAATTTGTTTTCATTTTTTTTAACATGGCGAGATAGGGCATTAGCCTTTGCAGAGTTATTTGCTGTCCAAGCTTCCTTCTATTGACCTGCACATAGGAGGTTAAGTTGATTTATGAGAGAATAATTTAAAGAGAATTCAATATTAAGAATTCAAGAGATCCCCCCCCCCCCCAAAAAAAAAAAAAAAATCCGTAGGTTGTAAACCCTTTAATATGTAGCTAATCAATGCAAAGGTGGAGCTTGAAATGCACGTATCTGCGAGTGAACTTTCCTTTTTTAGACGAGCAAAGTTCAAGATGAGCTTGAACTTTAAGTTGATGGGACCAACTGCGGAGAGTGATACCAGAGGTGTTATAAGAGAAATGCCACCTTTGTGAAAGCTTAGGGTTGAAAATAACCTTGAAAGAGAAAAACACTTTGGGATGTTGCAGAGACGCATTAACTGTTAATAACAGTCATAGAATAACATTTTGCCGGGAGAGCTGTTCTTTATATCAGCAAACACGGTTGGATAATAACGTTTTCTTTCTTTTTCTTATTATAAACCACAGTTGATAATTCTGTGTTTGTCTTTGGCCCAATTTTCTGTCACAGTTTTATCAGTGTTAATAATTCATCCCGTAGGGTTAACAATCCACTGGCAGAGGCCATCGCAAAGCAAATGTGTTACCTAAGCCTCCTTGGATTTTTCTCTAAAAATAGTCTTGGCTTGATATTCTCTCTCAATTTGTGCTCCCATCACTGACTTGAGTTAGTCATTAGATGCCATGCGAGTGGGCAGATCAATGCCGCTGATTGATCCATTCTACCAGGTGGAGGAGAGAGGCAACAGCACTACAGTAATTGAAAAGACCAGAAATAAACATCAGTGGCTTATGACACCCAAGGTCAAGTCTGCTGGTGTCTTTGTTCTCTTGTGCACTTCATTAGTCTTTTATGAAGGATTTAATGATGAGATAACACAGCTTTTATTAAGCTTTTATTTTTGTTAAGCAATTTTTATACTCTCGACTTCAAGATAAAATCATGGCCTCAGGAGGTAGAAGGAGTCGTCCTCTGACCAGTGGGTCGACGGTTTCAGGAAAAACTACTGCATGGATTCCAGCAAAATTCAGGTGGGAGAATGGGACATGGGTCAAGAAAGAATGGACAAAATGCGGATCCGTGCAACAGGGCTGATGAAGGATCGAGTTCATTTTTTAAAATATTTTCTCCAATAACAAATTATGCGTAGATGTTGATAGAAAAAATGGATCTGGAATATTAAGGGGACTGATATCTACGGGTGTGTACAGTTTATTGATTGAATTTAATGGCATTGTTGCGGAGTGCCGGAAGCTGACTGTCCTGGACAGATGGGAGTGGAAGCTCTGTTGGTTTGAGGAACTCGGTGCTGGGCCATTCCCCTGACTCCTATTTAGTGTTAAACTCTTTCACATCTGCCCTGAAACTGAAGGGATCAACAACTTGCAGAAGTAAAAGCATTTTCAAACCTTTATAAGCAACAGAAAACATTAAACCTGTTGATCACTGTGTAACCAAGGAGGTTAGTTAATATATAGTTAGTATTTGGAAGGGGTTTTTTTGTATTGCTGTCGGGGCCAACCTTGCGTTTATATATTTGCATCACAGTTTGTACCTGCTAATATGTAATATGAAGAGCATATTGTCAGGTTTTACATTACTGATCAATGCACCTGAATGTAAGTTTGTAAAATTGTACACTACCAATAATATCAATTATCCTGTGGTCAACATAACAACACGTTCTGTTCGTATAATTGCATCATGGAGGTGGTTGATTAAGTTCCTCTTCATCAGGGATCAAAAAGTCTCTCTTTGTGTCCGTGTGTGTCCGTGTGTGTCCGTGTGTGTCCGTCCGTGTGTGTGTGTGTGTGTGTTTGTGTGTGTTTGCAGCAGGCACCAGACCGGGTTGGTCCGAGCGATGCTATGTATGAGGTGGTGAGCCTTCAGAGGGAGGCTGAGAGAAACAATGAAGGACAACCAGCCTCGCCCACTGAGGAAGAGGAGGTTGATGAAGGTACGGGCATCTCTTCCTTTTCTTTGCTTGGTTTGTACCCCTCTTTCTGTTGGTTGAGTTAATGATTCTCGATATGTACTAAAAATACCACAGTACATAATCACTAATATGTAAATCTGCTCAATTCTTTAAATCTCTGAAAAGCCATTCTGGCTTTCTCTGTCTCTGTACATCAGTGATAAGATGCCAGGATTCTTCATCAGAAAGCTCTCTCCCCCACATTCACACACAGGCACACACATACAGAGATGCACATTCAAACACACACATGCCACGACGCAACATCATTTGTCTTCCAAATGTTGTTTGATTGAAAAATGCGACCTTGCATTGCTTTGCTCTGTACAAATTCCACTTTGCCTCAATATCAGAGAAAAATGGGACACTTATGTGAACCTTCAGAGGCAATGACAAGAAAAGAATTGATTTACTTCTTATAGCCTGTTGAATGGAGCGTTGGCTTTACATTTAATTTATCCCCACCGCCGTTTTTTCACTTTCTTTTTTTGGCTGGCATGAACATGTCATTTAAATGAAATGTTCCGATATTCAGTCTGATACAGAGGTTTACCAGCGTGGTTAATTTTGTTTAGGCACATAAACATCGACTACAGATAGAGATGTATGTGCTGTTCTTTAAGAAAGTATTCAGACCCTTTTTTTACTCATTTTGTTGTTTAGCAGCCTTCTACTAAGATTGTTTAAATTCTTTGATTGATTCATTCATCAATGTATTCCAAATACACAGAGCGGGACCTTGAGTGAAGTTTACGTCTAAATCCCGCTCATAGCAGCACCTGCTGATAGTTTGCAGGTGATGCATTTAAAGGACTTTAGGAAGCTACGTATGTCATAGTTACAGCTAACATTATTATTATTATTATTTTCATAACGTAACCTCAAATTCTGCTTAGGGCCCTATTAAAAAAACAACATAGAGGTTATTATTAAGATCCTTTTCTGTGACACTTTGAATATAGCTTGTGTGCCTCCCATTTCTCTTGATCATCTTTGAGATGTTTTTAGCATATGGCTGCAACGTTAACAAACTGTGAAAAAAGCAAATGGGTTTGAATACTTTCTGAATGCACTGAACATGCATAATTGAACATGTGGGTTGTGTGTAAGTGAGTGTGGCAAAGCATGTGACAATAGCAGTGGGGATAGATTATGGGGACTGTGTGTTTACACTGCGGTCAGGATTGAGCTGCAGGCACAATCTCTGAGGCTTTGAATCGCTGCTTGTATGATAATGAACACGTGTGGGTTTCGAGTGTGAGTGACTTTATGTGGAGCCCTGACCAATCTGTTAAGGGGTTTCATGGCTTTTTTTTTGCACAGCAGCACTCCAGTGTCAAACTGCCATCAAATACCCCCCACAAATAAATTTACAGCATGCGTCAGTCAAATAGTTTGAGATCCAAATGCTTTAAAATGTCAATAATATCTAAAACAAAAAATGGTGTCAATCTGAGCTGAGCATCATACAGAATAGACTCATGAGTAGAGTAGGGTCTGATCTTAATGTATCTAGATTAAGAGACTGAATCCATAAAACGTAACCATGACAAATGAAGGTGACAAACCAGAACAGGGTTGATATTTTCCCATCAGTATTGGCAGCTATGTCCGAGATATAGCGGCAAAATGGCAGCAGTATTAACACAGCCCTTGCTGTTAGACTCCAGTGGGTTCCAAACATGACCCACTAATATAAACAGGGCTGGCGTTTCCACCTGACCACTGGCTTGGTGGTGCAAGTGTCGCAGAATAGACCTGTCTAGTGCTGCACCATATTAGGAAAACGTGCGATATGCGGTAACGTTAAATGTTGCGGTGATCATATGACTTGTGATAAATAAGTTCAGCATTGACAAATGCTGAAGTATACAGTGTTAAAGTCTTCCTGCTTTGTGTTCGCTGCTAACATAGAAATATATATATATATAAAAAGGAATAATAATTATTCATGAAATGTCCAAAAACATATATATTTGGCTGCATTGTGTGCTTACATTATGCAGAATGCTTCGAACAATGTTCAAACCCAGAGAAATCCCCAATTTTATTCAAAGTAAGGCAAAGATTCATATTGGTCGCCTTTTGATTGCCCGTCACTGCTGTAACTTCTTGGGCAAACAGCAAATGATGAAGGAAAAACCCACTGCCAGCCAGGTAGCTGTTTGCTGCATGTTGTCAATAAAACCTTAATACATTAACTCTTAATCCGTGAACAAGCTTTGTGTCAGAGCCATGTCAGGTAGATTTCCATCAACAACTCCCATGATCCCAAGCCGCTCAATGACTTGATCAAAGTCTTCTGGTATTGTTTTGGTTCAGAGAGCTCTAGCAGTTATAGTTGCATATTGGGTTAGCGTCTAAATATTCAATTGAACAAAATTACGCATGAAATCTTAATCACTGTGTTATTTAATTTATGAATCCAAATACAAAGAAATAGACTTGATTGACAATTTACAAGTTCATTTGTCTCAACTTGTCCTGACAAGATAATAAAAGCCTTACATTTTTAAAGATGGAAAAAAACAACCTTTATTAAAAATGTGCTTTTTTCAGCTTGAAATGTATTAAAAGGCAAACATCATCTTTCCTCTGTCTAATTGCTGATTTGCCCAAAGTCACAAGTAAACCCTCCAAGGCGCGAGCCGGCGGCTTTCAAGTGGCACTGTGGAAGCCATTCTGGGGGCTTTTTCTATAGCGCCCCTCTCCTCCCCCAGAGCTGAAAATTGGAGGCGGTCAGCGCCATGAAGCTGGAGGTCGGCCTCATTGTGTACAGAAATGAATACAACCCCAGTGTAGATGCCACCGCTGCAAGCACACACACACACTCGGACGTGCGCACACACACTCGGACGCGCGCACACACATTCATTCTGTGTGGATGTTTTTTCTTTCCTTCTTGGAAGCTGTGGATGTGGAAAATAGGCCTGAAGCAGAAATCTTCTTTTTTCTTTGCTTTTCCTTTCACTACATGCTTTGTACTGGTTGCTCATTGTGGTTTTGTTACACTTTCCTATACACACCTGCACGCACACAAACAAAAACTGTGTTCTTTCTTTATATACATTCACACAGACCATGACATTGCTCTCAACTAAGCGGTAAAGGTTAAATAACATTAAAACATTAGGACATTAAATAGAAAATAAAGATTTTAAACCCACTTTAATTTAAATCTTTTTGATGCCAGTAGGGAATTTCTGCTTGCTTTTATTTAGACATAAGCAATCCACTAGTGGAGAGATCCTATTTGAAAGTAATCCTACAGTGAATGCATAGCCCCTCTCCAGATTAACAGTAATGGTCCTTGTCTTCACTGTTTCTTTCATCACCTGGTAAGTTGGCAGTGGCATTGGACTCACGCGTCCTCGCCACGTGGCCTCAGCCAATCTGAGAACAGAGGCGGCGGCTTTGTGCTGGATCTGAACCATTTGAAAGGGCTCATCAAACATTTATAAAAGACCTGAAAAGCTCCCACTGAGCCTGTGAGGATGTATAGGTGCATCAGTGCATTGAACATGGTTGTATGTTCTAGAAGAAAATGTCGTTAAGTCCTTCTTCAGTGTTCGGGTCTTAGAAAAAGGCTTCAGTCGGAGTGAATGATGCCTTTTCACACCTTTGCCTTCAAGAGGTTTTGCTTTCAGTTTTTTTTCTCAGTGAAGTTCATCGTCACCTCCAGTTTTATTTCTGTGTGTCTCAAAGTGTAACACATTTCAACCTGTTACATACATGTAGTGCTGCTGATGTATTATACACATATTATCGTTGTATGCTGGATATACCTTGTTAAACAGTGTGTGTGTGTGTGTGTGTATTTGCTCCAGTGGGCGGTCTTCTGTGTGGGTATCAGTTCATCTCTCCTGCAGCAGAACAGACCAGACAGTCAATTAGTGCCTCTGCATCTAAAACAAGTGGTTTGCTCTCCTGATTGCCTCTTGTCTGCCTCACCAACCACCAGACAGCAGAACAGTAATAATGGAAGGTGTAGGCACTGCACAAGCACTCCTGCCTCCATCGGACTGTGTGGCATCAATCTTAAAGTTTTAAAATGGAAACTATAGATGACCTTCGGCAGAATACCTGAAACATCTTAAGGACCAAACAACGTGTCCTGCTGTCTTTGAATTTGTGCTTAAAGCTGTGTTACACTGAAACATATTTGATGTTTTGTCAACACAGTGTTGGTCTGGGTACGGTTTTGCTCATGTGGACTAATGTGGATTCATTTATGCTCTAAATGTCTATTAATATGTGTGTGTGTGTGTGTTTGTATTTCTTGCAGATAGCGACAGTGAAATCTCTAGTGGGACAGGAGATGTTTCCAAAGACTGTCCTGAGAAAATCCTGGAGTCCTGGGGAGGAATCCTCAACAGATGGTAAGGCTTCAAAAGAAACAGAAAGTCTAAGAAATGTGGACATTGCACACACTAAAAACATTTGGTAAAACAATGAGATAGGGACAGTATTTTGGGATGTGGACCGAGAGATATCCAAAAACAGGAGAAACAAAAAACAGACGTACAGACGTACAGCAGGTAATGGTTTGAATTAGAAAGTACAGTATATACACTGATAGACAGACACAGCAATGTGCAACATTTAGCCCCTGAATATGTCGTTTTTCCAACTCTACCAAATATATAACGTGTTTTTTTGTGAAATGTGTTTAAAAGAAAGCACAAGTTATTTGGAAAATGTTCAGCTGTTGTAGAGGCCATTCAAATACAATTCAAGTATAATGTGTCCACACTGAAATTGTTCAATATTATTTTCAGTAATCTAAGTACAAGGTATTATACTTGAACATTGCCTCAGAAGACCCATCATATATATGTACCCTGTGAACAAATGACACCATGAATGTAAACAGAAAATGGAGTGTAAATATACCACACTAGTTATAAATGCAATTACATCAGACATGAATATTAGTCCTTTAGTCTCTTAATCTTGTGCAAAAAGAACTATGACAAGACAAATTAGTGCTGAGAAGTAAATCGGGCCCAATGTCCCACATGCAGACAGTGATTTACAGTTTATTCTTTATCATCCCATTTTGTATGGACAGATCTGTGCAGATATGACCGTATGTGTTATAAGTTACATACTGTCATCTTTCTATAACTCAATGCATTTACAACAGGCAGCGTTAAAACATAGAGCTTTAGGTACAGACGTTCGCATAATTAGATGAATTAAAGATGTTTCTGGCTTCTCATTTGATTCCGCAGCCTGTTTTCCTGCTGTTGCATCAGCACAATGAAGTGAAGTAGTTCATTTGGAAATTGCTTTCATATGGCCTCAACAAATGCATTATGATGAGATTTCAAGCATCATTAAAAAGAGCTGACAGTGTGTTTTCAAAAGCAGCATATTTCCTCATGTGGGAGAATGCTAACAGCATGGCAGCGCCGCGGTTAATAGTCCAGACCAGGGGTTTTCAAAGTGCTGGCGGGCCTCCCCACAGGGGTCCCGACAGTTTCAGGGGAATCTCATTGAACGAAATTGAGAAAAAAAAAATTTGATTAGTTAGTTATTAAATGAGATCACGTAGAATAGCCTAAATGTGTACAATTTGGTTAAAGACCTTGTTCTGCCATATGGTAGTTTTGAGGACTTTTTCCAGTATCAGGAATGAATTAATGCCTCAGGACAAATCTTTCTTGTACATTTGATTTAGTCTGAAGTTATGTCAAAGAAGGGCTGGACAATAACCATCGCAATATAATTTTCAGCAATAGCAATATAACAAAAGCTTTGTCAGAAGGGAGGCACACAATGTTAGACTTTGAAAACCCCCTTGGTCTAAGCTGTAGTATTGAATTTTGTACCGTACTCGATAACAATAAACTACTCAACGAGAATGACCCTCAGTAGAGCACATGCCTCTGCCAAGGCCCAACAGTCCTCTTAGATTCAATCAAGATGCACCAAATTACAGACATCAGTCCCCTTAATATATCAGTTTTTTTTTTTATCAAAAACTATGAATAATAGAAATAAAGTGAAAATGTCAAAAACACTTTTTCTAATCTCAACTTTTTAACAATTTTTCTTTCTTCACATCATAATTCTTCCAGGTTTTGTAGAAATCAGTTTTTGCGTAATCCTGCTAACTAACAAACAATCAAACTGACAGGGGTGAAAACATAACCTCCTTGCTGGAGGTAATAATGTGCTATTAGTTAGTAGTATTTCTGTCAGTACTTGTATGGCTATTAAACTCACAACTGCAGTTCAAATTGTAATTTTAGTACATTTTAATGAGGCAGTGAACCTTGAGCTACTATAAAGAAATTAAGTAGTCTGTGATTACACTAGGCAGCTTCCATTGTAATGATGTGTACCGGCGTCGGTGAATAACAGGGTGTTCAGTCAGCCCTTCCTACCTGGCCAGAAGAGTGAGGAAAAATTCTGAAGTAATTATAGTTCAGTTAATGACTAGGTTGTTCTGAAGATAAATACCATTAATGTCAGTGCAACATGAATACTGTGTGTGAGGTGTGTAACTCTGCACTTCATTGTTCTTTTAGTTGTCACTGTTCAAATGTCACCCAAAGAACACAACACAAACACAATCATCAAAATAACATTTAAACTGACTGAATTCGATTATACAGTAATGGATTACTCCTGTGTTGTGTGTGTGTGTGTGTTTATCAGGCATGGAAACCTGTCCACTCGTCCAAAGGGTTTGTCCCCACTGGTCCGCAGCGGCATTCCTGAGCCGCTCAGAGCTGAAGTCTGGCAGCTGCTGTCCGGTTGCCACGACAACCATGACCTGCTTGAGCATTACCGCATCCTCATCACCAAGGTAAAGTTACACGCAGATCAGGGAGGGACACCTGGGACACCACGTCGCATTTACATATTTCTCATGTTTTTATGTTGACATATGTGAGCTGATATGGGACACGTCTTGAAAACAGTCTCACAGGTTCTACATGTACATGGTTAGTTTTGGTCTAGAAGTTGTTCTTGGCTTGTTTGTCAATGGAGACATTAGCAATTAGTGTTAATACCATGCAGTCGTTAACACTCCCCTTGTTCTCCCAGGTGTTTTGCAAGTCTGTGTTTTGGTGGAAACCAGAATTTTGATATCATGTCACTATGATGAGAATACGTTGGGGACAATATTTGTCCTTATTGTGTTGTAGAGTACCAACATCACTGACACCGGTGTTCATCTGGACTCTGTGTCATGTTTAAATGCACGTACTACTGTTCTCTGGACTATAAGAGCTCATGTTGTCTCTTCGGCATCCTGAAGAGCTCGCAACCTCTTGGTGCAGCTTCATTTTGTCCTTTGTGGTCAGTTGTGTTGCATAAAATGTTGTCATATGTACCGATGCACCGGCACTGTCTGGATAATAGAAGGATTTGGTTCTGCTGCCGATCGAGGTCACTTTCACTATGTTTACTTCAGCTTTTATATGGTGTTGCAGATCATACTTGGTCACAATTCATGAATGTGCACATTTCTGTGTTCTTGTTGCTGTTGTGTGTGCACAACTGGGCACATTTGAATTCGTTGAACAGTGGATAGCATGATTATGAAGACAATATGTATTACTGTGATACTTCAGTGATCCTATAAATGTTAGCACTTCCCCAGTTTCTTGTAGTTTTAATCTTTACAATTTTTTTTTTCTAAAGCTAGTAACATTTTTCACCAAAATCACTTAATCTGATCAAGCTGTTGTGTAACAAAGGTCCGTGACCCACCCATGGATTTTTAGTAAGAGATTTGTAAACCAGTGAGGGTGAGAAAGCCACACTGGACCAGAGTGGAGCAGCAGGAGGAGCTGATATAAATACGAAGCTCAGATCCTTTATGGAAAATACAATAGTCTTTCTCTTTGCTGCACAGAGATGGATGAAACTACCTGTCTGGATCAATAACAGAGAGAGGGATGGATGGAAAAGGGAAAATGGAGAGATGGAAGAATGTGGCCCCATAAATATGAGGTTGTAGTCACTTAGGGAGAATAGGAGAAAAGGAATGTGTGTAAATGTCCAGAGAGCTTTCAGATTCCTCTCTCCTGAGCCACATATTTTTAAGTCGTCTTTCACCTGTTCTCTAAATTCCCTTTTTTTCTTTCTGAACAGTTCTATTTCTCTTGTCATATTTATCTGGTAAAGATATATTTTCATTTGTACTTCACGCCCCATTTCTCTACCTAGCTTCCACTGTCCTTTTTCTTTCTCTTTCCTGTTCTATCCTTCTTTTCCCTCGACCAGTTCCTCACTGGTCTGTTTGATAAACCATCTTTCTTCATAGCTTATTCTCGTTCTCCATCTCTTTCCTATGTGCAGTGTTTTTTTTATGCCTAGTATCTCTTTGTCTTTCATTCCATAAGACCAAGATTTTGTAGTTCCGCTCATTTATTCTCATTCCACTGGCTTGGCCACACCCCCGCAGCCTCTGTCTTACTGGAGTAGTGATGGTATTGATAGGCTGGTGGCGGGGCTATTAATAGCTACACCAAATGAATGGAATTGAGGTAAGATGAAGGAGGTAGGGGGCGAGGGGAAGGAGCCAAATGACAGCAATGGCGAGGGTGATGTGGAGCTTAATAATGTCTGTTGTCTGGGCTCAGTGAGGATATTAATGCTGATTGAATTCTAAGTAACTGGACTGTCGCCCTTATGGAGGGGACACTAGTGTTGTTAATCAGCTCTGTGCCTCACCTGCAGTTCTGGACAGGCATTGTGTTAGTGTTGCACAGCAGATGGGTGTTAAACCATGTCCAGTTTCTGAACTAGAACTACAGTATATTATTGACCCAGATGTCTGTTTTATAATGTGCTCAGTAATAGAATTGATATTTATAGTGTCTTTAAAAAATGGTATTGGCATTGGCTATCATCCAAATTGTTATTTTTAACTCTGGTATCAGTATCAGCCCTGAATTACACAATCCCTTGATATGGACAAACTTCTTGGACAGGAAGCAAGAAAACATTGCACAGATGAAGATTCAGTATTGTGAAAGAAATGAAGGCACCAGTCACCAACTTTGTTGTCTTGAGTTGCGATGTTATTGTATTTATGCCTGTGCCGCTGCTATGAAAACCCATTATGTAAAAAAAAATCACATGATTACATAGGTTGAACACACATCACACTTTTGCTGTGTGATTCTGCCTCCAAATCACTGTTTACCATTGAATTCAGACTCAAGTACATGGATGGTTCGTTTTTCATGCGTGATACATTAAAACGAGTCGATGCCTTTTCATAATCCACTTTCCACTTGTTCATGTCATATCTCTGAGGCAATAAATCACATTGCAAGTCCCCAAAATGATATTGTCCAGTGTGAGCACTGAGCATTTAGCTGCATGTGGCCCTTGGTCGACAAGCTTGATATCATATATTGCAAGTGTCATGCTCAGTGCTGTTCTGCTCTCATTTACAGTCATCACACAAACACTCACACACACACACACACACACACACACACACACACACACACACACACACACACACCATGGCCTGAGGGCATCTGAGACTCGGTTGGGGTTGGGGTATGGGGGGGGGGTTACAAGTGACATTTGAACAACCTTTTCGTCTCCCTAGAGCTGAACAAGACCAAGGTGTACTGCCACGCTTGAACCTACAGCTTAAAAAAGCTCAGCCAGCTATTTCTAGGTCCGCCTCTCCAAAGACCAATCTCACACACAGCACAGCCAGCGTGTTAACAGGGGTCAGGATCTCTCCACAGGTACAACGGCTGTAATCAGAAGCTGGAACAGCAGTTTCACAACAGCAGGAATATAAGGACCCTTATACTGTATGAAACTGAAGGTCTTCCAAGGAGATTGTTTTACAAATGGAATTATTATTTTCTTCTTCTTTACCTTTTACCTTGCTTCAAATAATGCCCTGCTCTTTTCTCGCCATCTAAACAAATCTCTACCTGTTAGAGGGTAACAACTATTCTCGCCAACTATTATTATTCGTTACAATTAGCACCAAATTGAAATGTTATACAAGTAATGTATATCAATATGCAACTGGCTAACTAGACAGAAACGCAATACAAATATAAAATTTTTTAGTGAAAGCATCTTTCTATCTTAATCACTGTTATTAATGAGGATCCAACTGTTTTGTTATACCATTATTTTTATTTGGATATTGTGGACGTGCTTAGGCCTTAACCCCAGTGCTATCTCCTGCTGAGACTGTTTTGACTCCAAGTTATATACGTTAAATCCTTTCTAGCTGTAATTATTTATTGTCACTGTCATTTTCCACTTCTTTCCTGACCCTAAACCAAACCCCACCCAAGACTCTACAAGACCCGTTCTTTATGATCTGATCATGTAATGAAATTTAAGCGCAAATAAGACTTTTTCATTTTGATGTTGAGTCATATTGAGACCGTCTGTCAGCTTAGCGATGACATTTAACATCATTCTATAATCAAAGGTAACATCAGTCATGCAGCCGTGCGGGCTGGAATAATGTGACACCCACGCATGATAACCCACATACAGATACATGGAGTACAATGTACATAAGATAGGCTGCCATGGTAACTGCAAAGGTCTATGGACTTCACTCTGCTTGAAGTTGTCTCCATGACAATTCTGTCTCCTTTCGCCTCTGTCGCTCACCATTCTGCCTTAGTTCATTAAGTAAGTTATATTTGGATAATTAGAGCGTGGGTAGGTGGCTAGCTACTGACAAAATCATCCCAAATTTGACCTATTACTTGTGCAAACTTCTGGCAACCTTTGCACTACTGTACCGCATGTTTGCAGAGGCAGCTTCGAACTAGATAGTTGTGGAAGTCTATATAGTGAGTTGAAGAGGTGTTTGGCAATGCATGTTGGTATTTGCCAAATCTTATAATTGCTTCTAAACTCATTGCTGTAGTGGAAAATATTCTGTATGGAAAACTAAATTTTTTTTCTTTTCATTCACTTTTCACCCCATGCATGAATTCCACCCCCCTGGCTGAAAATACAGTATGCATACATGCATAGATACATGTTGTTCACATACATAAACATAACTCCACTGTGCCCTCCTATACTTCTCCCACTAAGACACTCCCCACTCTTCCATCCTGCTTCTTAGTATCTGACTGGACCAGCTGCACTGCATGGCTTCAACACAGCCAGGGAGCACCACTTCCATTCCCCCCACCTTACAATGTATATGTATTCAGCGCGACCCCCTCCCTTCCTGGCGCTGTGCGTGTCCATAATACAGCCCTGAAGCTTCCATTCACATATCCAGAGCAGGAACCCAGTAGGCACCATAAGAAGGACACACTGCCTTTCTTCCTCAGCTTCACGAATTTCAATATCTGGAAAAGAAAAACCAACAGTAATTGAATCTGTTATTTCTGTAGTCTGGTCATTTTGATTTATTAAAACAAAGTAACAGGAGAATAGTAACATTGAGACAGGGTTTGTTTTATTATACCGTTACAAATGTGTAGTGTAGGCAGTTGTTATTTCACTTAAAGCCATTTTACAACCTTTTCTTATATGGAAATTAACATGGAATGCTAAAGCTGTAATACAATGATTTTATAAATAAAGGTGTTTGTTATAGCTGTAATTATGCTGCTATATAGTATTGAATACATCCATTATGAATGCATTAGCATAGCCTCCTAGCCACGCTGACACTGATATGACAGCTGGGATTAAGATGATCCACCCTACAGCGTCTTCTTTGGTCACAACACTTCTGTCTCAGTGCTCATACCGACTGTAGCCCCACAGCTACAGTAGTACTCTTCGTCTTCCTCTTCCTCACTGCAGAGCTGCACCAGCGTGAGGCTCCTAATACAATTCAAGTGCAGCAATTAATACCTTCAACAATGGGTTGCATTAATTTTAGCACCATTATAGAAGTGATGCAAATTATTTGCAGTGCAACAGCTGCCTTAATACTACTAAGGTTTGGAAACATTTTGCATAATCAGCAAAACACTGTAGTACTGCATACATTGAGAACTAATAGGCTGTTAACAAATTTAGTATGTATGTGTATCTATGAGAAAAGTATTGCCTTTGTGTTAATGGTGATAGAATGCAAAATTCAATATTGACCAGCGTCTTGATTTTCATCAAAAAAAACACAATTTTTTTTTACAGGTGACTTAAAGATGCATGTTAAATGCTGACCCACATGCTGCAAGGACAATAGGAGCTACAGAATAATGAATATATATATATCACAACCTGATCGGTCAGAAAGGTCTTCACCGCCATGTGGTGTAAGATTAAATGAAGATGATGAATGGTGATTTCTGTCGGCAGCCTGCCTTTGACCTTTAGCTCACTCTTTAGCCCTTTTACCATTCAATTGCAGGATTCATGGTGACATTGTGCTGGAGGTGAAAATGGTCAAGACATTTTTCTGTTAAGGGTGTTCAACATAAATTGGTGTCATGTGATAACAGTAGCTGTGCACAACATGCTAAGCGCTAGTTCCTATCTTAATGTTTGACCTTTTCCCCCTCCCACTGTTTATGCTTCATATAAGATCACTGTTATATTGACAAGTAATAGATTGTGCCAACTACTTACTGCCAGAAACAATATTCACAACTGGATGCTTTTTCATTTCTTATTTATGCGACAGATTTAGAGCTGCCTTACACAACCTCCTATGGCTACAACAGGACTCAGACGTGACTGCAAAATTTGATCTTCAAAAACCAAAGATGGCATTTCAGTAAAGTGCACACCATACTGACTCTTCATTCCAAGCCTGCTGCATGGCTGTGGTGCTTTATACTCCGGGATACCAAAGAGCCGAGAGTCAGTCTGGCAGCAGTCTCGCTTTCGCTGGATTCAATACTTCAATCCTTATATTATTTAAATGGGAACAGCTCTAAAGGCAAACACAACTGATGTTGTCAATGCTTTAGATTCTTGTTCAGTGCCTTCAACCTGGGAACTGAATCAAGACAAAGTTTGGCCGACGGTTGCTAAACATAAATACTGGCTTCTGCCTGCTAAGCAGGTTTAGTATTGGTTCATTGATGTTGCTTGCTGAATGTTGGAATCCAGGCTGTTAACCAGTGCTAATCTGCTGCACCAACCACATATTCCTCCGTGGTCCAGCCCCCAGACTCATAAACGAGAGGGTTGATAGTAAGCAGAGTACAAAAGTCACTACATTTATATTTCACAATTTAAAAGATGTGTTCGTTGCAATCTGTCGCAGATTAGTAAAATCAAGTGCTGTTGAAATCAGTGGAGATTAAACTCATGATTATTGGGACGCAAACTGCATAGTACAGGTATAGGACTATTTGCCATCACAATACATGCCTGTACTCCAATTCAATATCATTGCAGTTAAAAAATAAATCTGTCACTATGACACACATTATACAGAACATTGAGCAATTGCTCAGTTTATGGAAGCATAACATAATGTTGCGTCAGTATTCAGTGTTATCAGGAAACTCATGTGTGATGGGTCATAATCCATTTTGCCGCAACTGAGTAGACAACAGTTGCATCTGTATCCTCAGACTTAATGGTTTTGTCGAAATTATGGCATTCAGACCAAAACAAAAGACGACAAAGGAAAACAGAGCTCAACTGATGTCAATAAAACAGGAAAAGATGAAAAGCAGTGAAGGTCTGCAGGTCCCTCTCCAGGATTGGGGGAATGATTGTGTTGTTTTGGTTCTTTTCATTGTCACATGAAGGCATAACTTAATACCATTCTCATCATTTCTTTCATTTCAATATTTTTTGTTGCACCTTTTTGGAGACATGTCTGACACATTTGGCAAACATCTCATAATCTGTTGCACAAAAAGTACCGTTTATATGTCAACAGACATCAGTGTGGATTATTTCAAGTATAGTTTCAAACCAAATCCCATGCTGTCTGTCATACCCTGGCTGAGTAGAATACTTCTTACCATCCTTTTCATTCAAGGGGGCGGCTATGGCTGAGGGGGCTAGAGTGGTCTAACCAGAAGGTCGACGGTTCGATCCTCAGTTCTCCCCATGCATGCCGAAGTGTCCTTGGGCAAGATACTGTAACCCTAAATTGATACATCATAGATGTTGAATGCACTAATTGTAAGTCGCCTTGGATAAAACCATCCGCCAACTGACATGGAATGTAATGTAAAAGACCAAATCTGACCAATCACATGCTTTTTGGTGATTGTGTGACCTTCTTTGGGTCTACAACTGTAAGCTAATCCTTTAAAAAACACCTCCTTACTCACTTTACTGGAAGTCGCCCCTCTAATGTAGATGTTAACTCCCTGCTTATGCCAACAAATTGTTGTTGAGACTGGAATCACCAGGAGCCCAGGGGTGGATGAGGGTGGGGTGCTGGGAAGCAGTGAAAGGTGAATCAGCCTCCACCTTAGTTTCCAAGTGGCCCTGCTGACTTTGTTTTGGAGCAGAATGAATTATTAATGGTGGCCTTCTGGTCATGTTTTTATCGGTGTCCACCCCCAAAGCACAGAACACTGTGCTGAGACACCTCCATTGACTGGCATCTTCTGCAGTGACAGCAGAACTTGCATAGTCTTCACTTTGCCTCTTTTTATTTTTTGTATTCCTCTCTTTCTGACCACTCTCTCTGTTATTTTTCTTCATTTCACCGTTTCTCTGAGTGACCAAATTAACCAACACAGGTGCAGAAGAATATCTTGTCTCCATGACAATTAAAGAGCCATCCCTCTACATTGCAGGCTTACTTGCAATCCATTTCATAATCAAATTATATGAAACGCACTGTATTGAACCTTAACATTTAAATTAATATACAGTCCATGTTGAGTTTACATAGTGTAAAGGCTGACTGCAGAAGAGGGCAGGTTCAGTGCTGTTTTCCAAGGCAACCGTTTCACATCAACCTTGCAGCCAGCCGCTCCTTATTGAGCACATTGATAGGCTCTAATCGGAAAAAAATTAAACTCTAATTTTAACAAATTGGCAGTGAATGTTTTTCTTTTCAAGATTCCCCCCCCCCCAGTTTGTTTTCATCCACTCTTCTGCTTAGCCAGGTTGCTGTCTCTCGACCCTCTTTATCATCTGCTGGCCAAGGATTCTCCCAACTAGCCACAATTCCTAGCAACTATATCCCGAGGGGCAAGCAAGACTGTGCAAAGCTGTTGAAGAATAAAATATCCAGATGAACCTGGAGCCTCGCTGGATAAGGGAGAGGATGTATTTTATTAGGGTCAGCAGTCCTAGATGGATGTAGACGCCATATATATCCAACAAAGTAGTGAGACTGTGAGTGACTTATGAGACTGTTGTGAAATGTGCATTTTGTCGTTATTTGCTGATATACTGACATATTAGGGCTAGGTAGATGCTTGGAGATGGGAGAGGAGGAAATGGGACTGTAAGAGGAGAATGAAGTAAAATGGGGAAGGAGGTAGTGGTGGGGTGGGGGGAGCGTGGGAGGGGGAGCGTGGGAGGGGGGAATTTAGTTAATAGAAAATAGAGTGAGAGATAAGTAATATGTAAATAGGAAATGTATCCAAATTTACCTCTGGGAGAGAGCCAGTGTGTGAGACAGAATAATGTGGCAGGGAGCCTCAGGTGCAGCTGGGAAGAGGAGGCGGGGCAATGAGCACGAGGCCAAGGGAGAGAGAGAGAGTGAGAAAGGGGAGGGCTTTTGTGCGTGCGTGCGTGCGTGCGTGCGTGCGTGCGTGCGTGCGTGCGTGCGTGCGTGCGTGTGCATGCGTGTGTGTGCAAGCTAGAGAGATTGTGTGGAGAGAGAGGGAGGGAGGCAAGTGTAAGCCAGTCACAGCATCTCTCCTTCTCACTGCACCAGGGCTGAGGGAGTCTTCGTCCCTTTGCTTCCCCCGCTGCAGATTTTACTCATTTCCATCAGCGCAGTCATCTTTTTTTCTCCTGCTTTTTACTTGCTTTTGACAGATGCATTGCTTTCATCTCTTTCTGTGTGCCAAGATCTGAGGATTTATCTGCTAACAACATGGGTTGCCCTGTTTAACGGAATTAAAATGCGGACGCTTGCAGAGGACAGTGCTTAAGACTGGGACTCCAACCGAGACTTGTTCTTTTCTTTATGTTGCTTGAGTGGATTCCCCTTTTGTTGCAATGCCGGTATTTTGTACAAGGCAACAGACACACTGAGAGAGGAGTTTAAAACAAGGCTATACTTAGCTTCAATAGTTAATACTTGAATTGACTAATTCAAGTTAGAAAGTCTATGATTGCATTAGGCACTTGAGGAGAAGTTGCTAAATCTCTTCCTGCGGATTCTTCAGAAGGTCACAGCAAAAATGCTAATAAGTTGATGGGATAAATAAGTGGATTGCTGAATGATCCCCACACCCCTCTCTGCAAGTGTCTGCCACAGGATTGCTGAGGAGCCAAAGTGAGTGGAGCGCTGAGTTATTCAGCCGGCCTCTTATTGCTCCTGGAGAGTCCTTTCACCTGCCTCCACGGAACTCAGACATTCAACACTTTCATCAACTACTGGCCTTTTACATTTGTTTATCTTTTGCAAATTGCAGTCCAGAACACTGAGAGGCAAGTTTGCACATTTGGATTCAAACTTTACATCACTTTAATGGCAGTACTCATCCAGACATTTTGATGCGCTTGGTTGTTACCTTATTCTGCCTGTGGATGCCTTGTAAACACATTTTCCCCCCAGCGCCATGTGTGTTGAGAGAGCAGTGACATTATCTCCTGCGGAGATCTCCTTGTTGTTCTAGCCTGTGTCTGTGTTTTGATTCAGACAATAGCTGGACATTCATGGGCTCCAGACACTGACCAGCGGACCACCAAAATAAGGGAAGCCTGCTGTACCATAGTAAACACATGAGCACATTGAAACTTTGGATGTAAGAGATGGATGTAATTATACACCAAGAGAGACTCTCCTAAGAAGCCTTTTCTCTCCCCAGGAAATAGTTGCTTAAATGTATTTTTTGAAAGGTAATTGCACCCTGTAAATTTGATCTGATGTTCTCCTCCCTCGAATCTTCTGTGTTTTCTGCCCTTGCGAGGACAGTTTATGCTGTGAGATGAGATGAGGCCACTGACTGGGAGGCAAAGCAGCAGGGAAACTCGCCTTTGGGATAGATGCTGGCCACAGCACAATCGCTACTCTGCCTTAGGTTTACTGAAGGAATACAGCTTTTTTTCCCCTCTCACGCCCGACTGTTACCCACCCACTACTTTCACTAACCATGAGTGATTGGAAAAGGAGAGCCGAATGGCTTGTCCTACTATTCCATAGCCTTTATTGATTTTCCTCAAGTCAGTGTTCATTTGATTGAGACCCAGCTATGTGAGTGTACGGTGAAAGAGAGAATGAGTGCAAGTGGAGAGTATTGAGCTCTGTTAACTGACCGGTGGTTGCAGATGCCCAGTAAAGAGCGGGAGGAGGCAGGCAGTTCTCCAGTTTCAGGCCAGCTGCCGTATGGGTGGCACACCACAAACCTGACCCACCTGGATAGCACCCAGAACAATGAACCAGTCTGAACTGACAACGGACCCGGTGCTCACTGCCAACAGCAGCCATGGAGACTTCTTTCATGGACGGACCTCCAACCACTCTTGTCCCTTGGGCTGGGGGCTAAATGAAGGCCTAGAGACTTGCGTACTGGAGACTGCTGTCATTGTACTTCTGACAGTGCTCATTATTGCAGGGAACCTGACAGTGATCTTTGTGTTCCACTGCGCCCCCCTACTACATCATTACACTACCAGCTACTTCATCCAGACAATGGCGTACGCCGATCTGCTGGTGGGACTTAGTTGCCTGGTGCCCACCCTGTCTCTGCTCCACTACCCAGCAGGTGTCCAGGAGCCCATCACGTGCCAGGTTTTCAGCTACGTTATTTCTGTGCTGAAGAGTGTTTCGATGGCCTGCTTGGCTTGCATCAGCGTGGACCGCTACTTGGCCATTACAAAACCACTATCTTACAACCAGCTGGTGACACCATGTCGGTTACGAGGCTGCATCACCCTCATCTGTGTCTACTCGAGTCTGGTTTTCCTGCCCTCCTTCTTCGGGTGGGGTAAGCCAGGATATCATGGGGACATTTTTGAGTGGTGTGCTCACTCTTGGCCAACTTCTGCCCTTTTTACAGGCTTTGTAGTGTGCCTGCTCTATGCACCTGCTGCACTTGTTGTCTGTTTCACTTATTACCACATATTTCGCATTTGCCAGCAGCACAACAGGGAGATCAGTGAACGACGAGCACGTTTTCCCAGCCAGGAGATGGAGGCTGGTGAGGGGGGTGGCAGTGGTGGGCATCAGGGAGGGCACGGACCAGATCGACGCTATGCGATGGTGCTCTTCCGCATCACCAGTGTCTTCTATATGCTTTGGCTGCCCTACATCATCTACTTCATGTTAGAGAGCTCCCATGTGCTGGACAGTCCTGCCCTTTCCTTCATCACCACCTGGCTGGCCATTAGCAACAGCTTTTGCAACTGTGTTATCTACAGCCTCTCTAATAGTGTTTTCCGCCTGGGCATGCGTAGACTCTCGCAGACAATTTGCTCTTTCAGCCACTGTGCAGCCGATGACAGGGATTTTGTGGAGCCTAAACCAAGGAAGAGGGCAAACTCCTGCTCCATCTGAAGGTGTGACTTCTACAGGACGAGAACTCTCCTGGAATCTATCAGTGGGAAATCTTAACAGGCTTAGCAGCTTGTTAACCTCCGGTAAAACTGGCAGAATCTAAACAGAGAATACTTTCTGTTAACTGACACTAGTGACGTTGCTTTGGTTACAATTATCCATCGTTCATTGCATTACCAGCTTTAAGGAGTTGGGTGTAGTGTCTAAACAGACAGAGTTAATGAGAGTTTGGCACCCAGTGATGGCTTTTATTCTATGCTATGTGACATAGGTGTGGATCAGATAGAAAGTAGTCTCCCCATGGTTTTCACAGCTTTTACATCTGACTATAAGTCATTAACCACCTAATTAGAAGAAAAACTCAACATTCTATCAGATTCACAAAACAATCCTCAGACATCAAACGTGACGCACTCTATTTCAGCCCTGTGACATTTTGTTAGTGTTTGTCAATCCATTGACCTTCTACTGGATGTCTCCTCATTTTCTAATGTATGCCTGTCATCAGCAGATACAAGACAACTTACACTTACTTGTGCTCATTTACCTGTTTAAAGATTGTAAATGCATATGTGAATTTGTAACTGGACGAACACACAAAGTGACAATGATAACAGCCATTATGCTGCTGATAAATATTCGATTGTGTTTGGCCGTGACTGTTCGAGAGGAAAGTGAACAGTTCTTTTCTGCTAAGGTATTTTGTATTGGGTCTCTACACATCATGAGGGTCGGTAAATAGCAGACAGATGCAGGAAAAATGTTCATGATGCACTGGTCAGGTATTCTGCCACTACTGATAAAGTCACCAATCTGCCAGTTGGTTGAAACTGAATAATGCTGTTTACTCAGACCTTCTGCAAAACGTACTAAATGATCAGTCAGTGAACAGCCATCTTCAACAGTAAGATGTCTAGTATTGCTCTGCATAGATAGTTGTGCAAAACTCACTATTAAATGACCACGTTAGACCATGTGAAACCTTTAAATCAGTTAAAATCACCAAAACTGTACATATTTACAAATCTATACAATGGACAGTCAAGTTTTTTCATACATTTGAACACATTGCCTACTGCAGTAGTGTCACCTGGGTCAAATTGTCCACAGATGAAGCTGCTTCCATTGTTTACCAATGTAGATATAAGCTGATTATCGTTGGTCACCAATTAATTGGTGCATCACTACGAAAAAAAAAGCACCTATTTGCCTGGTTTCACACTAACGCCTCTGTATTGAGGACCTCGATACAGAGGGGTTAGTGTTGAGGGCAGTGAACTGATGCTCTCGGCAGATAACTAGCCAGCACAGTGTTTTTCCCCAAGGGTACCCTTTGGCATAAAATAGCTCATCAGAGCCAGGGTTCCCACCATTGGTGTGACATTCCTGATATGGCTGTGTTATGAGTATTCTGCTAACAGTTTGATGCATGAGTGCTCATGACAGCCATTTCAAACCAGTAAATAAATATTACATCCCTCTTCCCCTGTGTACGGAGGGCCATGTACACTGGATAGTGAACGCAGGATAGAACTGGCAAAATCATACGTTATACGTATTTCACATTTTTATTTATTTAAATTAGTAATTGGTAAACTTGCCTGTGTCACATGCAGATTAGGATAAGAAGCGGCAGTGCTGACCTGAAGATGTAGCTTGGTTGACACGGTGTTATCTTTGTTAAGGTTGATGGTGGATTTTATTTCCTAGCAGCAGTGATCAGCGGCTCAGGTTAATGTGACCTGATCTGTCTAGAGGTTGCTGTGAGGTTAAAACTTAACTGATCTGAAATGACACGCTTAGTTGTGATAAAGGTGTAAGGCTATCAGTAGCTTATCTTGTGTTGGGTTTGTTTTGGTTTGGTGAATGGACACAGTATTTAGTGTGCACTCTTCACATGGCCAAACCGAACTGGGAGTCTCACTTTAACATTGGGGACAATAACACTGAATTTGAAGCTGGGGTTGTTGAAATGGATAAATGAAACAGATGACTGTGCTGAGAAGAGCAAACTAAAGGTTTAGGAGTCCTTAACTGTTTGTATTTTTTTGAAGAAGGGGTTTTAACTTAATTCTAAATTCTAAAACTATAATAAATCAATTTTTTGTTCTTGTAGCTAGGAGACTGTTTCCCAATCCTTGGTCTTTTGATAGAAAATGAGCAGATGATGTGTGCTGGTGAAGCAACCTCCCAGACTGCCTTTGGTTATGATTCTCACCCTTTGCTGCAGCACAGTACTATAGTCATTCCAGTCAATTTACCTTGTACACATTCCCTCGATCATTGGATCAGTGTCAAAATGTAATTAATTTTGCAAGAATACAGCCACGTACTATAGCCAATGATTTCTCTCTTTGCTTATATAGTATTCCGTGCTTTAGGCCTTGCTCGTTGTATATTTGTCCACGCTAGAAACCAAGTGACCCTAACCCAGTCCCTTGATATTGTAACTGTTGTTCCATTCTTTGCTGCTGAACAGTACCCAGTGTGAGTCACTTTAAAGCTGCATTAAGTGATTTCTTTGACCACTAGAGGCAGAAAGACTTTAATTGACCCACCCAGCAGCAACAGATCTACATGAGCATTCCGGTAGAGTCTTTCTGGCCACCTTATGAATGTAAGCAAATGTTGTTTTCAAGCCAACTGTCTTTTGGGTTAATCACATGCTCTATTTTCTTCACCAGCTACTTGTTTACTTTAGCTCTTTGCTATTTTGCATGAGGTTTGTAACGTGCAGTCAACTTGAAATAGTTATGTGCTGGTAGTTGCTGCCCATGGTTTCTACTGTATGTGCCAGCATTGGTTTGGTTTTGTTGGTTCAGACAACTGAGATAACCAAATCGTTGAGGTAAAAGCAGCTGTATAAAGGGGTGTTGAGTCTCAGAGAGATCATCAGCATTCATCACCCTTTAACATAATCAGGAATTATTTGATTCATTGTTAATATTAAAAAAGTATTGCTTTATGCAGCTTTAATGCAGAACAGATTGTTCTGTATACGTGCCTAAAGATGTATTTTGTAGGAAAAGTGGAAAAAAAAAAGATGCTGAGAAGTAATTACTGTTACATGGACATGCTGCACTTTTTAAAAAACTTTTTCCAACTACATGAACATACCTTGTAACTATTTAGGTTTATCAAGGTACATATGATTTCATTTTCCATGACTTTGAGATAGGGTTTCCACTTAAACCAATAATAGGTCAAGTCAATCATTCATCACAGTCAAACTGACTCCTATGTTCAAGTGGGTTCATGTTCTATTATCTGACATCTACATCATATCTGTAAGATACGAGGAGACACCAGATTTGTCTGAGTCTTGTGATTTCCCTTTTTTTACCTATATGACCTGAGGAATAACAGTAGGAAAACACAGCCTAGCCTTGTGATTTCTTTATATTCATCTTGATAGCTTGAGTTTTTTGTGCTCCTTTGGAGCATAGTGCCGTGAGGTAGTAGATGAGGTTCATAGGGTCTAAATTAGTGCTGTATTATCATTACAGTCTGGTGACAAACAACAAAACAACACTATATATGATGGGAAACAAAATTCTGTGATGACCTTAAATACAATAGCTTTGTTGTTACCATATAATGTGCAAGTTGGAATATTCTATTAAAGTGGAGATTACAGTATTTGGTCAGATGTTGCACAAATATTCATTCCTTTGTTGGGCTTTTATTTTGTAGAAGGTTATGTAATGTATGTGTCTTGGTTCAGGGTTTAAAAAATCCAAAAGCCATTCATTGAATATTTAAAACAAATGAATTGTTAATATGTGTCTGTATTACACTGACCAAACTGACGTGTTTAGAAACTCAAAACTGTTCAAACAAGTTGTCCTACTTTGAAGTGCATTGATAGGGACTTTTATTTTAGAGAGATTAGTAAAAAGTTTAATTAAAGGTCAACATGTATTTATTTATTAAATTATGTTTATACCTTTACACAATATACTGTATATGGGTATACTGTATGTAAAGTGTGTGTATGTTTTTAAACTGCTGTATAGCCAAAAGAAAATTCAGAAAAAAAAAAAATCTGACAAAGGTGTGGCACACCCATTTGTGTTAAATCAACTAGGCTGCTAATGATTTAAGTAGGAGGCAGAGTGTGTTAAATTACACAGTATCTATTTTTTTATTTTGAAATTTTGTCAAAGATTATGCTGTTGCTGCCAATCCAATAAAGATAAAAAAAATAGTAGACATTGACATTTGTGAAGTCGCTTTTGTGAAATATGTGTGCTTCTGTGGTGCCAATCACCATTTAGACAGATTTCAGAGCTGCCCTCTTGTTTCCTCCTCTTGGCTAGAGATGTGGACTCGTGACTGATTCTCCTGTACTTGATGGGATCTGTGCGATAAGCCCAAACCTGCCTCTGCAAACATTTTTAAGCTGCCTTGAGCAAGATGGTGGGATAGAGAATTATTTATTTTAATTAGTTAATGTGTAAGTATCAATGTAAGCAAGATACGTGTGTATTTTCATGAATAATGCAAATCTAGTGACAAGTAAAATGTATTTAGTTTCGTCTTCTATCTGATAAGCAGATCAAATGCCCAAGTTATGCATTTTCCTCCTTGGAGAAAAACTACTTAGGATAAAATGGCCACCCTGTAATTTTACAGCCATTTTGTCAGAGAGTAAAACCCTTTGGTGGAATCTAAAGTCCCTTTCCAAAGAAGTTCTGGCTCCTGAAGTTTGCACCAGAAATCCCAATTTCTTTACCTTGTAATTTAAAAGAGAGATGAATAAGAGGAACTCAAAGGTGGTACTTGAAGAAGATTAAGACTTGGAGAGAGAGAAAAGATGGCTATGTGGGTGGTTAGGTAGTGTGGGTAATTATTAATTGTGGGAAGTGTTATTAAACTTTGTGATTATGTATTTTTTTATATAGTTTTTGTTTTGTTTAGCTTGATTTTAATATAAAAATGACATTTGCACTTACAAAATAAAAATCCTATTCATTATATTTCCACACCTTTTATAAAATACATTTTGTATTGTCACAGATCTTAGTCACTTTTGACATTGCTATAGAAGTTGCATGTCTAATTATCAGCACGATGAGCCACTCTGAAATTGTTATTTAGAGCTACATAAACTTGTATCCAGCTATTTATGCCCAGTGATGTGGAAAATCAAAATTGTTGCACGGCATAAAGCCTAAATACACAATCTTGAGTCCTATCATTGTGGGTGTTGATCCAGTGTGTTTAAGTTTCGTTCCAGCAAACACTTTCAAGAGCAGGCATTTTTGGATGCTGTACCAGTTTTTTTTTTATTTTTATGTTTGATTTGTAGATTTGGAACAAAAATCTGTATGTGTTCCTCCTTCCAAAGAGCACTGGATCAGCCAATTAATCAGCCAAACCAAGAACAGCATCCCGGTCCAGGCCTGCTCAATATTCATGGCTGACACTATATCAGGAATTCCCTTTTATTTCCACAAATGGCAGCACTCGCCTCACTTCCTCTTTCCCTTTCCATCCTGCCACTCTCCTCCTCCTCTTTCCGTCCTGATTGAGAAAGGACCACCTGACCCTCTTTTGTGGCTGGGAAGTCATAATTGGAGGGGAAGCCAGTTCCTGCCTCTGTGTGTTAATGGTGAAGCCTTGCGGCACCCACCGAAAGCCTTTGATGGCATAAGGAGGACACACTCGTGCTCCCACACACCAACACTCCCTCATACATCTTGCATGGCCTCAGTCTTTGAAAACATCGGCTGGCAGCCTGAAAGCTGACAGGTGTTACCCTAGTCGTAGCCGGCTCTATGTCCTTACAGTAGATTATGTGCAGTGTTTAATTTAACATCTATTTAACCATTTACTAGAGTGAGGCTGCATCGTTTCTGTGAGGCTGTACTGCTTTGAGCTAATTGTCAAAAGGGGATCATTAGGATTCCTCCTCTTGGAGTTTGTATCTAATTTCATAGTAATCCATAATCATTCATGATTTTATTTCAACCTGGAATGAACAGAAATGATGGACCAATTAATTGCCTCCAATGTGGTTAAAACGTGAGCATGCTTGCTCCTATTCAGGAACAGCACATGATAATCCAAGTGTCTGAGCCTGAGAGATAACTAACTGAGTGTGACCAGGCCAATGTGACCGAACCACTTCTTTTTTTTTTTTTTGTCTGAACCCAACTTGACCCGACAAGTTTGTTCCTTCCATTTCATCATCGGACTTGATAACCATTGGTAGAGAGGCTCTCTATCCAACAGTGGAAACTTGACCGAGAGCTTTCTGTTTCATATTTTCTAAGTGCTTCGACTCTCCCAATGTGCACATTGGTTTTACCTGTTTGCTAGTAAGGCTGACTGTTCCACTTTCAGTTTGGAAAAAGTCTGATTCTGCAATTTTCACTTATTGTCCTTTCGATCTCTGTGGCATCATCATTCTCTTCTTGGTTCTTGCTTAATGCTGACTACACAACTAAGGAATTCTACCTCACCCTTGAGCAACATAGGATCTCCTGGCTAGGGGCAAGTACTGAAAACCAATTAAGGTCAGGGTTATTATTTATCTGCTCGGCCTGTGATGGGACCAGATTGGTTTCATTGCTGATTTAGCCTCTAATGCTTCTATCGCTCATGGTCACCTAGTATGTTCGGTGGTGTTCAAAGTAGTGATTTATTAACTTAAAAAATATTCATTGTTTTTTTTCACTTGAAATTTTAAGGGCAATTATTGTGTATTCAAAGCATACATGTGACTCAGTGGGTCATGCTAGATTTTCACTTGCCACCTATTAAGATTCAGGTAAACAAGAACATGCATAAAACATGTAACATATATGTAAGCTACAAAATACCTCCATAGCTTTCCAAATAATGATTTTTACAAAAAAAAATGTCTAGTACTGAGTTTAACACAGAAATTAGCCCACTAAAAGGGCTACTAAGGGTAACTGTAAAGTGATCTAACACATGGTAAATGCACTGAAACATTCCATGAAAGGTTGAGAAATACCAAAATTCTTCTTTCTCTATATTTGAACTGATTCTTTAATTGAAATATCAAAATCGCAAGTGCTACACCCAAAGTTTAGGTTAAATTTAGAGTGAAGGTCGGCCATGTTGCTGCGATGCTTAAAGGTTTGGAAAGCGTCATAAATAATACAGGCATCATACATTTTGTGATACACACCCAAACCTGTTTGTGTCTGTGTATGAATACCAGCCTCCTCTAAGTGTTCTCAGTTGTAAACCTCCTGTGCTCTGTCTGAGGTAAGCACTCTCAGGGACATTTATCATGTGCACACACACACACACACACCAGAGACACTGAGGGGGAATCAGCATAAACAAAACAAAACATAAGCAACTAATAATAAACACGTTTAAATTATATTGGCTGAACTGTATGTGGACTGAAAACGTGGCATAGAGGTTAAGATATCTTTTTTTTAAATAGACATATATGGTGCTCGCTCTAAAGAGTAGCTGTTAAACAACTGACAGTTTAGTTCATATACATTTTGTTAATTTAAGGTGCAATATATAATTGCTCTTTAAAGACAGTACTGTCAATGCTAAAGTGAACAATTATCTCGTATATTTTTTGTGACTTAGTCATAATTATAAAAGGCTTTGAGGCGCAAAAGTATTCAATATTTTACAAGTAAAAGATGAAATATAGGAATTTGACAGAATATCAAATTTAGAAAGACAGCATCCACAGCCGTAGCTGCCGTGAGCAGCCAGTTATTGATTCACTTAAACAAATGTAATGATCATTACATCTGTGATAGACTGCTAGCAGTGATCTACATCACCGCCACTCTCCATCACCTCTCCATTCTGTCCATGCCTCATGTTCAGAGGCCCTGAATAATTTAACAGCAGTGGATGTACAGAGATGCATCATAGTGAGGACTGTACAATTTAAATGAAGGTTATGATAAACTGGATTTGAAAATCTCAATTAACATAAAAAAGGAAACTAATTTAATTTACTTTAATATTTTCTTTTTGTCTTGTAATAAGTACAAATACATTTAAGAAATATAGACATAATCACCCGCCCATCCGACGGATTGATGTCACTGATTCTTATGTCATTGTAAAGCCTTTGAGGTTTATTGTGAGAGAGTAATTTAATACAGTTTTTATCTTCATTTGATTTACATAAATACAAAAACTGTTGCATTGTCAATGCAACAATGTGGGTTTTCTGTCACCTGCATTAAAGCAAGTGAGGAATGTAAGTATTAGAAAAGCTTTACAAAAGTCGTCATTGCCCATTATAGCCAACTAATATTGGTCACATTTCCGGTTATCTGAGAACCAAAAGAAAGGAATTAATTTGGTGTTATTGCAATCATCCGAGTTACTTCTGTAAAGGTATCATAATGATAAATGAAATTGTGTCTAATTTTCTGCATTTATGTGTGAAACATAATGATCTTAGTTGTCAGACAACTAAGATCACCACTGATGGCCCTTTGAACCACGGACCAAAGTCTTTTGTATAAACAGAAAATGATTTTATTTTGACATAATAGACATTACATTACAACACACATTAAAACATTAGCTTTTGAGCTGCAAAACTTTCACTCGCTGCAGCGCTAAAGGAACATCTACATTTGTTTTTACTTTTCTTGACATAATTTAATTTGCACCACTATTATTGGACTAGCTGTTCATACATGCAAGGCACAAAGACAATCACCTTGAAGGACAGTGGAGGACAAACATGTTTTCTACTGGTAACCTCCCTGCAGACCTCAGGTACTGAAGCTCTGCCAGCAGATGTACAGCCAGCCTCTCTAATTTTCTGTCAGGGCATTTTAGATAAATTAAATACCATAAATCAGTCAAATTACCCCCTTGGCTCCTTAGCATATTTCCTTCCTTCTACCTCGCCTGTTTCGCTCTTCCTTTATCTCCCGCTATCCTGAGGTTGTGTATAGGCAATTATTCAGTAGTGAGTCCAGTAGTGGCCTCAGGTCATGGTTGATATGGCCAGTTCTTTCTCTGTGGCATTTAGCCCGGCTACGCGTGGACACGAGGAGGGAAGTGAATGAATTCGATAATAATAATAATTTGGGGTGTAAAGTGCAAGTAGCCATAGAATGTCCACAATCTCGTATTGCAATACAAGAAGACATTATTGTGATACTACCATTTTATAACTGAAACCACAGTCAGTTATTTCCACAAGCCGTCTTATCTGTAGAACTATGTGTTGACCGCAAAAAAAATCTTAGAGTATTGGATAATACACACATTCAAAACTTTGTGAGGGACACCTGTACACCTGCTTAGTCATGCAATTATCTGAGCAGCTAATCATGTGGTGGTTAATGACATGCATACAATCATGCAGGTCAGGAGCTTTAGTTGATGCTCATGTAGAACATCAGAGAGAAGGTGTAAAACTCTACATCAGTTTCCACTCCTGTCAGCCATGAACAGAAAAGTGAGGCTGCAGTGGGCACAGACTCACAAAAACTGGACAGTTGAAGACTGAAAAAGGAGAACCTGTAGTCTGGCTTGATGAATCAGGATTTCTGCTGAGGCACACAGATGGTGGGGTCAGAATTTGGGCGTCAACAGCATGAATCCGTGGAACCAACCTGCTTTGTGTCAACAGTCCAGACTGGTGATGTTGTAATGGTTTGGAGAATGTTTTCTTGGCACACTGTGGGCCCCTTAATGCCAATCAATCATTGGTTGAATGCCACAGCCCATCTGAGTATTGTTGCTGACCATGTGCATCCCTTTATGGCCACAATCTACTCATCTTCTAATGGCTACATCCAGCATAATAACGCACCACGTCACAAAGCAAATGTTAGTTACAGTGAACATTTGTGGCCTCTCCAGTCACCAGATCTGAATTCAGTTGAACACCTTTTGGGATGTGTTAAAACAGAGGATTGGCAATGAATGACAAACCTTCAGAAATGATGTGACGCAGTCACGTCAACATGGACCAGAAGCACAAAGGACTTTTTCCAACATTTTGTGGAATCCATGTCTTAAATAATTGAGGCTGTTGTGAAAGCAAAGAGAGGCCCGACCCAGTAATAGTATGTTGTTCCTGATCAAGTGCTCAGTGAGTGTATATCGGCAGCTTGGCCCATAGCTTCCTCAATGCAAAGGGTGAGGTGGAGAATGGAAAAAAGGAGGGTTTAGAATTGTATAATGGGTACAAAGAAAAGAGGGTAAAAAGAAGCAAATCTGGTTTATCAGTCATCAGGAGACAAATTCTGACTTAAATACACCTTGTAAATGCAATGATGAAGAACTGAAATTGCTAGACTGTACATGTATACATTTATTAGAAAATATAATTTTCATGAATATGTACAATGGTGAGACATTTATCCTTAAAAAAGATGAATTCAGTCCCTACATATAAGGGAATATTATTTCTTTCAGGTGAGCTGTTGTCCTGTCTGTCTGTGTATGATATAACTGCCAGATATCCAGAGCCACATGCCTGGTTACAGTTGAGTGTCTCCATTGTCTCCCTGATTCTTCCCAATGAAAATCAAGACTTAAGAGGCAGTGTGTCGCTATGGAAACCCTGAGTCTGAACAAGCAACAAGGTTTCAGATAATTTATTTGAAGTTCATAAACAATGTGCAATTAAAACCAGATTTTTAACAATGGCTCCAAAATAGCAACATCTGCATTATTCATTTGCTTGAGCTTTTATTCAGAACATGCAGTTGAAGTGAAATTGTGTCAGTGAAGGAATCTAAAAACATACTTGCTGCTGTGTTTGTGTAGTAGCTGCATCTCAGCACTGCACAGGCCTTTATTATGAAGGTAATGTGGATTGAAAGACACTGCCCCATCTCCACGTGCAGACAGAACAATTCACACTTAAATGCATCCGCACACTAAAGTCTCTCAGTCTTCTCTCGTGGACCCACTGTCTGACCCTGCGCTCCACCAGTTTCATCCCTGGGGGTCTTCTGTCTCCGCATAGTAGAGATTCGACTCATATCCTCCAGTAAAAAACACAACACACAGAAAATGACAGATACCTGGAGGGATGCACTTAATCTGCTGACCTCAGTCAATGATGCTCTCTGTGTGTGCGGCAGATAGAGAGGACGGCATGCTTTTCACAGCATGTGTATTCTTCAATCATTTTGCAAAGGCACAATTCTGTGCACTAACCTCTTTGGGTATTTGAACATCTAGGTGACTCAGAAGTGAGGGATTCTGAAAGAAATACAGTTTGATCTCAACAGCTAAACAAATCTTTCATGCTCCGTCAGATGCCCCACCCCTCAAATATATGGATATCCATTGCCAAAGCATTGACTCTAGTAACACAGCTTGCTGACCAAAAGAGAAATATGGTGGAATCCACAGGGTTATTAATAAGGGTTGGAAGTGGACACGCGTCCTCGTATCGTACCTGAAACCAACAGACATTATAAAATAAAACAAACAACATGCACACAAACATAGTATCCAACACACAATGGTGTTGGCCGGGTTGTGGGTTAGCAGTCTGTCCCTCCAGTTGCTGCTGCGAGGCTAACATGCAGAGAGGACGAGATGATTTCCCAGAGCCAGCACAAGTCTGCTAATTTAATGATGCCAGACAAACAAATGTGGCACTGGTACGTGCTTGCTGACCAACCAGTTGAGATTAGCCATTGTTAACAGTAGAAACAGTCCTGAACTATTGGCTCTTTGGCAAAATGGAGCAACCTACATTTATCTGTCCTCATGTCTTACAGGGTTTCCATAAGGATATATGGACTAACTAGTTAGTGAGATTCAGGGGCATGCCAATTCATTTTCTTACACGATTGTAAACATGTGGTGAATAACTAAAGAAGAATTAGGAATACGATTTCTCCATCTGTTGCAAATGAATATCCTCTTGATCAATTAAGCTTTTGGGGCTATTCTTTGTCCCCCCCGCTGCTGTCTATTGTGTCAAGTGTTTCTCTGATGTTTTTGCTTGTCACCAAATTTACTGCAAGCAAAATTATAGAAATTTGGCCTTTTTGCTTTGTGCCTGAACGCTGTGTCTGCAATTCCGACTCCACAAATTGAAATGCAGAACCAGCCGGACCATTAAAATGCCACGGCAGCGATACAGAGACAGATGAATTTGCAATCTGCCAAGTGGGCCAGCTGTTGCCCCCCCCCTCCTCCTCCCTCATCCCTCAAACCTCCAGGGAAGCCTCCAGAAACTTCCTCGCCAGCTACCAAGGACAAAGGCCTCAGGGGGGAGCTGATTTTTAATTACTGGACTGCCTTCCTCTGAATATCACACCAATAGATAATCTCACTGTGTCCCGCAGAAATGAATAGAAATGAGGAGTGTTTGAGGGAGCCAGGTGTGTCAGCAGCGAGGGGTGGTGTCATTAGTAGGCCTGGCTGTCTCGCAGGCAGTAAAGACTTTGAAGTTGCAGTGCAGCGTGTGTTTTTCTTTAGAATTAAATGCAAAATAAGACCAAGGCATTTTAGGGGGGTTTTGGTCACAAAATCCTCATTAATCTGGGATTTGGGAAGTTTTTTAATGACATTTAAAGGTCCTATATTGTAGAAAGTTTTATTTCCATTTTGTTATTATTATAAAGCAGATCTAGGTGCTTTATAAATACTCTGAAAGTATCACAACGCTCAACATATAAAAGAAATGCACCAACTAGCCATCAGGACTTTTTGAGGTCACAAGTGAAGTCAGACAAAATAATGGGCATAAGTTCAAACTATGTTGAAAATTACATCACCGTCTAATTGAATTTACCTGCTAACGATTCAGATGTACAGTAGTTTGTGCCTCCGTCAGCACAGGGTGTTCTCCTCAAACCTTCATTTTTTAAGGAAGCCAGGAGTTGCCTCAGTGGAAATTAGTGTCAGACCTTTAAATTACCTAGAAAGCATTTCATAACAACCTTCACAAGGATGTCAAATATAAAAACAACTTAACAGATTTCCACCAAATTTTTTTGTAAGGCTGTGGTATGGGTCAGAGAAGATCCTAATAGACTTCAGTGTGGATCCAGATCAGGGGGCAGACACATTCATGTGAAGTGTTTATGATCCAAATGCAGTAGTAGTCACATTCAGTACTGGCCTTCCATAGAAGGATCTGTCGTCTATCCAAAAGATGAAGAGACTGTAATATCCTGTCATTTAGCAACCAGTCTTATCTCACCATGCCTCCCTCTCTGCCCTTTAAGTAATTTCTCCTTCCCTTTATATTCGTACTTTTCATTCTCCATTATCTCAATTCTCATAGAATAACTGAACCCTTCGGTTTAAATACCTTTGATGTCCATAACAAAAGAAACAATGCTGCTTCATGCGGACTCTTACTTGGAGGACCTCTGGGATTTAGCTCTTTAACACACCATGCTGCTGGTCCAACCCCGTCTCTGTTCTCTGACACGACCCATAGAGCAATACTCCCCAGTCAATATGATACCAGGCTCAGATGGCACATTTACTTCCTGACTCCTCTTTGAGACAATGGTGTCAAAGTGCCTTGAATGTGTGCATTTGATCCTCCACTCTGCCACGTTGAGAAGGGGTAGAAAACCCAGATGAGCCTGCTGACTGAGGAGAGGATCAATAATTAGGTTTGACACTGAATGGAGATGAGTAACACATAATCAGTGCTATAATTTGTCTCATCGGCTTGAGGATTGTGTTTTACTGTGAAACCTGCGGTTGGGAGCTGTTAAACCACCTACGCAAATTTAATTACACTGTTTTAATAGAGTTGTATTGAAATGATGCAGGTTTCTGTTTAAAGTTTTGTGAATTTGAATGGGATAAAACTCAATATGTTGATGCTGATTCAAAACTAGTACGACCCTCTTGTTCTAACACTTCACATAACAGCAGGGAGCTGCTGGCTCCCTTTGTTCAGAATATTCTAGATGAATAATATCAGCTGGTCTGCAAATAAACTACTCTAGTGGTGTTTGTTTGCGGTTGACCAGAGATATTCCCACCATAATATCATATTTGCTTTCAAGAGACAATGCTGACATTTCTAATCGTGTGTGGTGTATTGTTTCTTTTGTCAGGAACTGTACGTTGTGGCTATTGACATGTTTCAGAGAATACAGTAGGGGTAGACAGTATTTATTAGATCCTCTATTGTTGTTAGATGTCGTTTTATATTACAATATTGAATCCGGATTTAGTGCATTTTCTGCATTCCATCTACAGACTGGAAATATCTTATCCAGTGATCACAGTTTTTCTACGAGTGGCAGTTTCTGAAGTTGTTACGTAAAACATTTAGTTTTTTCTGTCTGGCTGTGTTCCCTCCTGTAATTATTTTGCACACACAGTTTGACTTTGTATCCAGCAATCTGTCTTCGTGGTTGCCTCCAGTGGTTTAACGCCAGCAGCATCATCTCTGATTGGCTGGGCTGTCACTTCAGGACTTTGTGGGCTCTGAGTGTGCAGCTGCCTGAACCTGGCTGGCGCCTTCGCTCCCACCTCATTGGTTTTGCAAAGCCTGGCTGCCTCTGTGTCGAGGGGTTCACCAGCCAGCACCCGTGGGCCCCCAGCATCCACACCAAGGAGTTACATAACTGTTAGAAGGGAAGGGTAACTTAATAGCTCGCTGCTTTCTCCAGAATGGTATAATAAGGTGATGGAGCTCCCTCAGAGTTTCTACATTTAAATTTGTATGCCTCTGCACCGGCATCAGCCAGTGGCCGGAGGCATTATTTTTTCGGGTTGTCCGTCCCATTGCCGTGAACGTGATCTCAAGAATGCCATGAGCGAATTTCTTCAAATTTGATACAAATATACCAAAGGACAAGGTCATGGTGGCCTCACGAAGTATGATTATGTTTTTCTTGAACATGATATCGGCTTCAGGGATTGTCTTCAAATTTGGTACAAACGTTCCCTTGGACTCAAAGATGAACTGATAAGATTTGGGTGGCTTCTAAGGTTACAGTGGCTTCAAAATACATGTCTTTGACCTCTTGAATGTGAGATCTCAAGTGTTTGAGAGAATTTCTTCAACTTTTGATCAATTGTCACTTGAACAAAGATTTTCTGATGAAGTGATTATGTTTCATTGGTCAAAGGTCACAGTGACTTTATATGAATCTTGAAAAAAAGCATGAAGAAATATGTACACGGGCACAGCACTGATTGTCACAGGCATACAACCGCAGTGCGGTAATTAATTTTAAACATTTAACTGCCACTTACATTCAGAGAGAGTGAGAATGTGAGAGCAGGTAGGTGGTTCATTATGTTTCTCAAGGACATTTTGACAGGATTGCTGTTGATAGACAGACTGACTCATGCTTCTAAAGCAAAATATTGACCTTGTGCTGTGAAGCACACTTTAAGTGTTGGCATAAAATGTACTCACTTTTGTTTCTTAGATGTCCTCTGTTCAAAAATGATTTTAGCCTCGATACATAAAAACAACTGTCCTTAGTGTCACATTGATGTCACATGGATGTAAGTGACCCCATGTAATCAGTCACAACCATACTCCTCTCCTTCAAATATTCTTGAGCAACACTGTTTGCTGCCCAGCTCATCTGCACAGCTGTAAGAAGGGGGTCAAAATTTCAATAGCGTTATATCCGCCAAGGCAGTGATTCCTAAGGCGTTATAAATATCTTGTAAATTTGGCTTGAGATTTTACAGTTTAACCACAGAGATTATCACAAAAAACTATAGATTAAAAGAAAACACAAATACAGCCAAATATATAGAACTTGAATTTAAAAAATAAAGATACATTTGTTTATATAAAATGTTAAAATAAATGCTAAATGCATAAATCTTTTATACGTTTCTTACTAAGTTTGAATATTGACGCATATTGTACGGATTTGCTGTGAAGGCCAATATCAGCCAATTGTTATCAGTCAACTGATCTTTTTGGATACACACTGCACCATTTGCTTGCTTAAACTAGAACTCTAAACATTTGGGGTATCTTTTCCATTTCCTAACTCCATTTGCTGTGCTCGGATAGTATCTCTCCAGTAGTTATTTATGCACTAACAACGGGTTGATAATGCATTTGAAGCATGTTTTGGTTTACTGCAAAGTGCAAATGCCTGTTCCCCTTTCCTCTATTCAGTGACAGTCTTACTGAGTCCTGATACTGTACCCCAGTATACTGTAGTAGTAGATCCATTGTAGGTACAGCCTGATATTCTTTAAGTAGAAAAACCTGACCTGTCTACCTGATACTGCAGGGACTTGCAGAGGGACAGCATGGCTAGACTTCACTAAGGTCACTGGTCATCAATGTCAGCTGACCTCAGATGACTGTCCAGTGGTCCTCAAGGTGCCCGGTTTTATCTGTCCTCCCTATGGAGACAGGAGGAAAGTAACAGGGCCTAATAGGCTGGAAGGCAAACAAGAAGTGGACGGGGGACTTTAACTGTCTGCTGCAGGAGCACACTTGACATGGAACAACTCCGGTGTCATCTCAGCTGTACCTACCTCTGAATGAAATGTTTTATCATAAAATGACAGGTGTTCACTTGTGTTGCCTTCAAGCTTAATTTAAATGAAGGCAGAGTTCCCGAGGAAGTGATTAACATTTAAAATATCCCCCTTAAGCATCTGCCCTTTTACTACTTTGCTCTACTACAGCAGCCGATGCAGTTTAGTTTCAGCCACTGAGTCTGAGTCTGTTCTTTCTCGTATGTTGTGGCTAGAACTGAATGCTGAGTTCTGTACAATACATAAAAAGTATAATTACAATAAGATATAATAGAAAATAAAGGCTAAGAAGTGAATAAAGAATAACTAATGATGTTTAAAAACCTGGGACAACATGCAAGTCTTTAGTTTAATCTTAATTCTTAATTGAATTTAAAAGGTAAACAAATACACAGCAATACAGCATAAACATGTATATATTGAAGTCATGCAATAGTATACACTAATGTAATCTATAACATTCATAACGTTTTGCATTTGTACAAAACATAGAATGCCTTACATGCTCTTATATGGCTATAAGGTTTCTCCAGACAGTTTTTTATGCAGAGGAAACCCTCTGACTCTCTGGATTAAATGATATTGAATGTGGAGGGTTGCGGAGGTGGAGTACAGGTTTGGACACATTGGACACATCAGCAGATTTTATTTTTAGCCGCATGTGTTAAGTAGTTTACCTGTTGGTGAGGTCTGAGTAATGGTCTGTCTGCCCAACAAGCCCCCAGGCTACAATTAGAGGAAGCCTCTCATTCCCCTCTGTGTACATATCCCCCTGCCCTCTCTTTATCTCCCTTTTTTTCAACTTCTGTCTCAGTCCGTCTCTCCTCTGTGTTATCTGTCTTGATCTCTCACTGTCTCTCTCTCTCTCTCTCTCTCTCTCTCTCTCTCCCTCTCTCCCACCCTTGCTCTTTTCCTCTCCCACTCTTTTTTTCCTTGCTTCCATCTCCTTTCCTTTCCTGCCTTGTTTACTGCCTTCAGTCAGTCAGTTTAAAAGCCACCAGGGGGATAAATCTGACAGTTACGCACGCGCACACACGCACACAGAGTCAAATTCAGACTGATACTGTACAGTGTTGATGCAATCTCCCTGCTTGTGCTAATGCTTTTTTAATCCTTCCATATTTATTATATATACTTTGTATTTTGTGCTGATATATAGCATTTATGCTCATCTGTCTACGGTATAAGGACAGTGCATGTATGTGGGCTGGAATGATATATGTATAATATTCTATGGTTTCAACTGATAAATGTCAGGATGAAAGTTTACATCTACTTGATTCCACGGACTTTTGTGCTTTCTTCCATTCAGCAGTGCACATTGTTTGTGTGCATGTGTTTGGACTGCGGGGCATGCTCTTATGAATATGTGTATATAGTCCTATTTTACACAGGCTTTACGGTCTAATAGGCTTCTATAGTCTTGCCTTGTCACTCCTCTGGAACAGCTTAGTGAAATTTGCATGCACTGGTTTTGCCACTCGGGAAGTATCCAACAATCCTTTCTGTTGCTGGTGTAAATCATCACACCACAAACCACCCACCGTCCACTTTTTTTCAAGTTCAAAAAGAAGAGAATACAAACGAAGAGGATTACCTGGAACCAAGTCTTTCCTTCAGATATGATGCTGCCTCTCTATTGCAGCCACACGTCCCCTGTCCTTATACCCCTGTCTGAAAATGGAACTAACGCATGGCTAACAGTCTTCTGGATATCTCTGTCTCTCTCCATTCATTCTCCTGTTGGGATGTTATTGCGATTTCCAGACTAAAGATCTTTTGGATGATGGAGGCAGTGCTGACGGTGCTGAGTTCTTGGCTTCTAACTGTCACTGACAACATCCAACTCTCTCCTCATTTTCAGAAGATGAAAATGTGTCCAGAATGTGTCTCCCCTCTATATGCAAACATTCACATTTCTGTTCCTTCCGCAAAGAGCAAATCATGTTGTTTTTACCCAGATGTGGGTGATAAAACATTTTCTGTGTGCTTGTTTGTCCACACAAGCAAGAGAGACACAGGGGAGAGGGGGAGAGTGAGTCAGAAGGAGCTGAATGAATGAACGGATAATTATGCAGCTCTGCAATGAAGAACAGTTTTACCAATTTGAAAAAAATTATAATTGTAAGGTTATCAGTGTTGATATTGAGGCGATGGCCACAAGCAAAGCAACGTATGGAAGAGTAAAGGCCCAGGACTTGAGTTCCAGGACCAATTTGTGTTCGCACAGGGAAACCAGTATGACCACATCCAGAGTGATGGGGACTCAGGACGTAATGAGGACACATTTAGTTACGTAATGATGACCACTTGTAATCAAATCACTCACCAAATCTGAACGGAGTCTCTGAGGCATCAGTGGGTTCAACCTGACTATCTGAGCCAGTACTGTACAGTGCAGGAACAAACAGACAAACCTTTAGGGCCTGTTGTGTTGCTGTACCTGTGTTCATAGACCTGTGGGTTACACTGAAGGAGGAAGAATTGGGGAGAATTCTCTGATTTGTGTTTGTACTAATAGTGCACAACAGCAACTGCAGCACTGTGATTGAGAAGTGATGCTGCTGATGAGGCTGCAGTTTATCCAGAGCACCTCAGCCTCCCTGCAAAGATTCACCAGCTTCAGCGCACACACACACACACACACACACACACACACACGCACACACAAATACAGACGTATACAGAAAAGAATTAACTTAAGAGACAGTCTAGTGAATATGTGCATGTTAGTGACACACCTATTCTGAGACTATGAGTCTTCGTCTGTGGTGATAGTGACAGTTTTATCAAAAATATATATGGAGCAAAATGTTTTTACAATAATGATATTCAACTAATGAGAATAAGTATTTTTCATTTCCCTTCCTCTTTTCCCCTTGAGACTATTGAAGCCCAAAACATTACAAAATGTGATCATTTTTGTAAATATCACAGTTACACCTAGTAAACAGTAATAACTACAGACTTCTCGACAGTAAATTCGTACAGTATATTTTTTCCAAAGCTCAGCAGGGCTCCTGTTATTCAGATCTTTTAATAGCAGGTAGAGTACGTTTGTGCTGGAAATGCGTGAGCCATCACTCAGACGAAATGCATAATGAGACCATAGGGCTTAAATGTATTTTCATGTTTGCTTCTTGCATTGAAAATGAGGGAGGATGAGGCACATGCATGGGGCATAATGGAGGTGGAAGCAGAAAAGTGATGGAATTTAAAGAAAAGGGGAAGCAGAGTTGGAAATGAAATAGAAGAGATGGCACTTTAGAAGATGAAGTAGAAAAGAGGGGAGAAGATGGCAGTAGGGAACAGGAAGAGATAGATGACAAGAGGAATAAAGGAGATGGGAGTAGGGAGTTTAAGAAGATAATGAAAAATGCAGAGGCAGAATAGTGAGAAGACATAGAAATGCTTCCCAACAAGGAGGGAAGTATAAGGGAGATCAAGCAGAGTACAGAGGACGTCCTATCCTCGTTTTTTTGTGCTGTTTTTTTTTTTTTTTGAGTAATGAGGCTGTTAATTATTAGAGGCATGCATGGTTTATTAAATCAAAGTGTTTACAACTTCCACTGTCAACCAGATTCTGAGTGGTGCTCGCTGATATTGCCATGGTAATTACAGTGTCGTGAATGAGTTTATTGATGGACCCACTCATAAGAGTAATACATTAATCATGACTCTCTAATTATTTTAAAAGTAATGTTTTTACTTGCTGAATAATTGATTGAACTTCTCTCTAGGTTGGTGCTGGCAGGTTAAGACAACCCTGAACACATACAAAAAAAAGTCACACCTTTCATTCCTGAAGAGCTGCTTTTCTTCTTCTTTGCCGCATAAGGAACACAATGTAAAACTGTTAGTTCCATTTAATACACAGAATCACACACACACACCACCTCCGCGCGACAAATCTCATTAAAGCATTATACACAGTTGTGCCAGCAGCTTGCTGTGTGTGTATGTGTGCACACACGTGTGGATACATGTACAAAATAAGCATAGTGTAGGATTCTAATAACATGGCAAACAAGAGTTATATTTAGATGATTGTTGAATCTAATATCAAACATAATCCAGGAGCCCTCACAGTAGAATGTCACAAAGTGTGTGACTTATTATTTCGATAGTCAGTATTCTGTCATAGACCTTTAGTTGTGGCTGGTTCTGTTTTGGCGATTTAGAATAATATCATATTATATTTCTTTATATAAATCTTGTTTTTTAGTTATCGATATGCAAAAATGACAAAGCTACAGCAAAATCTACAATATAGATGTTTTTAAATGTCCAAACAAAATATAATACATTTTTAATGGTTTACCTGTAAAAAAATGTATTGTATTGATTGATTATCAAAAATGATTGCGGATTCATTTTCTGACAAGTTCACAGTTTTTAAGTCAGTTAGGCAATCAGTATGTACAGTATATGGAAACAGGTTTCTATGTACATATGGACACTTAAACAGGTTGTGTTTGCTGTGATCATTCCTCCTGTTCACGCTGACCATTAAGAAATCCCTTCCTCATGTTCCATTGGAAGAGATGGGGGACAAAGTCCACAGTCCTCCTTATGTGCAAAAATAAGGGACCTCTTGAACTTTCACAACAAAAGCATGACAATTCTGCAATGTTTACCAAACGTGCAGCAAACTGCGTTCCCCCTCTTACTCTTAATAAGAGGGGGAACGCAGGAAACAAGGAGAGGGGAGAAGCATGAAAGATGACATTTCTCACTCACACTTGCTCTTGTGCACACAGTCTCACAGTTTGTCTCTGAGACACACAAACGCACATCAAGGTCAGTCAGGCTCAGGCTTGGTTTATCTGCAGCTTGCAGTGAGCTGTTGGAGAATGCTGTGCTGCCAGTCTTCTCTCTGCTTTCTGTTTGTACTGTGTGTGTGTGTGACAGTGTGCAACTCACTGTGTTTGTGTGAGAATAGAAAGTGAGAAGGAAATGGCAGATTGCCTGTGTATGTATGTGTGTTAGTAATTGAGGAGCACACAGGAAAACATGTTTGGTATGTGTGTATGTATGTGTAGTGGCTCCGGATTACAAAGACTATGTGATTGAGGCCTGGGGAGTGCTGTTGCAGGAGGAAAGGGACAAACACTAATACACACACACTCTGCATCATAGCTGTGATTAATATATTTGGTTGTCATTTAACTTGCCCTCTTTTGTAATATATATACAGAGCATCATCAGTGAATAAAAACAACATTGGTATCAGAATAAACAGATGTCGATATTTGCCTGGTCACATGTTTATAGCATGTAATCAATGTGTGTTGCAGGATTCAGCCCAGGAAGGTGTAATCACCCGCGACATCCACCGCACCTTCCCTGCACACGACTACTTCAAGGACTCTGACGGAGATGGACAGGATTCACTGTACAAGATCTGCAAGGTGAGATTATTGTTTTGCGATTGTGGAGGGACACTGATCGAGCAACAGAGATGGCCGTCAGTTACATCCAAATACTTTGAAATGACAAGGAACTGAACTTAGATCAAACCTGCATTGGATTGCACAGTACTGTAATTCTGTGAGGACAGAAGTTAATTCTGAAACTAGTGTTTAACCTTTCAAATTTGTGCCTGTCCCTCACAAGCCAACTATTAGCTTCTTTTTTCTTCTCTTTGTGGTCTGGCAAGGCTCAGTAAGAATTTGCTTGGCATTCAAAGTTGGCTCAAAAATCTATATATGATTGACAGTACCCGCATTTTACTGAGACATCACCATGAATCTTTCCTACATGACATAAAGGACGTCGAACCCCTCAGTGGTAATTTATCTTATCCTCTAATTCTAAGTGGAAAAATACAGTGGCTGCCTTCAAATTCTTTTTCTGACCATTTGATTCGGAAAGATATGTTGCATAGTTTAGATTTGGATGATTTGGGGAAATAATTAGTAAAGATAAAATATATATAATTATTATATATATAAAATATGATAAACATGAATAAATGAATTGTGCTGCCAGGCTGATTGATCTTTGAGGCTTTGCAGGGGATCTGAAAAGACTAAACTATATAAACATAAACAATTATACCAATATCCCATAGCTTTATTTTATTATAGGCACCTTTCTAAGCACACAACCAGACAGACAGGCTACAATGCATCTACATTTTAGAATCAATCAAAAAGGTCCAAAAATCCCACCATAACCAATAGAAACGTTCAGATCAAATATGCCAGTTTGAAAAGTTGCATTTTGAGATGAGAGAGATTTAATATTGTGAATTTAATAGAGGGAACACAGGCGAGGGGCAGAATGACCAAAGGCTCTCGACCCCATGGTAGTTAAGTGAGCAGATGCTGTGGTGAGCTGCTGGAGAACAAGAGTAATATGTTTTATGGAAGCAGTTCTGGTAATAACACGAGCAGCTGAATTCTAAACCAAATGGAGTTTGTGTAGAGACCATAGAGAACAGTGTTGCAATAGTCAATAGGGGATGTAGTAATGGTTTGATTGAGAACAGCAGTGAGTGCCGCTAGGTGCATGCGATGGACAGAGGCAATTAATATTGCACAGATAGAAGTATGCAGACTGAGCAACATTGTTAACACTATCTTTCAAATGTGTGCTTGGAAAGATAGTGTACTATCCAAGATGACAACCTAAATTGTATTGCTTGTTTAAAAAAATGGTAGGAGAGTCAGGATTCGATTTCTAGTAAATAATCAGGACAAGTGGGCTGGACAGTAAAATAATCCTCGGTAGATATATAGAGCCTGGCTGACTGGGATTTAAGATTTTTGGATGAACCAACTGAGTGTGGCCAAAGAAATATTATTTAAATGAAACAAAGGAGTTGTCAGCGATTCTAGTGGAATCTGAGAATTTAATGTGAGATGGTACCATCAAGAGATGATCACGAAGTCTGTGACTGCTTTTAAGAGAGAAAGTAGTTTAGAGAGAACTGGTAAAGTTGATGTATTCAAAGCCGTCTTCATTGTCTTTAAGATTCAACCATGTTGAGAAATGCCTTCAAATTAAATACCATGTATAAGCACATTCTTAGCATTTGATAATGTCAAATGCTATGATATATTGAAAACATAGAAACGTACAGTAATGAACAGCCCTTTCTGCTGACCATGTGTGGATCAGCCACAAGGTTGGTAACAAAATAAGACAAAGCAGCAGTGCCTCCCCACCATTAAAATGGAAAAGTAAAATAAGTGCTATAAGGTGAGGATCCCAGTGGACTCACGTCCTGAGAGGACACACGGTACATTTTATTCCGACAAATGCCAAGGTCATTATCACTGTAATGTATTAAAGCCAGTCTTAATCTCTGTCACTGTCCTGCAGCTCTGAACTCAACAAAGATGATTTTGATGCACAGATGACCTTGCGTTGCTCTGAAGTCCAGTATATCCCACAGCTCTGTCAAAAACAGAAAACACTAAATGTGACACACACACAGCTCTTGTACATTTTCTCGATGTTCACGTGTTGATAATTTGCACCTGTACCTAACCTGCCAAAACATCAGCTACTAGATTCTTCAAATATGGAAAAATAATTGAATACCAAAAAATATATATATATAAAACATGTGACACAAAGTGCATGGCAGTGAAATGAAAATGTATACTTTTATCATTAGAGACATAATTAAATAACTGATGCAAACAGTAATTAGATTCTAAAAGTTTTCACTCAGTAGTTATGTAATGAACAGAAATGTGTGCGCACAAAGCTAAATTGGTGAAAGGATTCAAAAGGAAGCTGTACGTATAGATACTGTATAATAGATATATTCATAATAAGAGGTAGTTGTAGAACTTTTCCTCCTTTTATATTTTTCCTGGTGATGCAGAAGTGTAGTATGGCCAGTCAGCGCTCAGGGAGAACCTGTCAGGAAGGGTTAGCATCCAGTTTAGACCCAACTAGGTCAGTGGCGAGCCCGCCTTCATTTGTATGCAAATCCATGTAGATTTGCTGCTGATAAGGTTGGTTGGATCTTGAGGCATGAGTGGGTTATAGGCACAGAGGATCCAGGACAAAGTTTATATTCATCTTCATATCTTACTCAGTAATAAGCCTGGAGCCTTATTCTCTAACCTTTATTCTGTGGGGAAGGTCACCTGAGCCCCATGTTCTTTTTCAGTGATAATATGCTTCATTCTGTTAATGCTCCACTCAGGAACACACTTCCAGCTAACCTGTACAACCTCAGACTGTCTGCTGTTGGTCTCTCAGAGGACCTGCTGGAGCAGTCAGGGGCTAAGTGTCTAACTCAAGAATAACACTAACAGTGGGTTTTCAGGGAGGGAGGAGAATATTATTCTCCCAGCTGCTGTGGCGATTCAGGACCTGTGACTCTCAGATAAATGGATGAAGAAGATCTCTTCTCTATTTCCATGGAAACTGAATTCAAACAAAGCTGTGGAAAAAAAGCAAACATGATAACGCATTAACATACCTCATCAACCGAGCTAATGTTGCGTATCCCGGTGATCACTGAGTATTTCCATGCACATGTTATTCAGGATACTAGTTTATAGCCTGGTGACCGCCATTCTGATCAGACTTCCACATACGTGTAAACAGCATGCCTGCAGAAACTAAAGTTTTGCCTGACCTGACCCTTGACCTATAAAGACAAGTACCTGTTTCTACTGTAAACTGAACAAGTAATGTAACACGACAGAGCTACAGATCTCAGACAGAAATGTATTTACAGTCAAAATGTTGATGTTTTCACATGTACTATTATTCAATACTTCACACACAGATATCATATTTACCACTGAGACAATATCCCTGTCAAGTAGTTTACATATCTTTTTAATATAGTCGATGAAACACCTGTCTGGAGTGTTCAGATATTAATTATCGTGTTCAAGGACACTTTGACAGCACAGATGCCCACTAATAGTCACTGTTGCAATAGAGACCTGAAGCCATGACTCCACATGTGGCCGAGACGACTCTCTGAGGTACCTGAGGTTTCTTTTCCATATATTGAGATAAACTGGCATCAGCTACAGACCTTATACTGTAGAAGCTGAAACCTTTGTGATGTCAACAAAGTTAAACATCAATTCATTGTTCCCACTGCCCTGTAGTCCTCAGAATTAAAGCCCGAACAATTTATCGGCTGGTCATTAAGAATTGGATGATATGAGATGTTATGAAAACTTTATATTTACTTCATCTTTACTTTTCACCAAATCAATGACTGATAACACGTTTTTACTTCTGAAACATTTTGTGAAAAGTTGTTTAGAAAATAAAAAACATACTTATTGGTTAGGAGAAACTATAGATTGTAATAATCTATCCCTCTGAGCCTATTATCCGCACAGGCTAACTAATTTAAATTTCACCCACCAGGACCTCCCCCATCCATCTGTCAGCAAGCACTTCTCCCAACCGAGTTGGGGAAGTGTGAATGCCACACTCCATCAAGCATGTCAGCTTGTAGATTACACTCCAGACAGCTTCACAAGACTTCTCCATTACCTCCACATCAAGCTTCAAATTAGCTGAACAGATCAGCAATGTAGCTCTGGACATCCACACACATTTTTCTAATAATCTTTAAACCCAATGTAATAGTGGGTTTATAATAAAAGTATTATATATATAGTTATAGTTAACATATACATCCAAGTCTCATTATCCTGCCAGCATGACTGTCAGGAAGATATTGAAGTTTTACCAGCTTAGTCATTTAGAGCTAATAACAAATGAGGACAAGTGTGGCCAAATATATTTTATTTATTATTATTTAGCCTGCTGTATTGGAACTGTGATGGATTTAAATGCTTCCAAACAAGTTACACAAAGTGAAGGTTGAATGGTTGAGGCATTTAAGCCTCCTCGCTGGATCCCTGTTTACACTGTGATTGCTCATTAGCAGCCGGAAGGTTGGGAGACAGCGCTGGTCCTGAACCGTCATCTGAAGGCTGCTCTTTTAGTTCTGACTTTAATAAATAAACCAACAAGGAGACAGTTAAAGCTTGGAAAGTATGAGCAGTCCATGTCTTTACTCACAACAATTTGTGTTGTGGTGTGACTAAGTTTCTTTACTGTCCAGCATTAATCAGGCTTTAACGAATCATTGAATCAGTCTTTCCATCCCCAACCTCAGCTTGGTTTGTTAGTGGCAGCTTGTCTCCATGGTGAAGGATCCGCATGCTTTATGTTGTTGGTGCCATGAAAGTGAGCAACCATAATCAATATTATTATGATATCAATGTATCAAGTATAATGTCAACACTACGTGACAGTGAAATACTGTCTGAATCTGAAGCTCCCTTCAGAATGAGTTTCAGTTCTGTCTGGGCCATCTGTCTGCAAATAAGTAGCTGTTTACTACTTGAATGGTGATAATACGTCAGTGTTAATAATTCGCCCCCTTAGTGTCATAAAAAACTGTTATTGCAGGTTAAGGGGCTCCATCGTCTTTTTGAAATAAATGCCTGTGTGTAATACAGAGTTGTTATCCAGTGCAACAGTATAGTACTCATGTCATTCGACTCTTTCCAGATTTTCCAGTGGACAGTACTGTGATTTATTTTTCCTGTATGCCTTTGCACTTGTCCTCAGAATGTCTCTTTCTTTAAGTGGACATCAAATATTGGTGTTATGTTATTAGATACAGAGAATTAGCTGTATAGGGGAGAACAGAGAGACACAGTCCCCAGGGAAATTTCTCTGAAAGAAGGAAAAACCCTGATATTAGAGAGATCTGATCTCTGAGGAAATGTCATCTGTATACTGATGCTCTGACAACCTTCACATTAGAGTGATAAGACTACTGACGGCCAGAAGATCAACAAGACACTAAGCTTTTAAGATAAAATGAGATGACTTGTCACAGTCTCCAAAATGTTTTTTTCAAAAGATGGAGCTGAAATTCCAGTGGGTATTGAAAATATTACCAAACCATGCGGGGCGCAAGAAAGTCATATTTCAGGATAAGTCAAAAACAGTTTATTGCTCTTCTTGATCTCTTATCATAACCTCTGTTAGACAGAAAGTCATTCTAGCCACATACCCAAGAAACTGCCAATAAAATGACAGACACCCATTGAGAAAAAATAGTTTGACGTGTGTTATTTACTTAGGTCCATGTCCCATCCACTAACATGGAGGAAGCAGGGTTTATGACCTGTAATGCTGCCAGCCACTAGGGGGAGATTGAGACGCTTTGGCTTCACTTTTGGGAAGCAGTTTTGTCCTCTATTTTTATTTACAGTCTATTATGTATTCGTGTACCTAAAACATAATTAAATTGACTCCTAAGTAGCCTTTGCCAATTTCCAGCACCTCAGGAATTAGAAATGAAAATTAGCTGTTGTTCTTTAATACATCTTAGTTCGACAAAGCTCCACTAAACAAGCCTTTGGATGACAGCATCCATTCAGTGAGAGAAAGATATTCACACTTCCATGGTGATGGTATAGTTTCTGAGGTCATTAGCACCTGTGTGAGACAACCAGTGTTCGGCTTGTGTTCAAACCACCCACTGAATAGTTGGTTACGTGGTTGTTAGTGTTCGAGAGACTAATGTTGATTCACCTGGTGTATTTAAGATTAATTCAGCAGTAAGTGAAGCCATTATCACATCACAAGTCATTATTCTGTTCAAAAAGCAGAATTGTTCATTTATCACCACTCTGAAATGAAATTCTTCTCTCCAGGATGTAGATAATAGAGATGTTTTGATAGACAGATTCTTTGTTGATCCTCTGGGAAATGTATCTAGTAGTTTATGTGACGGATACAAAGAAAAGCTGCACACAGGAATACAAGAAGGAAACATGAGAATAGTAATCGAACAGTAAAACAAGCATAAATAGAGGAGAGAATAAAATACACAAAAAGGATAAATATATAAACATAAAAACATTTATGTTGAATGTGTTTCTTTATTGTTTTAGGCCCAGGGAGGGTGAATTATTCCTATATTTGTTTTTCCAAGATCGTGTTAAAGTGAAAGGGAACATACAGAGGAAAGTGGCAGTTGTGAGAATACAGCATCAACTCCTACATTTTAAACAATATTTATTGATGTCTAGGATTTCTGGCTGAGAGAATAACCAAAGTAATTTTTCCCCCTGTCTCCTTTTCCCTAACAGGCCTACTCTGTCTATGACGAGGAAATTGGTTATTGTCAGGGTCAGTCGTTCCTCGCTGCCGTTCTCCTGCTGCATGTGAGTAAACATGTCATCCCTCCATCCATCTTTTCTTGGTCAACAGAATGCATCTGATAGATCTATATTGTAGACAGACACAATACACACACACACACACGCAGACTTTAGCTGAGAGAAACAACATATCAATTTGCAATATACTGCAAATCGATACATCACAATCTATAACATCAAACATTGCCAGGCAATACGTCTTGTGGACGCTTTTACTTTTATGTTGTACTTTCTACCTCAACATTTATCCTTTACATTTACTCGAGAACCTCTCGTGCTTTTCCCTTGTTTTCAAAGTAAAAGCTCTCTGAAGCTGCTGGAATGTTCACATACAAAGAAAATATGTTGTTATTGTGCAGCTGCACCTTCACCTGACTGGCTCTACAGAAACCAAGTCTGTTAGCTCTTACAAGGTGTAATAAAACAGAACAGAAGACAATATCACAGATACAGCGGAGGCTCAGAGAACAAGACATGTCTTTGAAAGAATGTCTTTGGCTGAAAAGAAAGTTGCTGACCGCTCAAATGAAAACAGCGGAATGATTTGGATGAATAGACGGAGTGAGAGAATGTGAAAGGCTGAAAGCACAAGACAGGGTCATATCAGAAAATGAGGAGGGACAAAGAGTTGGAAGAGGCATTCATTCACTTTCGCACACGTTTGTTCTCAAGGTCACAGGCAGTCACATTGCTCCATATCTCCCTTTCACATACGTGTTGAAGTGAACTGTTTTCTGTGCTTTGTTCAGTGTTTTTTATGCATGTGTTGCAACTTGTCTGCATAAAACGCACTTGAATCTTTCTTTGATGAGCTGTTGAAAGACAGATGGGGGAAGAGACAGGGGAGTTGACTAATGGAGGCGGGACTCCCGAGTGGAGGAGAGAGGGCGGTGGAAGTTTGGTTGACGTCCAAACGACAAGGGCAGCAAAGGTTAAAGAGTAGGAAGACGGAGGGGGAGTGGAGAGGAAGGCAGAGGTCAGGAGGAGGTGGAGTGAGGAGGGAAGGAAAGAGAAGAGCTGCGGAGGAGCACGTTTAAGACAAATAATGAGGTGTAGCGGAGAGGGACGTAGAAATCAGAGGAGGGTGGTAGAAGAAAACAGTAGAAGTTATTGAGAAGGAGGCTGTACATTTTAGGAGGAGCAGTAAAACAGAGAGGTAATAGAGGAGGAGGAGGAGGCAGACAGGTTATAGAGGAGGAAGAGGAAGAAGGGAGAGGTTGTAGAGGAGATGTCAGGAATATTAATAGGGGTTCAGCTTTACCTGCAGGAGCCCATTCAGCCCCAAACACATACTGTCACTCTGATTAAATATCACCTCACTGTGTGTGTGTGTGTGTGTGTGTGTGTGTGTGTGTGTGTGTGTGTGTGTGTGTGTGTGTGTGTGTGTGTGTGTGTGTGTGTGTGTGTGTGTGTGTGTGTGTGTGTGTGTGTGTGTGTGAGGAGAAATAAATCCATATAGCCTCACAGATGCACACACAGTGATAAGTTTTCTCTCATGGCTCTTATCTTCATTCATCTGAGCCACATATACACTGAAACATGCAGAAGCTGTGACATGTTCACTTATAAATATATTTCTACACAGTTGCTAACTGTCCTCTAAGATCATTCTCACCTTCTTACTGTCTTTCTTTGTGTATTTAGAGCTCGTCAGATATGTCAGAAATGAAATACATCATTTGCTTCAAGGGGCAGATGGGTGGAGTTTACCCAAATCTTTGTAAATGAAATGTGACTCTGCTATAACTATAACTGACGTGCACATAATAAGAGTGAATCTGTTTCTTTTCTTGAAGTCTTTGTCGACCAAATGTCCCGAAGAGCTCTCAACAAAAGTTACCCAGTTTGCTTTGGTGGCTCGAGATATTTACGTTCTAAACGTTTTGTTGTTGTTTAAGATTCATACGTTAATATGGTCCTTTTCTTTCAGATGCCTGAGGAACAGGCCTTCTGTGTGTTAGTGAAGATCATGTATGAATACGGCCTCAGAGCTCTCTACAAGAACAACTTTGAAGATCTTCACTGCAAGTTCTACCAGCTGGAGAGGCTAATGCAGGTTGGTGCTGCAGTGTTGAGATGTAATGGAATGTATTAATACAATGCAATAACATAGTGCGAGGAAGACAACTCTGGTTATCAAGTGGGACAGGCTGCTGATTTAGTAAATTACCCCATTATTTAGTCCCATTTCAATGTACTTATTTCTTATTTATTTAAATGGACACCAATTTAGTTTTGTACTCTTATAATTCTGTATTAACAAATACAACTCAATGCAGCAGACCCTGAGATCCTCCTTGCCCAAAAAACCTCAGTCCCAGTGTATTCATTGATTGTTTATCCTCTCAGTTTATTCATCACACATTTTTTTTTGTCACCTCTGGCTACGGCTGAAGAAACGATTAATCTCTCCACTTGGTGGTGGGATTTTAAATGATTCAGCCTCAGGGTCCACTACTATTTCAGCTCAAAATGAAAAAGTTTATCAGACTTTTCGGCCATGTCATAAATGTAAATGCCATGAAATTCGCTTGACATAACCAGCTCTCCGTCTTGGAAATTTAATTTACACAAGATTTGATTTGATTTTTTCTTTCCAAATAAATGTCCCCTGGGTTGTTGTTTTATTTAATTACTCACTGAGTGTAAGGTTTGTACAATGAACCAATACTGGACACCATTAAAAGGAAAAGACAAGCAGACAGCAAATAGCCTCACAAACTGAGTTAAATCATATCCACAATTGTAAAGCTCATATTACATTTTCTAAAGGTTTCAACGGGCTTTACTCACTCTGATTTCCTCAAGGCAAAAGTAATTGAATATAACAGTAAGTCATTTATGTTCTGTATGTGGCGAACCTGCAGTCTCTCTATATGACAAACTGCATTCTGTCCGTCTGTGTGCAGCCCCATCTCTTACTCAGGTATTACAGCCTAAATCCAGTCACTGAGTTGAGTTAAGTCGTCCTGGCTCAGCTCGCAGTCGTCTCTCAGCACCTGGATCAACTCGGTTAACACTCAATTAGCATCGGCCTAATGAGATCAATGTAAGGATGTTAGCATTGACTGCTAATTATTGGCACTCAGGTGGGAGCTCACTATCTGATCCAGTCAGGTGTGATGTGGCACTGGTAAGCCTTAGCTGCCAAAGTGGATTTCCATCAAGGCTAATTGAATCTTGTATTCTCTGTACATGTGTTGACACTGAGGCAGACGCACACTTTTCTACAGCTGTATTTTTCTCCTTAAGTAAAGTTGATAAACGCTAAAAAACAAAAATGGTGAAGAAGGGGAATGAAGTGTGAAAAAGATAATGAGAGTAAGAATTTTCCTCTTAATAGATATGAAAGAAAATATGATGATAGAACGTTGACGGTATTAAATTCTGGTGTTTGCATTATACACAACAGATAATGAAACCGCTCAGCTCTGCAAACCTGTATTTTGAAATGTCATTGCAACTTTAGTTTTAAAAATCCTTTGTACAATAAAATGCTTTCAAACTAGATGTTAAACAATGTGTGATGTACAAGTAATGTCTCTTATATTATTGAACTGTTTCATTTGTCTTTTCTTGCTGCACTCTTGAAAGAGATCATAATCTTTGAGATGGCATGATTTAATAAAGTATGAGTAAAAATGAAATAATTTCAAATTGAAATGACAACTGGAGCCCCATACTTGTATTGTTGTAATTGCTGTTTTATCTCACACGATTCTGCTCCTCCTGACAGGAACAGCTTCCAGACCTGTGGTCCCACTTCCAGGAGCTGAACCTGGAGGCGCACATGTATGCCTCCCAGTGGTTTCTTACCCTCTTCACTGCCAAGTTCCCCTTGTGCATGGTGTTCCACATCACTGACCTGCTGCTCTGCGAGGTACAATTTGACTCACGGCCCTACATTGTTCTGCAAATACTGGAAGAGTGGTTTCGTTTCACATTGTCCAGAGTCAACTTCTGGAAAGATGAAAGCAGTAACAAGGTGGCAGTAAAGGGTTGGGGTCATGGGAAGGGAAGTTGTTAGATTCCCAACCATCACAACAGGAGGACAGAGATATGAAAGGAAAGAGAAGGATGGGGAGATAGCAGTATTTAGAAGGTAGAAAGCACCTTAGACTAAGTAGCATCAGCATTAATCCATCTACCATCTGCCTTTCTTAATCAATAGAGATGCCCTGATCAGGCTTTTTAGGGTTGAAACAATCACAGATTTAATTAAGTCAGTAGGATCTGGTGACCTGATCACTATCACTGCTTCCTTCTTGCTCTGAGGCATTTTTACAGGAAGCTCCTCTGAAGAGTTCTTCCTCTTCTCGGTTTCTACCGCATTCTGTGATAATTTGCAGCGATGTCCTTGTCTTTAAAATGGATTCCCCGGAGATCACAGTGGAGCTTGAACAGTCAAATGAGAAAAGAAACCATTTTATAAAATGCTCTGAGATGCTTCACAGTCAGTTGTTTATGCAGATGTAAAACTGTATGAAAAGCAGTGGGATGTGAAGCAGTTGTTTTGTCTACAACTACAATCCAACACGCTGGCATTGATAGGGTTTTTTTTTTTTAAACTGAGAAATTCACCAGACTGACCACTTTACTATAATTGTTGCCAGATCAATGCCCAAGTTTTAATTTTATGACCGAATCATCTAATCTGCAGCTAAGTAATTTCGGAATTTATGTGAAGACAGAAACAGGTTTCAACTGATCGCCACCTGCTGGTGAGTTTGATCCGGTGGCAGGTAATGAATCTGAATCTGAAGCTGGAGAATGCAGAAGTGTTAAAATTTGTTTTAAATCTTAAAGTTGAAAAATTTCTTTAGATAAAACAGTGAAGTAATAAAGATCTTTGTCTTCCTCTCTTTTTCCATCCTTCTCTCATTCTGCCTTCCTACCTCACTTTTTTCCACTCCCTCCCTCCCTCCCTCCCTCCCTCCCTCTGTTCGGCCACAGGCTGAACAATTAAAAGGTTCCCAGGTTTTTCTCAACCAATGAGCCGCATTATGAGAATCTGCTCGTTAAACCAGAACTCTTATCTCTTGCATCCTTCCTGCCCCCCCCCCCGTCTCAATTCTCTCCACCATCTTTATCATCAGCTTTACTTGTTTGCATCATCATTTTTTACTCCTCTTATTTTCTCTTCTTTCTTTGTTCTGTCGCTCTCTCTCTCTCTCTCCACCATCTTTTCTTTCGTCACCTTTATTAATCGTTGCTATTCTCCCTCAGTCAGCCGCTGTTTTCTGCTTCTCAAAAGTTTGGGTTTTCATCATTATATTTTCCTCTCAACAACATTTTTCCTCCCATCCATCCATCCATCCAACTATTATCTAAAACACTTATAAGGGTTGCTGGAGCCCATTACATATAGATATACAGACATACATACATACATACATACAAACAACCATGAACCTTACCCCAATCAACATGTTGGCCAGTAAGACCCTGGTTGAATCAGGATTCAAGCCACAAACTTTCTTGCTGTGAGGTGACAGGGCTAACCACTGCACCTAAACCTCTCTTAACCGCTTCATATCTTGAGGTCATTAGCCAAGATTTTTTTTGTAATGTATGAAGCGTTGTTGTCTTTTTTTTAACGTAGTCTCAAGCCATCGCACATCCCTCTGCACATTTCCCCATCTCCATCATGCTACGTCTCTGTATCTTCCCCTCTTTCCGCCCGTGAATCAGTCTTTCCTCAGACACACATGACTCTGAGATTATCGTTCTTTCTCTCGCGCACCCCTTTTGAACGTGCCTCAGCCCTGTAGCACCATCTTGAGGCCTACAAAGAAAGACGTATGGAGCCACCCCCTCTTCTTCTCTTTCTCCTGTTATTTTTAGAGCCGTCCAGATATTTTTAGCTCTGTGTTGCCATGTGAACTGGTTGTCACGGAGACCAAGGAGACGGGTGTTCCCATGCAGTGCTGACATCAGCTTTACATTTGCTTTCTTTTTGTGTCAAATTCACTGTTATTGTATCAACAAAAGAGGGAGGGCAAACACAGCATCACAGCACGTATGTCCATATTTATTTTAACGTCTGAATACAGTCATTTAATATTTTTTGAGGTACCTTATATTGGTAAATATACACCCTTGTGCTGCAGCTTTAATATTCTTATTGTTAATTATATTAGATAAGTTTTATCAATCAACCAGAATCAACCAACATTTAGGGACTTAAGAAATTATAAAGCTTATCAACCATGATATACATTAAAATATTGCTAAGGGTTATTGCTGACGTTATTGTGATAGGCTGCTTTGATTAACTGATAATCTTCTGGTTTGTAAAGAACAAAAGTGCAAACATATTAAAGTTCTGTTGTTTTATGGACTTCTATAGAGTCTGTCATGTTCTCTTACTTTGCTCCATCACTGCCATTTTGCCGACAACTTTTCTGCTTAATTTCTTTGTGTAAAAAGTAAAAAATGTCAGGAGATATATTTCCCAGACAGCGATTGCTTCCTCTCCCATGCAGATTGCCCTGACAGTCTTGTTTCTTTAATAGACAATATGTCTGGATTTGAGTCCAGTCTCTTCATCTTTAACCGGGAAGATCAGGAGCAGAGCTTCCCATCCTTATGAAACTAGATTCTGTATGAAAACAACTGGGAAATATCTCAGCACAGTAGGAAGTGTTCAATTAAGCTGCAGAACAGCTTTAATTTCAAACACGTGATATTTTTGGCACAAACTCTTGCAAACTTTTTGAAATTTAAGGTTTTGGTGACAGTGTAATCAAAAACAAGAACACTGACATAAACTGATGTGATGATATGGCTCTCAGCATTTAAAAAATCTGCTTATCGGGTGAACTCAGAGCTCTTGTTTCTGTGCTCATATCCAATTCTTCTCTTTTCCAGGGTCTGAACATCATCTTCAATGTAGCCCTGGCCCTGCTCAAGGTTAGTATGTGCTTCGTTTATTTAAACAAAACCTGCCTGTTTATACAGGTTTAACTATGAACTTCGGTTTAGATCCACCTTACTTCAATAAAGGGGAGATTATATTAATTATTTAATATATCTGTTGTCTTTTGTTGTGTGCACCAAAGACAACATTTAAGAACATTTTATTTTTGTTTTTTTTACTTTATTGGACATTTGTGCAGAGCAATGATTTAGGGAGGCATGACTCTGCAAAGGAGGTGTTGAGTAAGAGGAGGTGCTCTGGTGCAGATGTCTCATGGTTAGAGGTTAGTCAGTTCGTTGGCATTCATCGCCCCCTAGTGAACACATGAGGAACTGCATCTGGAAGTGAGAAGCTTCGTCACTGTAAGAACTAATTATACTAAATATCATGCTGGATGTGATGCTGTGCGTCGCACCAGCTGCCAGTACACTTATATAAGATCCTGAACGGAATAACATTCATGTGCTTTTGTGTTGTGGGGGGTCTCTTCTATGGACTTTGATTTAACTGATAGCTTCCAATTGATTCCTTTACTATTATCTTATGTTTATGTTTTTGCAGTTTATAGACTGGAGGAATTTATATAGTATTTTCTATAAAAGTCAGTTTCTGTACAGTTTTCCTCAGATTTGTATATTAATATTGTATAATTTAGAATCAGAAAATGTAAACAATCAATAGACAGACATCACAAACTTAAATTAACCAAACACTTTTATCAATTGATGTTATTATGCTTAAAATCAATTATGATTTTAGTAACATTAAAAAGCAATATTTTCCATGTTAGAAAGGAAATCTGGCAAAAATGTTGAGCCATTAGAGCGGACTGGTGTCGACGTACTTGTGGTTGTGTTATGAGATCTGTCTGTGGTGGGATGGATCAATGAGTTTTCGCAATGATTATCATATTGCATGTTCGTGACTCATTGTTAAATGTACACATTCATTTGAAGGGATGGTCTGAATGGAAGGGACGCGGTAATTTCAAGAACACTCCGTGAAGAAGTCAACGTCTCAGTCAACAACGATTAACCACCACACGAAACGTCTCAGCATCATCAATCATTTATTTGATTTTTTGGATTTATTTTCAAAGCAATGACTGGGATCGATGACAAGGAAATCTTATGTTTTAACCTGATGTGTTTTTCTCAGCCACTAAAAGAGTTGATGGTGTAAAGCCAGTCAATGATCATTTATTAAACCAACTTTTCTTTATAATATTTGAGTCACTCAAGTTGTACAGGTACAGTTTAAAGATGCTGATAGAATAAGAATAGTTAGTTAGTAAATCAGTCACTAAAACCAGCCCTTAAACATCGGTTAACTACCAAATCAAAATTTGGCAATATTATTAATGATAATAAATACATATATATATATTAATTTATGTAATAATATTAAATCAATATATTACACTGTAATGCAGCTGCACTTAGGCCTTCTGCTCAGAATCAATCATACATGGTTGGTTTTAAAAAGCCCTCCTGCTCTGTGTTTTAGTAATAATGTATTCTGTGTGTCAGAGAGAGAAAGATGTGGTGGATATGATGGTCGGGAATGAAGAACAAATGAGGATGAGAGGAGGGTGGAAGGGGCTTCCACTGCCTGCCTCCCATTGGCCAGGCATGACGGCATTCTCCCTCGAGGCTCCCTCCTCCCTCCTCCATCCATCCTTCTCTCCTCTCCGCTCTCTGCTCTCATCACCCCTCCCTCCGTCTGCGTTCACCACCCTCCCTCTCCTGCTCGGCAGTCGCCATCCACATCACAACAGGAGCATGAGCGATAGCCTTAGCATTCTGAACCTGGAGTAGAAAATCTCAGTCTTCCTGTGTTTTTTCTGGTGTTTTTCATCTTTACCTCCCTCGGAGATCTGCCTGGAGCCTCCTCTCTCCCTCAGTTTCTCGTTCTCTCCCTTCTTTACCTTCTTGCACCTCTGCCTCCACTCTGTTGGCTGTATTTCTCCAGCACGCTACCTCTGTCCACCACCCAGACCTCTGCAACGGCGCCGCCCCTGCTAGCTGCCAGCTGTTAGCATCACAAGGGGAGTGAGACTGGTAAAGAAAGACAGGAAGGCAGAGTGTGGTAGAGAGAAACCGAGGAAGGGGAAAACAGTGTGGTTTCTCTGCCTCGCCTCCGGACCATCACTCCTGATAGAACACACACTCATGCAAACCGGTGTGGTTGAGAGGCAGAAGTGACTTTCCATTTGAAGGAGCTGGCTTATCATCCAAAAGATCCACTGACCGATACACACCGGATGCTTGGCTGCTGCTGCTAATGGAGATGTGCCAGGCTCCATGCTGGATCTGTTGACTGGCCTGGAACTGGACAGAGTTCAGATCGTAGGATTATATCAGTAAAGCGGAAGAACAAAGAAACAGAGACTAGCGCGCTTATGGAAAACCTTTTATTCTGTGTGACTACCTCGTTCCAAACTCATGCATAGCATCAGCATCCACTCAGCCGGAAACCAACGCAAATATGCAGTGCATCATCTTTCCCTGAAGGCAGAAAAGTGCCAATCAGCCACGCTAACAGAGCACATCTTTGCTTGTGTTGTGTTGTCGGGACCGTCTAGTCAGTCTTAGGCAGGGGCTCTTCAGATAAAAGGATTCATACCGTCATTTCAGAGCATTTTACATTTCAAAGAAAGCTGAAATCCAGGCGTGGCTAGTCATTTGGAGACATTAGAAAACGCATCACATACTTTGATGTGTTTATCTCACTCGCACTCAGCCTTGAGTGTTAACGCCACTCAATCTGAGAGGATTTTCTCTCCATCTTTGAAGCCTATCAACAAAGGTATAATTTTGAAAAAGGTGCAGTACTTGTCCATCGCTGCCGTTTGCCGGAGAAGCGGCCCACGTGTTGAGCAGCTTTGTTGCTAGGCAACTGTATACTGGATTGGAATTGGTTGGGGGAGTTTGGCAGAAGAAGATGAAAGTGGGTAGTGTGACTGGATTACAGAAAGACTCTGGCAGGTAGCTGGAAGACTCAGCATTATGCCGCAAGCAGCTTCAATAAATCATTTTATGACTGTTACTTTGCTGCGTCCGATGGCCGTCTCTAGGCTCTGACAGTGGTTCAAGCTGAGTGGCCACTGCCTTGGTCTTTGCTTTTCTCTTGTCTGGTGTGGCATTGCCTGATGTGAGCTCCCCCCCCCCCCCAGAAAGCCACTCACCTCGGACAAACTGACCTCAAAACAAATCTTGGCTCTCTTAAGTTGACCACACCTACTTGTCCGCTCCCAGTCCGCCCTTCCTCCATCAACTGGGAAACCCACTGGAACATTTGGACGACATGCTGGAGTCATCTGCCACCCTGACCCCGGAACGGGACCGCCCCTCTCCCTTGCCCTGTCCCACTCCAACACCATCTCCTCCACCCTCCTCTCCGGCATCTCCTCCCCCTGTACCGGCCCTGACCCCCCATTTGCCCCATCCTGCAGTACGTAGAGCATTGGAGGATGGAGAGGGAAAGGCTGAAGAGAGTGCACAGAGCGGTGAGGCCTCAGCGGACTCGTTCTGCAAAGTGATGGGTATTCTCGGGATGGGACACCGGCTCTTCGTACCCAAGCTCCTGGCGGTGAGAGGCAGGTGGTGGGGCCGGTAACAGATGCTGGATGGAGAAAAAAAAGGATTAGCATGCATGGGTTAATGAGTTTAGAAAGGAGTGGTTGTTGGTTCATGGGCAGAGGATGGTGAAAATGCACAATGTCTCATAAAGCAGCTTCTGTTTTACCAGTTTGGTGAATCTCATATTTACTATTTATTGTAACTGTTGTGATGATGTTAGATTGCTGACCCTCAACATCCTATGACATTTTAGCTTATAAATTCTATCCACCCTAAAATGGCCTAAAATTGTACACTCTGTTTTTTGTTTACATAAATACAGATTATTGTCTTAAAAAAAGTCATGAAAACTTTAACAGATAAATATAAATCTCAATTTGAAACAACATCCGTCTATCCTCTGTCGGAAAAATACTGAATGTTTATTCACACTATCTGAGGTACCTAGTGTCTTTGCATCTGTACACCACCAGGTGGTGGTATTGGTGTGTTTTGAACACTTAATGATTAGATATATGCTCACCTTAAAATCATTTTTCTTTATGATTCGACAGATTCAAACTAAGAGAGGCCCAGCACAATTTTGACTCATGCAATTAGCTACTGATTAGCTGCGCTGCAGTTGTTGGAATGCAGCCTTATAGTTGTGTTTTCTTTCAAAACAGTAACTTTCCTGTCAGTAGGTTGTTCTCCAACTTGTAGATGCTACTGCAGGACAGTGAATGTGTTTGTCAATGGTTTTGGTTTGATTCGTTAGGTGTTATATTTTAAGTATTTAGCCGTACACTCAAGTTAAAAATTAGATTTAAGAAGTTTCAATTTCAGGTTTGAGTTTTTAAAGGCTTTAGTGGATCTGGGGAAAAGTAAAACAATTATATTGACTAAACATTGTATCATGTAGTTGGACAATGAACTGGATTGGTTTGGTCTGACTCAAATTGACAAATCTCCTAAATGTGTTCATCTTTCAACATCAAATAACACAGCGCAGCTACAATATGACCTTTCTTCTGTCCTGTTTGTCATAAGAGAAAATATGTGATTTCTTTTCAGATCAGTTGCTGCACGTTATTGGTTAAGTGTGATTTAACTAAATGAATCTCACACGAATCAGTGTGACCTTCATGAAACAGTCAATAGCTTCATCAGTCTGTTCTTCCTGAATCTAAAAATCGAATAACAATCTGTTGGAGGTTGCACTGTGCTCTTCGTGTCTCAATCTTAATGGCATCCATTGTATTTGTCTGCCTCCACCACCTACCCTCTCCTCCCACCTCCTCATGTCTCGCTCCAGACGTCTAAAGAGGACCTGCTGCAGGCTGATTTTGAAGGGGCTCTCAAGTTCTTCAGAGTCCAGCTTCCGAAACGCTACAGAGCTGCAGAGAATGCCCGAAGGCTCATGGAGCAGGCCTGCAACATCAAGGTAAGCAGCTCTGCAAACAAACACACTAAACCTAATAAGCCCAATGTTCTTTACTTCAAAACCAGGACCCAGGCCTCAAACAGTGAGGTGATAAGTGAAAAAAGTCCCAAAATGATGTCCATTCAAAGGTTTTGCACTGTAAAAACCACCATCTGCATGACAACTGTGTACAAGTGCACACATATCATGTGCATAGGAGGGAGTACGGGTTACTGTGCGAGTCTGAGCAACACACTAAAGTGGTTTAAATACATTTATCCAGAGGTGTAAGAGGTCCAGGAACATATCATGGAATCCCTGATCGTCTGGTTGCCCGGTCGTCTATTGCAGTGAAAACTAAGCTTTTCATTGGTGTATCTTTATTTTATTAGTTTTTATAACGATGTATTTCATTTTCTGGTTAGGTTTACCATTTCTTTTACTTGGATGGCACTTAAAGACATTATCTTTATTCTACCAGATTCATCAATTCTACACACATATGCATACACTATGCTGTTCACATCAATTGCTCATAGCCCCTTTTTGGAGGGTCGCCTTAGTACTTGCTGCCAAAGTCAAGTAGGCAGCAACAAACTGAAAGACCCATCCCGAGGGTCCCGAGTCATCATCTGTTGTACCCTCTGCTTATGGTCCATCGGTTACATTAATAGATTGTTAACATTTGTTCTTCTTTTGTCTTTATTAATCTATTAGAATAGAGGAGGGGGATGACAGCCCTGGAGAGGGCCAAAATGGTCTTTAAAAACCCCATGGATGGTAATAAATATAATGATTATTTACATATCTTAATACAAACCAAAGAATCAAATCTATTTATTTTATTGTAAATTAAATGCTCAACAGTACAGATTGAAAATGTGTCCCAACATGTAACAAATCTTTCTCTCCCTGGAAATGTGGAGATGATGCTGGGAAGTCGCTCAGGTCAGTCAAACAGACGAGTTGAGAGTGTTTGATTTTGATTTTCTGGGACTTTGTGTTGCTACGTTGTTTCTTTCTTTAGCACAAGCTGTGTCTTTGTTTCTTCAGGCATGATGTTTCTCAGTGCGCTCGGATCTCGTATTTTGTTTCTTCCAACCAAGGCTAAAACATAACAGACATCACTTGCAGTCTTGCAGGAGGAAGGAGCTACCTTTAGTAGCTCTCAATGTAAACGCTTTTGTGAGTTGGATGCACAGAGGGTTTGATCTCTGCTGTTGGAGAAGCATAAGGAAAGAGAGAGAGAGGAAAGAGAAATGTCTGAGGTAGTTACTGCGTTCTTTCAAAGACAGTTACGTCATGTTTTTGTTTGTTAAAATCAGTCTTTCTTGTACGTTGTTGTTCACTGGGCTGGTCTGAAATAAAAATGATTTGAATAGTAGTCATAGTTTTCCTCAAAGACTTCTGAGATGTGTGTTCACTAAAATGTCCTTTCATGTGTGCCCACACGTTATCATGCTCCTGTTGACCTTAATGAGGCTGCTGGCATTTAGGGAATTTGCTGAGTTCACTAGAGACCAAGTGCACTACACAGTGTATAAGATAATGTGTCTGTCAGCAGAAAAGGAAGGAAAGGAGTTGACAGAGACAGATGGAAGAGATAACCCTCCTCCCTCCACCCGTCTGTCTTTCTCTCCCCTGTTTATTTCTCGCATACAGTTAATATCTTACATTGCAGGTACTCTCTGACTTTTTAATCCAGAAAAGCTCCGAGTGAGTGAAGAGGTTGAGATGCAGCATCATGGTTGAGGGCATGTTTGCAGGGTGCATGGCTCTAAGTGCCTACAATTCCTCCATGTTCGGTGTATTTCGATGCTTTTCTGCACACAGGATATCCTGCGCTGTGGCTCACACTTAATCTCTGGTGGTATTGTAGCATTTTGGTTGTCTTGCACAATCATGACAGTGTTAGGACCTGACATGTCATGTTGTACTAGAGCACACACACTTGAGAAAGTGTACTCTGCATGCTCTCACGCTCATATACACACACTTTACCAGGCATAAACAGATGTCATTTTACCAAGCACCAGCGTTAATGCCACCTCTGCAGCCACACGTGGTGATTGATTTTGTGTGTCCGAGTGATTCAGTGGTTTTCATGTTGAGAAAAAAATAAATATGTGTCAATGTTGACTGGAGCTCTGACTGTGTAGTCTCACTCACTGAAGTGAAACGCAACAGAATGGTGGATATTACCCATAAACTAAAAGTTTCCTCACAGAATACCAAGGATAAACATTGATTTTTAATGATTAAAGTATTCTTAACTGATCTACAGTTTGGCATTACTCCTGATGGGATGGATTTTGGCAGATTAAGCTGCAACTACCATTCGGTTTTGAAGTTCCCGCAGGAGATCGTACCCACTCGCCGAAGTTACATATAGAGCGTTCAGGGTGAGGAGTGAGAGTGACAGCGGCTTCATTCTCCCGTTTCCAAGTCTGTGTACCAAGTAATTTGTTTCACAGTGTTGCTTTTGAGCCATTTATCTCAGTCGGGACAGCTTCAATGTGCCTTTGCATAGAGTCAGCAAGGCTCTAGAATGATACTGGAGTACTCTTTTTTTTCGTATGTGGAGAGTGCTGTCAAACCAGTCAGTCCATAATCTCCATGGATTGTAATCAGGTGATAGGTATATGAATCAGATTATTATACTCATCAAACCATTCAGTAACCCCCTAATGCTCTATATAGAAGCATCTGTCTTCATCGCGCACACACACACACACACACACACACACACACACACACACACACACACACACACACACACACACACACACACACAAACACACACCAACCAGATGCTTCTGACTAAATTAGCTGTCATCTAAACAGGTCTGATAGGACGACTAAGCCCCTGGGCACACGTTTCTTTCTGCTGGGTCTCTTGATCATCCTTTGCCTGATGGTTTACACCCCTAATGTCCCTCAACATCTCTTGAGATGGCGTATTTATTGTCACACTTTTTTTCTGCCTTACACAAGCTTTCTCCGCTGAGGTCTCTTTTCTTTGCACCTTTCTCACACACACACACACACACAAACACACAAAAGCACCAATAAATAAACAGAGTATTGGATTCAATCCGTCTGTTTGGATCTCAAATATTTTGTCACCCTGTAGGAATCCTGGAAAGAGTCTTAAGCTGTATATTATTGGACTCTTGATCAAATATTTCAGGGAATGCAGGATGTGAGGAAGAAGTGGCTGACTTGCAAGAGAGAGAAAAATACAAGTGCTCAATAAATCCTTTGATGACTTCTCCTCAGAAAGATTTTCTCTACTTTCATGTTCTCTTAATACAGTCCCTTTTTAAATTTTAAAAATAGAATATTCCTTGTGGATACAAGTATATGGAGCAAGTCAGTCAGAAGCTGAGACTAATGAAAATGACTGAGTGGTCAAAGAGTCTTGCTTTCCTTCCTCTCCATTCCACTCTTCTCTGGTTTTTACCGGCTCACAGATAACAGCTGTAATATCAGCTTGTCTCATGCCACATTGCACAGCACTCCATCACATCACATATCAAACAAGCCAAGCCACATAGAGCCTTACAACCACCAATCCTATCATTTTTTTCAACCTTTCATTACAAACAATGTCAGAGGAACATCAGTCACACTTTTACTAGACTTCAAATCCTTCCCTTTGTCTAGGTTATTTTTTAAATATTCAATTTACAGCGATATCTTACAGAGAAAAGCAGTAAATCTTCACAAAGTTTCTCATTTATGTGCTTGTGAAATGACTTAAACACTTAAAGCTAAGGTTGGTAATCCCGGAAAAGCTCCCAAAAGCAGCACCAATGCAGTGATAGTACGAGCAGGGTGTGTGCGGGCTGGCAGGTTGGTTAGTCACAGACATATGCCAGGCAATCATTTCATTCGGCTGATTCTCAGACATCTATTAAACAAGGTGTATCTCTCCTCTTTCAATTTGTAATCATTTGTACAAGAGGAGGCTTCTAGACAAGGGGAGACAGTACTTTCTATGGAGGAGTGTTAGAAGACCTTCCGTGCTCAACTGCCATCAGGGAAATGGGGAAACCAGCCCATCCCAGTCACTTTGCTCTCTCCTCAGACCCCTTTTACATATTTTTCTCTGTCGATGCCTAAACCGGATCAGCTGAACTCTGTAAGCTGCTTAAAACAGCGAAAGAATTCACTGGCACCTTGGCTTGATGAACACAACGGGTAGTAGGGTGGCTTAGGCTTTCTGGGGGATTATGAGAAGATTTTGAATTTCTCTGCCTTCTTAAACATCCACCGGGTGTCCACCGGGAAGACTGGAGTGATGACTTTTCAGGACTCTCGAGTAAAAAAGGAGAGAAATGTCGTACATCCATTTGCTGCTCAGGGTTTGACTGATTAATCCTTTTTTTTTTTTTTTTTTTAACAAATCCTTCCTCCGAGAGAAAAGCTCAACTTTTAACCGACTGAGGAGAAACAAGAGAGAAGGAGTGAGTGTGGAGAGACCGACAGGATAATTTAGAGAGAGGAAGAGATGAAGAGTCCCAGACTAAGACTCACATGGAGGGTTTTAAACAGAGAAATAGAGAGAGAATTTGACGTATATAGTTACAGTAACGTAATAGAAGCGTTGAGAGAAATTAAACAGAAAATAAAGAGAGAGGTATGGGAGGCTGCCATATTGGAGGTCAACAGCTTAAGGGCAACAGTAGCTGACTGTGACAGATTTCATTCTGAATTTACAACTTGGTTGTCTCAGCGTTGACCACATGTACGACGACAGAGCAGCAATACAAACACCAGAGGGACACATACCACAGCGAAAATGTGCAAAAATACTGTATCTTGAAAAGTGGAAACAAATAATCATGGATTCGTCCCCTTGAGCAAATCGTCCAAAATATGAATGGGTTCTTTTTTGGCCCATCCTCCCACCAAATTTTGGGGTAATTCGTCAGCAGTGTGAAAACAGAGCGGTAACAGCAAGAAACATTGGATGGATATGTTTCCATGAGGTCGTTTTAGCTGGGGGAGGGGGGCATTTGGGAGGATACTACTTTGGCAGAAATACACAGCCTCCTTGAAGTGGCTTTCACTTCACTCTTTGGGCGTTACAGTTGGAACGATGTGCAACCGTCAGCGACAAGTCACAGTGGTTGATCTGACAACTTCCTTCCTCTCTTAACCTCAAACACACACACACACACACACACACATTACATATCGTAAACAAGCCTTTATCTTTATTTTTACCAGCAGCAGAAAATAGAAAAAAACATATTCTGTCAGTAACTATAGAGAGAATCAAGGAGAGTGAGGGAGAGAGATGATAAGAGTGGGGTGGGTGGTAGGGGGGGTACTCACTCAGTGGAAAGGAAGAAAAAGCAAACTCATCCTCCCCTGTGATGCACAGACAGAGAGAGAGAGAGAGAGAGAGAGAGAGAGACAAACAGGTGTGTTGTACTGCCCCCTCGCTCCCCTCCTCCGCCTCCTCCTCCTCCTCCTCCTCCTCTCAGTGGGCGGGATTCGGCTCCTGAGGGACTCTTGAAAGCAGCCCGTCGCCTCCTCCTTCACTCTCAGAGAGAAACAAAACCTGTCAGCCGCAGTCCTCTCCGTTTCCTTCTCCACCTCTTTCCTTCCTCCTCCTCCTCCTCCTCCTCCTCCTTCTTCCCTTTTTCTTCTTCGTTTCCCACCTCCTTGCTGTTGGGATCTAGCAGGAGTCAAGATGATGCAGGAGGTTTCCATCATGGTGGCATACGACGCTCATGTAGTGGACCGGCCAGGTGAGGAGGACACCCTGGCTCGCTTGGTCGCCCACTCCAGACCCCTCAGAGCGCTCAGACCGGTGGTAGGTCTGGAGTCTTGTCACTTTTTCTTTCTTTAACATTCACAGCTCTACTGGCCCTTTTGTCCTTGGCAGTTGTTCGAAAGAATAGGGAAGTTCTGTCTAATTTCTCGTCTTCATTTCATTTGTCTTTTTCACTCGGGCCGCCCCTATGATTGTGTTTATAAACACTGGAGGAAATGCAGGCTTTACAGAAACTACATTTCCTTCCATGTGTTTAATGGTGTGTGGACTCCTGCACAGTCGATTTGTGTAGTTGTGTTTTTTACTGAAAGTGCGTCTGATGTTTAAGATTACAGAGCTTTGTCAGTCAGTGCAAACACGGAGCTGTGTGACTTTGTTTAAATTTCGTACATAAATTTGGAGTGTGTGTGTGAGAGTGTGAGTGTGTGTCTAGTAGACTGCACGTATTTCAATATTCAAACTGCTTCATGTGAGAGTGGATCACTCCCTTCGACGCTCACACACTGCCTGTGATTTCATCTTAGAGGTTTGGGACCAATTCCATTTCCTGCTTCAGGGATTCAGGTCAGGGAATCTAAAATGGGCCTGGTACCATTTCCTGCGTTACCAGGCAACTTTAATCGCATCACCTGAATTACAGAGTCCCCTTTGTCCTCAAAGTGGCTTCAAACATTTACAGTGAAAGTTGTGGGAAGTCAGCATGAGGTTTGGTGATGCTTCAGCAACTTTGAGCCCTGAGACTGTGACTGTGTGACTGTGTGTGTGTGTGTGTGTGTATTAACAACTAGTGTTAATGAAGTTGCCTTGAGCATGACATTGCTGTATCTAAGCAGAGAAGGCTTAGCTCTGCCCCGTGCCCCTGGAATTTCAGGAATATCACTGACTGACATTTGAGCTATTTTCCCCGAATGTTGCTGGGAATGTCTGCATAGTTTGGGAGTCTATAACGATAACGTGGTGATGTGTGAATTGGATCTTACTTTACAGTTCAGCGATTTTAATAATATCAGATATAAATGAAGATGTCAGTGTAAAGGAAATGGAAGCAGGAGAAGTCAGGGAATAGTTGTGCTGATATTTACCAACATATCATTTATTGGTTGCATCAGGTGGTTCTCAATCAAACTGAGGAAACAGTTAGAATGAAAAAGCAAATGAGCAGGCTGATGCAGCAGTTATGTGAAGGTCATGGAGTCGGGGATCCTGAGTGATTGTAGCTGTAGTGGCTCTGTGTGTTTGATTAAAGGGCCTTGCCTCTATCAGGTGAGCACAGCCCAGTTTTACTTTCATTACACAGCCACACTGGAGTGTTTGTGTGTTTTAGGGGTGTTGGAGAGCAGCGGGCTACATAATCAGTAACCACACTTCAGTTCGTCTGTCGATGATTTCTGATTTAATGTGTGACTCAGTGCTTCTTTCTTTTTAAATTCTTTGTATCAGCAGAGAGGCGCGGACTCAGGAGATGCGAGTTTAAAGCCCCAACATGTTGAAGTGTCCTTGTGGGAAACACTGAATCTCTAACAGCTGCTGTTCTCTGAAATCTGCTCTTGTTAAACAATTAGAGTTCAGTGTTGTGATGATTTGCTCCTCGCATTCATTAAATTTCACTAATTCACTTAGGATTTTCACAAAAGTGTAATCTTGTTAGAATCATCGCTGTACACATTCTCCTAATATTGAGTCAGAAACCTTTTTAAACGACTGGAAGAATAGAGTCATTGTGGCATGACAAAGGAAAAGAGGTTGTTTGAAAGAAAATGCAGAAAACGCATATTTTCCTCTTTCTGTAATACAAGTAAGCTAAACTTCACTTCCTGTGTGTTAGAAGACATCTGCACATCAGGGGGGAAAAAGAGGGGGTTTGTTACCTGCAGAAATCTGTGACAAACCATCTCATACTGGAAGGTTGGAAAATATGACACAACCTGCCCAACTGTCTTTGGTTGGTGAAGTTGATTCTGTGGGAGAATACATGAAGGCAGCAAATGAGTGTGTGAGAAGTGGCTTTTTTCAACTCTGAACATCCGAATGGCAAATCTGGAGGTGGAAACACACACTCCTTCTCTTTCTCAATCTCTTGCACGTTAATTTTATGTTATAGCCTTGAACCTAAGAGTTTTTAACACACATGCACAATGAGGACCTCAGTCCCCTTTAAATTTTTGTAATACTTTGTAATTTAATACTTTGTAATACTAGGTCACTTTCTAAATCTAAAGCTGCAGGGAAAAGAAAACATTGATTCACATTTTGGATATAAATGAGTTCATCCAGACCAGAACAGCTCACTGCACCGTGGCTGTGTAATAGTCTAAGTATTGGAAATCAAACTCCCGTCTCTCGCCTACAGGAGTGCACCAGTGTGCAATTCTTCTTCATTGTTTTGGTATAATCCAGTTATTATTTACCAGCGTGCAGAGACCCAAGCTGCTTGTTCTTCCCACACAGATAACAACAGAATAGGTCTGAGTTGCGTTATCTCCTGAGGAGTTGTGTGTCACACAGATTAAATTGTGACAGTTCATTCAGCTCAGTGGTTTTTGGGTCATAAAGACCACGCGTCAACCCACAGGTCAGTGAGGAGGTCAGGTGATGACAGTCGTAGTGACAGCACAGGCACCCTGAACAAGTGGCTGGTTTCATTTCTGATATTGATCTATGTATTATACATCGGTCTATAAAGGAAATGTGCTTTACAATGCTCTTTTCTAGCTTTTTAATTCAGGCACTTTATTTAATCATTCACAAAGACGTTCTTCATTTATGAATCTTTCTTTATTGAGGTGAAATGATTTACACGTCATTGCTATGTTGTCACTGGACATGTATTTAACAAGGCCAATAAATGATTAACAATGATGGACTAAAGGCAGAATGGCTGCTTTTAGAGAACTGGGAGAGGGGGAGCAGAAAGATAATCATAAGAAGCACCATAAATGATTTTATTGGTGTTGGTTTTACAGTGAATTGGTGTCATTTCTCATTTTTGTGATAAGCAGCAGACTGCAGCAGACTGAGGAGTGTATGGGTTTAATTTAAAGAGGCAGAAAGGAAGAACATTTATTGATTTTAAGAACAATCCATTTGTGACTGCACCAACATTTGAGCTACAGAAGTGACTCGGCTAGAATTCAAATAATAATCAGATAATGTCTGTGTTCCTGTGATTGTTCTAAAACAGTCATGATCCTGCCTGTACCCTGCTGTTCTAATCACTGACTGTCATGTTGCACTTTGTGATGAGGAATATCTTTCTAAGATATTCTTATTCACGTGAATGTGTTTTCCTTCTCTCTTCATATGTAATCCATCGATAGAGACGTAAAAGATAAACACTATACACAATACTGAATCAGGCTCTTGACGTCAATTTCAACAAAACCAGTGAAGGACATGGATACACAAACACACACACTACAGTCTCAGAGGAGGGAGTCATCTGACTGAGACCTGACCTGGAATCCCCAGCCTTAGCGGTGGACACTATGGCAACACCGTTTCCACACAGGGGAGATAACATTACCACCCACCTGAAGCAGAAACACACACACACACACACACACACACACACACACACACACACACACACACACACACACACAGATGCAGCTCACACTCACTCAGTCATCAATGTCCAAAACAAGCAGCTTTTCTTTCAGGTGTTTTCACTCATTGTCATTATATTCAGAGTAAAACTTTATTTTAGAAATTGCCCAGAATAGTGCATGTACAATTTAGTGTTTGTAATGTGTTCAGATCAGAAACAGCAGACTGTGCAACAGAAAATCGAAACTGTGCAGCATAAACCAATATTTCAGCAGAAATGTTCAGCTCGGTTCATTTTTGTAGATTTTTGTTGCAACCTCTGACCTTTTGAGTTTCTTTTAATGTCGGAGATGTTAAAACTGAAACTGTTACTGCTCACATCAGGTCACATCGACTGCAGTAACAGTATTTTTTACATAAATTACTCAATACGTTGGAGTGGAGCGGGTGATGTCGGATGCTGTCTTTAGAGCCCTGTTGAAGTTAGAGCCATGTTTTACACCTACTTTCTTCAAGCTGCAGCAGACCTCTTACTACTCTGGTACAATGTGACTGTTGCCGGTTCCGACTGAGAGAACGACACCGCAGCTCAGGAAGACTGAGCATAATCTGAAAATCACTTGTTTTGCTTCTCCAAATAAATAAACACATCTTCTCTCTTTATCTCCAAACAGCGCTTAGATTCTGATCACACAGGATATGAGATGTAAATTGATGATGTCGCCAATTTTCCTGTTGTTTTCAGGTTCCAACCAAAAAGCTGAAGAAGTTTGAGAAGGAATATCAGACGCTGAGAGAGAGCCAGCTGCAACAAGAGGACCCCATCGACCGATACCAGGTCGGACACAAACCCACATACATATACACACATTATGACATGACTTTTCTTATCTTAGTTACTTGTGCTCCAATGTTTTATCTTCTCGTAGCAGGTGAAGTTAAACACACACATCTACTTTATTGTTCAGTCTTAGAGATGGTGAGAAACCACTTTGCTCTTCATGCTTCTTTTAAGTCGCCGTATTTCTTAAAATGAACCATGTTTCTAATATTGGAAATCTCCTGTGAGCACGAGTGTGTTCATCAAACTCTTTTACTCACTTACTCTATTTTTGGCAGTGTTGTCAAGAGGGGTGTAGCTGCAGTGACCCTCATCTCGTCTGATTCTACGGGAGATAAAAAAAAAAAAGGGAGATGTGAGGGCAGATATTTAAAGATTCATCCAAACTCAAACTGTCAGCGCACAGCACGTCTTTATTTTATGTGTGTTCTAGGTTTTCTTTCTCTTTTTCTTGGTTTAAATCCGTCATTTTTGTTTCTCCAAAATCTCAGGGCACAGTTTGATTCTCCTTTTCAAATTTGTCTCTGTTATTAGGAAAAGTAGAACATAATTGGAGCTGTGTGGGATGTATTTCTTTAGTCTGCAGGTTTAATATAGAATTTACAGAATCAGTTTATTTCTAATGAACTCGCTGCTCTTGTTGCATGTGTTTGTTCTTGTGGACAGACTCTTAGGAAATGATGTTGTATTTTTCTTTCAACAATGAGTAAGTTCACAACAAATTTGTAAGCGATGAAGTAAAAACCCAGGTCTGTCTTTTTATTATGTCACATGATTTTCCCCAACAACCAAACTGCAACAGATCCAGCTAAAGTATCTCAAGTTGTCAAATGTTCACTTCCATGTGTTGTTCATTTCAGCAAAGTCAAGGGAGCCCACCGAAGCAGTTAATAATTGAATTTGGCTTTTTTCTAAACAAAGGCTGAAAGCAAATATAATTTGACTTTGTTAGTCTTTGTTAGGATGTGTAGAGGTCACAGGGACTGTGTTGTCAAACATTTGTGTCCTTTAGAGACGACTGGTCGTAAGTAGTTGGAAAGAGGGAGGAAGGTCCCTGCTGACATTTCGTTCAAATTTGAATTAGTTGTTTTAATTCACTATTTTCAAGTGTCATGATTTATTATGTTCTGGATTGATGTAAACAGTCCAAGCTGTGTTTGCTGTTCCATAGTTGTCTGGCCCACTTAAAAACCAAGCCCTGGACTGTGTTTCTAGGTTCATGAAAATCCAGCCGTTGTTTTTTTTGGATGATTTCTAGAAGTTCAGGTTCAGTTCAACAACAACAACAACAACAACAACAACAACAACCTGCTGATGTCCAGAACATGCTCAATGAAGTATCATAAAAGTAGTATATGTGAGGGCATAAAACAGAATTGGATGAAATAAACAGTGGCATTAAACAATCAAGTGAAACAGTAAAACAAAACCAGGAAATGTTTCATCATAAAAATCCCTCCTTGGTTTCCCCTGAGACGTGAGTGGCATGTTGGCGTAAACAGCCGAGCTGCATGAGCTGCTGGTTCTGGAGGGAAGGAAGGAAGACTTTTACTGTAGATTAGAAGTTGGATCAGAGCCACCTCCTCTGTAGCCAGTGGAAACAAACTTGGTTAAAGAACAAGAAGACAAAAGACACGGAGCAGAAAAGCAGCCACCTCTGAATTAACGCAGGGTTAGATTTTACACAAAGGAATTACATCTCGGATTTTATTAACGTTATCCTTAAAGAAATTCAACAATTCACCATTCTGTGTAGTTCTATGCTCCGGGGTTAGGTATGTACCCGTGTGTTGCATCGTTTAGTCGACATGTTTGTATTTGTCTGTGTGTTATATGCTTTATACATGTTAAACATTTGTGGTTTCTTCAGCACAGTTCTTAGCTGCTTTCACTGTTTATGTTACAACTAAATAAAGGGTCTTTTAAAAAAGACCACAGCACAGAGTGTGTGAGGGAGAGAGAGTGAAGTGTCGCACAGAGAAGGGGAACTCCCGCCAGGATCATGTGTTTGAGTTCAGTCAGTGCTGCTCGAGGCTCAATATGAAGATGTTGTGACTCTGGACAGCAGCACGGTAAGCTGCCTCTGCTCCTACACACATTTCACTTCATCTAATTCTTAAGGTGTTTGCTCGTCTTTATTGTTGTTGACTTTAATCATTGACTATTTATTACAATTTAATGTGAATTCTTTGATGTTCAGTACTAAAACCTCCCTCCCTGCTAACTGAGACGATGCGGGTCCCAAATTAAATTCACCACTTAACTGCAAACAGGAAGTGATTCATTGAATCTGAAGAGCAGCATGAGGGCTCCTTGCAGGCAAAGCTGGACTCATTTAGTGATATGTGATACTTTATTCTTTTCTTTTCCTGCTGGAATCTGTTTGCATGATGTGTGATATAATGCATCAGAGGGCGATGGAGCTGTGTGACTTTCCTGGTGACTCCACACATGCTGGTTACTTTGTTTTTAGTTAAAAAAATGGTTTAGATCTGCTCATGTGAAACCAAAAGGAGAGTTTCACTGTGTAGATAGATGCACGTAGTATATATTGTACTTTTACAGTTTATATTTGTATAATTGTATTAAATGCAATAATTCAAACCAGTTGTGTAATTAATTGTAATTATTATGATACATACATAGAGTAACTGTGTGGGTGGGTGTGGTTAATTAGGGGTGGCAGAGGTCGTCTGGGTGACAGTGACAGGATATCACAGTCAGGTGACTGCTCACAACTGAGACAACAGCTTTGTCCCACTGAGGCATGGCCATCATGTGAGACTGTTTACAGGCAGACCAGCAGTCATGGGACTTCACTAATGGTCTACAACGGGGACTTTAAAATGGTGTGTGTGGGAGGGAGGGGGGGAGGGTATTTGGTGTTTTTTTTAACCGCTTTGAATAGAATTACAATTACCTTTCTGAGTAAACTAAATATATAAATGTGGTTCGGCTTCTTCAGACTTAACGCTGCCTCTATCAAATAGCACCAGTAGATAGGAAATGAGGGAGAATGAGGTGAACAAAGAGCCGAGGACAAGGACAGTTCATGGACGGTCTCTTAATCTCTAAGCCAGAGGGTCTACATTCGATAAATAATACAAAAACAATGAACGTTTTATGATTTATCGACAAAGAAACATTTTTCAGGACAGACTCCTGTTGTTATCATTTCATCATCATCACTGTGTGTGTGTGTGTGTGTGTGTGTGTGTGTGTGTGCGTGTGTGTGTGTGTGTTTGTGTGCGCGTGTGCAGAGGGAGAACCGTCGTCTTCAGGAGGCCAGTATGCGACTAGAACAGGAAAACGATGACTTGGCCCATGAACTGGTCACCAGTAAGATCGCCCTTCGGAACGACCTGGACCAGGTAACGCTGCAACTCAAGAGCATGTTTTTCAAACCGACGCCCTTGTTTCAAACTGAAAAAGATGCTATATATTAATTTGAAGAATGGATTTGTTTCCTAGGTCTGTGTCTATAATGTAGAGCTGTTACCAATTTCAGATGAGATCATTAAAAACCTTTTTCTCTGACATGAACAGACTGATACCAAAGACTCTTCATCAACGGCTCTTGTTGAGCTGCACACACGCATTTCATTAAACAATCCACTGCAGCTGCTCTAGACAGTGTCACAGTGAATCTATGCAACTGTATTCATGAGTAAACAGTCGAGATGTTCAGTTTAGTGAGTGTGTGTTTGTGTTGAGTGAAAATGCTGCTGCTGTCCTACAGTTGCAGATTCTGTTCAATAAAGGCCTTGTGTGTGTGTGTGTGCGCGCGTGTGCATTCAGGCGGAAGACAAAGCTGATGTTTTGAACAAAGAGCTGCTGAGCACCAAGCAACGTCTCGTGGAGACAGAGGAAGAAAAGAGACGACAGGAGGAGGAGACGGCTCAGGTAACATCTGCCTCTCAACATGTCTTAGTGATCAGTTGGTTTAATGGTCCCGGTCAAAGCTTTGGACCATTGCTCGACTTTAACTAACATCTGTGATAAAGAAAAACAGACCTTTGATTAAGTTTTCATGAGGCAACACAACATGTGTTTCCTTTGCTGAACGGCTTCATTGTTTGAGGATATTAACTTAAAAATATATTGTAATGCACATTTAGTAACGAATGTGTGTGTGAGTGAGCTTCTGTCAATGACCAAAGAAAGTGTAACAACATCAGCAAGAAGTGGATTATTGTCAATGTAAGTCACAAGAGAACAGGTTCCGTTCGCTGTATAACTACAGCAGATTCAATAGAGTTGTTCGGAAATCTGTCGCCACTGTAAATGATGCGGAGCGTTTTGTAATTAGTATTGATCATCAACCTAATTAAAGGTTCAGTGTGTAGAATCTAGTGACATCTAGTGGTGACGTTTCATGTTGCAGCTGAACACCCCTCACCTCACCCTCCCCTTCCAAACACGAAGGAGAACCTGTGGCCTTCAGTTGTCATAGAAACTCAAAAGTTGTTTAGTTTGTCCAGCTACTGTAAAAAACATGGCGGCCTCCGTAGAGAGGACCAGCTCCCGATGTAAATATAAAGTATTGAAATTTGAACGGCTCATTCTCTGGTAGAAAACATCAACAATTCGTATTTTAGATGAAACATACAACTGAAAACATCACTAGAATTATTTTTTTATTACATTTCTGCCAATTGATCCCTTTCACCTAAATCTTACACACTGGACATTTAAGTCTAAACAAGAAATGATGGACATGTTTTGTTTTTTTTATCAGTGGGAGCTGATGCATCTTTAAAAGTTATATTCCACCACAACCTGAAATTAAACTAAAAAGGTAACATGGCCTTGGCTCTACATTTACTGTCAGAGGTGTAGTCAATGAGTTACTATTGATCTCACCTTAGGGGCCAGTATTGGTAGAGTTATTGTTCATCGAGCCATGAAGAGAGACTGATGCAGTATTAACAGTTGCATCAGTTCCATGAGAGTTCTGCTGTGGTTCTGTCCCTCGCAGCTGAAGGAAGTGTTCAGGAGGGAGCTGGAGAAAGCAGAGCTGGAGATCAAGAAAACCACAGCGATCATAGCTGAATACAAACAGGTTGGATATTTGAATCACTCATTTGCCGTCAGTGCATTTTTTCACAATGATTTACATGTAAATTGTATGTTTGTGTTTTAGTTTTGTGAGCTCTGCAACTTTTTGATAAAAATCTAGAGGTACAGTAACATATCAGTGTCACTCTGCTCGTTCTTTGCAGAATCAAATACACGTATTGTGGTTTAAATTGTATTTGTAGGGTTTAGTGCAGCGTAAAGTAAGAGTGCAGAAATTTGATATGAGTTCCAGGCTAATAAAGGCTGAACTCTGCACCAGGTTAATTGAATTGAATGTGTGCAGCTATATGAGTGAGAGAGGAGTTTTAATTGAGATTAAAATGACTCTGCTCAGAGGATTTTCCTGGAGAAAACCAGGTCAGAGAAATCTTCATTGTGTCTCATTTTGTAGTTTGTCATCTTTTACACAACCCGACTTCCCCTCTCTGTTTCAGATCTGCTCCCAGCTGAGCACCAGACTGGAGAAGCAGCAGGCGGCGACGAAAGAGGAGCTGGATTTAGTCAGGGTGAGTTTGCACTGTTGAGACACTGTAGGAGGCCGCAGATGCAGGTTTGGAGACGTTTAATATCTTAATTTAAGATAACGTGTCCCGTCACAGGATGAAGGATTGTCTAGCTCTGTTGTGTGTTTGAGTTTGCATGAGGCAGTCGGACAAGCCCATGTTGGTTACATCATCCCACCCACGGAGAACTTGGTTGCACATGACTCGTTTAGCCCTTGTCAAACATAAACTGTAACGTTCTGCCATTGCTCCTTGGGTGCGGTGGAGTACCACCTCACGCCTGGATAAAGATCAGGACATTCTCCTCTCATGTGACGTCTTACGACAGAACATCAAGTTAAAACGGGAAGGCTTGATCCAGGAGAGAGGGGTATAAATAAGGAATGATTATTAAATAAGCAGGAGAAAAGTTTTTCATTAAAGGCCACAAAGAGCCTTGATGAAGTAACTGGTTGGACTGGTTTACAGTATACAATATGTTTACCCACCCTCCCTCTGCTTACATTGTGCCCGCGCAGAGTAAAGTATCGGGCTGTGATCACTGTCGAGACCTGTTCAGCACCCTTGGGACCCTGCAGGTGTCGTCCCCTGGCAGGGACAACACATCCAGCGAGCCGCAGGACGAGGAGAAGGACGGGCTGAATGAGCAGCTGAGGCATCTGGAGCTGGAGCTGGCCCAGACGAAGCTGCAGCTGGTGGAGGCCAAGTGTCGCATCCAGGTCAGCAGCAGCGTCGAGGAGGGACAGTGATCGATAACATGATTATTGATAATATCAGGGATTATTGAAGCTTGTATGGAGATGCAGGGCAAAAATATCAAGTCTGATTCTTCTCACAGAAATTGATACATTAACTAAATCTGTGAGAATCATCCACATCAGATTTTTTATTTAGTATTTATTCATATCACTGGAGCTTAATTAATCATTGTCTCAGTGTGCTCACAACAAAGCAAAGGTGGAAACAATGTCTCTCTACACTCGTCAACACCTAAGACTCAGTTTTATAACCATTAATACAAAAGCACCTGAACATACCCCTGAAGTAAAGTGTAAGGATCCTTGGATGTGATTATTATATGGATAAACACATGACACAGGGCAGTTAGAGGAACTCACAACAAAGAATGTAACCTGTCCACAACCTCCCTGCTCCTCCCACTGACTCCTTTTTGCTCCTCTTGTCGCGGCGCAGGAGCTCGAGCACCAGCGCGGAGTCCTGATGAACGAGATCCAGGCGGCCAAGAACTCTTGGTTCAGCAAGACTCTGGGGTCCCTGAAGAGCTCCACCTCCTCGTCCTCCAGCTCCACATCCCAGCCGCCGTCCTCTCCGAAGGAAGGTCCTGCCTAGATGACCCCTCCTCCCGCACGCCCCCTTCTATATATATATATATAGATATATATATATATTATCTATATATATATATAAATATATCCCCCTGCAGGGATGCACACAAGAGCTGAGGAACACAGATTGAGGAAACAAGCAGCAGAGAAATGCAGTATTCCTTTTCCAAGTGGTGGCGAGGTGCAGCTCAGCAGCTTCTCTGATGGCAAATAGCTGACAAGATGAGGAGGTGGGGGACGGGAGCAGCCTCCTGTCTTTTTCTTCATGTTTACATCTGAGTGAACAAAAAAGCATTTCTTGAGCTTCTCTGCTTCACAGCTGATGTTACAAGTGAGTGTGGGTCACGAGCGAGGCTTTAACTTTCTTTAAAGGGTCAGGGGTCATCGCTGACACTGGTTGGTTTAGTTAAATCTCTAAACTCCGTCTAAGGAACCGGAGTTTATCAAAAGAATGGCAGGGCTCATGTAGTGGGACCTTGTGGACAGACATTGCCACTGCAGCGTTATTAGTCCTTTTAACTGATTTTAGGTAGCTGAGAATTAAACCTACAATATGTTCAGTGACAGTGATACAGCTACGTCACATAGATTAAGCTGTCACAGCCGAAACATCTACAAGAACCATCTTCAGCGCAGCAAAGCCACGGGAATCTGAAAAAGGAATACTGCATCCAAGGTGTTAAACAAGAACAACATAGAAGTTGTATTTCTTTATAGTAATATAACGTAAACAATGTTGTCATATAAATATGTATAAGTAATTATTGATTTTTTTAAATAATCCTGTACAGTTCAAGAGAAGAAGAAAAAGAAAGAGTTTTGTTAATTTTTTTTTCTACTGTTTGCAATTTGAATGTCGTCTCTTTTCGATGTTGATGTCTAAGCACAGTGTGCGATCGAAGTGGTTGAGTCCAAACGCTGAAGAGACAAAGTGTCAATGTGCAGCGGTTCTATTTGTCCCTGCTACTTTTCCATAAAACTGATTTGACGATTATTATCTCGAAATTCAACAGAAAAATCGGATTTCCATCTCATTCCTCTGAGTAAATTGATTGGATTTGCCTGTTTTGCAGCCATAATATTTATAAAACAGAAACGGGCCTTCTTCACTTTCTGCAAATTTCACTCTCAGGATTTTCATTTTTCATTTTTTTAAGTTGCACTGACGTCCATTACAGTTTCTATAGGTTTGCGTTCCTCGTTCAGAAAGGTCACAGCCAAACAAACAGTGAGGTGATCGCTCAGTAATGTTACACAATGTACTGGACGACTTCACTGCTTCACCCAGGTCATCAATATTTACTGTAGATAGAAGTCAGTGCAGTACAATTGGAGATAAGAGTATTTTATATTCAGAATTCATCCCTACATAACCACCAGGTATAATGAACAAGATCAGGCTAAACGCCATCATTGACGAACACGTTGACACTTTGTTTTGCCTTTGTTCTGGTTGTGAGTTCAGTCTTGAAAGGACGACAACATCACTGGAAGCCAGAATCTCCGGTGTCCACAGTGGACAGTTGTCAGTGTTGCTCTGTGCTCACAGTTCAGTTGAAATTATACTACAATAACTATAATTAAACTAAAATCTCGAAGCATCTTTATTGATTTTAAAGGAGATTAAGTAAAACTTCTTACCTGTGACATTGATGCTAGTATCTGAAGACACCAGGAGGATTGTGTTGTCTCTACTTCGTTGACAAACAGCAGTTAACCAAAAGGTCTCTTTTACTCGAACGTGAAAAGTTGTTTTTCATGTCGGTGCCAACAGTCTTGGTTTATTCTCCGCTTTTCTTGAATCGGTGTTTGGACTCTCACGTCGTCCGCGTGTGTATGATCGAGTGTTTGGGGATGTGTGTGTATGTATATGTGCGTTTTCCACTGTAACTCAAGTGGCTGAAGTTGAAATGGTTTCTTCTTCGCCTGGCTGCCTTTTCTGTTGATGACTGAAGCCGATGGCTGCGTCAGCTGTGCCATAAGGTTCTCACCACTGCTCTGTCCACCAGTGGTTCTGGTCTTACAGAAACATCATCATTTTCTAGTCGCCCTGTGTCACACATCGCCACGTGGATCTTCCCACAACATCCACCGTCCCCTCGCTAACGGCCACTAAGCAACCCTGCTGGAGGAATTCTCTTTAATAACACGAAAAAGCAAGAAAAGGAGACTGACTTCCCTCGTCCCCCTGTGACGATTACAGTGTCGTACAGCCAGTGTCACGTAAACTGAGGCCAAGTGGGAGGGAGCAGCCCGTCTTTTATGTGCACTAACACAACATTGATATTTTAACTTCAAGACGTGTGTGTTTGTTTAAAAGTTATCCTGAGCACAGAGCATAATTATTTTTTAACTGATGGTTGTCGTCGCTGAGAGGACAGCTGCCAATTTATAATCCGCTCCAACTCCCAGTTAATTTCCACGATCAGCAGGCGGTGAGTCAGATCAGAAGTGTGAATGTGTGTGTGTGACACCACAGTCCTGTTACATGTGGAGCCACTGATCCTCGACCGGTGCGACTCCAACACTGTTTGCTGTACATTATCTGTCTGGCCTGCATTAATAAATTCCAGTTTTTCAGTTCATTGGTGCACTTTGAGATTTTATTGAGTGACTTAACGCAATTCTGCAACAGTTGAGATTTTAAAAAGGAATTAAGATTCAAACTCCATGTACTTTATAACTTGTGATATAACAATAAATGGAATTTCTCAGTTCTAATGAAATCCGATTCCGTTGAACATCTTCCAGCTCTGTAAGGTTTTTAGAATCATGGAGAAACGTGGAAGAGTGAGGCCAGGAACAGTTGTGTAACCGCTCTGTCAGACTGGTGATATGATCCATAATTATGTTATAATGATGATAATAACAATATCACCAGTCTATGTAAAGGTGGTACATGAACCTGGTTCTTTGAAGAATATACAAATGTTAAGGTGCCTGGAATATTCACATTTTCCCTTTTCATTTTTAAATATTCGCAATTTGAAAAATACCAATTATATAAGTGACCACTTGTAGATTTGCCACAATCAAACATGAACATATGCTTATTTATTGTGACTTTACTTCACAGCTGTATAAAGAGCCCAACAGCTGGAGAGGAGTCCAATCACACCTACAATCTCAAATAAACAGTCAAACCATGATGTTATGACCAGAATCTTATATTTTAGGAGTGAACTTATAAATGATTCCAATCCAAAGATATTGTGATTAATTGTATTTAATGGATTAGAATTACATGAAAGAAATCATATTCTCTACATGACAAGTCTGCACCGCTTACAAATTGTATTTCTACTTTCTGCAAGAAAAAGTATACAAAACAAATTGGTGAGTGAAGCAAGTTTTTTAACAACTAATATGACAGTGGAGAACACTGTATTTGCAGGTGACGATAAAATATAACAAACTTCTGATTCTGAAAAATACATTTTTCAGTTAAAATTCAGTAAAAAAGTAAGAAAAACATAAGCAACTTTCTTATAAGGTTGTTCAAATCCCCACTGAGTCCGATCCGGCACATAAGGGATTTAAAATTGACGACATTGAAGCTGGGATTATTATTTGTACGAAGCCTTCTCTGACTCCGTTTCTTGGTTTGTTGTCCTGGAAATACAGATCGACGTACTGCAGGATGTGCTCGACGGCGCTGAGCAGCAGGACGTCGGTGTTCACGTCCAGGTCCAGCTCTGAGGAGTAGTTCTTCACGGGGACGATGCAGGAGGTGGACATACCCATCAGATCTGCAGCTTTACTCATCTACAGGCACAAACTCTGTCAAGTCACCGTGACATTTTACAGAACATTTCTCAAACTCGTTTGTTTCAACCCACCGTGTCTTTTATTATTTTGCTATTGTAAACCATGGAGACGTCTTTGGCTGTTTTTGGACAGATTTCATCCACGTGGGTCAGCAGAGCCACCTGGTGGATACCTGATATACACACACACACACACACACACACACACACACACACACACACACACACACACACACACACACACACACACAAACACACAAACACTACAGTTATATTGCAGTTATCAGAAAAAGAGCATTTAACTGTTGCATTCTCAACCAGGGCTATTGAATTAAAATCAACAGAGGTGCAGCAAGAGTCAACTTCCTCCAGCAACATCATAAACATCATAAATATCCAACTAGAGCTACAATCCAGTGCAATATATCAAAACATGAAAGGTGTGTATCTGTGTCAGTTTTCAAAGTGAACCATCAGGATTATAAACTAGTCTCTAATCTAAAAATATAAATATTAACTAAAAGGTTGGTTTCTAACTCTAACCCTATCAAAATTAAGTTTCATAAAGTTTTTTATTTTGTTAAAAACTCTCCTTTGCTCTTTTTAGAGAACTGAAGCCATGTGAAGTTACTTTCCACAGTCATGAAGCCCCGTATGAACGAGGGACAAAGGTTCAGTTTAACATCTGAAGACGACTTGTTTGTCCTTGGCTCACCCAGGTCACTGATGTGCTCCCTGAGCTGTTGGAACGAGGCTCTGAGGCCTTTAGGGTACGTTGCCATTTTAGAGGCGTCCAGCACAAAGGCCACACAGTGGATCTTGTCTTTTAGGCTCGGCCACTTCACATAGTTTCCAGTCTCTGATCTCACTGCCTGGTCCAGGGCAGAACTAGAGGAGACAAAGGAAGAGAGTCGATGTTCAAGAGTGAAATAACACGTGTTTGAACCGAGACGTTAGGAGGATGAGCGGACACAACCAGACCACGATCACATTAGAGAACTACAGTAGAGAGCTTCCCTCCACCAAAGACCCTTAAAGGTTCAGTGTGTAGAATTTAGTGACATCTAGTGGTGAAGTTGCATGTTGCAGCTGAATACCCCTCACCTCAGCCTCTCCTTCCAAACATGAAAGAGAACCTGTGGAAACCTTCAGCTGCTGTAAAAACTAAAAAAGGTGCTTAATTGGTCCAGTCTGGGCTACTGTAAAAAACATGGCGGCCTCCGTAGAGAGGACCCGCTTCCGATGATAAAGTCTTTAAATATAACAGCCACATTCTCAGGTAGAGAAAACATGTACAAATAACCATATAACTTCGCTGTACCTTGTGTCCCTCAGGTACGTGACCTTTAATGATGGACAGGATGTCGTGGAGGGTCAGTCCGGTCATCTCTCCGTCGCCCAGACCCATAGCATCACACAGCACCAGTCTGGTCAGAACTTCTCTCTTCTGACCACAGATGGTGAACGACTGCAGCTAACACACACACAAGGAATTCATGGGATGGACGACTCTGTAAGCGCGTGTGTGTGTGTGTGTGGGTGTGTGTGTGTGTGTGTGTGTGTGTGTGGTGTGGGTGTGGGTGTGTGTGGTGGGTGTGTGTGTGTGTGTGTGTGTGTGTGGGTGTGGGTGTGTGTGGGTGTGGGTGTGTGTGGGTGTGTGTAGGTCACATTCTTCCCCTCAACAATGAAATTCAAGGAAACGAAAAAGGGAACAGTAGCTTCAGAGATTCATGCTGCTGCTCCTCTTGTACCTTTTTGGTGAAGCTGGTGGAGGAGGAGCCCACCATGGCCCGGTTGGTGACTCGTCCGTTAAACACCGAATGGACTGAACTGATGAAGCTGGACTTTCCGGACCTGATGGGGCCCAGGAGGAGAACCCTGGCTTGAGTCACCTCCTCACTGCTCGGTGTGTAGGAGCTGACGGCCTCCATCAGGCTGGTCCTTCGCCTGTAGGTGGAAATTTTAAGGGATAGTTCACCCAAAAATGAAAATTCACCCATTATCTACTCACCACTCACCCACCCACTCGTCCGTCGGGAAAAAATGTACGATCCGATTCATTTTCATCAATTTCATCGCCACTGAATTACGGCAAAACTAAAGTTCTCATTGTTCGAACATTATAATGTCTTCGGTGGGGAAGACTGCAGCAACCCTCCTTCCTGAGTCTCTTTCATCTTCTATTGTTTAATGCTGTCTCAACTTCCTGCAATTGGTTCAAAAGTCTGAAATATCCAGGAAATGAAATGAAAATATAACGTCCTCGAAACTGAATATGATCCAAATATGTCTCCTTTGATTGAATGTAACTTTACTCACTCTTCTGTCCACTGCACATTCCTCCACGAAGGGGGTATATCTGCTGAAGAGAGTTTAAGAGTTAAGATTCAGCATTTGCAGTGTTCCCCCTCTGAATAGTGACATGCATTATGGGATGAATAAGTGGCAGAACACACGGTGATCGCAGCCAGTAGCAGAAGCTACACTGGAGCTTACCATCAGCACAGAGAGATTCTGAAAGTTTTGGTGTGCAACCGTTCAGTAGTTTACCTGCGTTGAGGCCAGAGACAACCGGCATCTGAAATGCATAGCTGTGGAGGGAAACAATCGCACAGATCAGAGGAAGGAAATCCATGAAGCAAAAAGCAGAAAATGTGTTTGATTTCAGATCTTGCACAAATAGCAGATAACGTAAGTGACCGTGTCGACATTGTGACAGAGACAAATGAGTGAGTGTGAGAGACTAAAAACTGAGATCTTATGACACAGAGCCCACAGAAATAAATAAATGTCAGTGAAAAAGAAATCCAGCTGAAACATTTCACCCATTGCTCATATTCTTAAACAAGATTGGAGCTTGGTTTATTGAATGTCACAGTTCTACTCACACTTCTTTGGAATCTGTGTCTTTCAGTTCACCATTCTGGTTAACTGCTGAACAGAGTGTAAGAGTCAGTGAGGTTTAATCAAACATCCTTCTCTTTAAAAAAAGTCTCTGGTCTGGTTTTACCTGAAAACGTAAATTTCGGGGCTTTTATTATGCACTTTGTGCTCGTTGGAGCTGTACATTTGCTCAGAGCTTCTAAGGCCGTCGCTGGTGAGCTGGTGGTGGGTTTAGATGGAGTAGCTGATCCAAATGGAGAGCTGCTCTTGGGTTTAGATGGAGTAGCTGATCCAAATGAAAAGCCGGTGGTGGGTTTAGCTGGAGTAGCTGATCCAAATGAAAAGCCGGTGGTGGGTTTAGCTGGAGTAGCTGATCCAAATGAAAAGCCGGTGGTGGGTTTAGCTGGAGTATCTGATCCAAATGAAAAGCCGGTGGTGGGTTTAGCTGCAGTAGCTGATCCAAATAGAGAGCTGCTGGTGGGTTGAGTAGCTGATCCAAATAGAGAGCTGCTGGTGGGTTTAGATGGAGTAGCTGATCCAAATGGAGAGCTGCTGGTGGGTTTAGCTGGAGTAGCTGATCCAAATGGAGAGCTGCTGGTGGGTTTAGCTGGAGTAGCTGATCCAAATGGAGAGCTGCTGGTGGGTTTAGCTGGAGTAGCTGATCCAAATGGAGAGCTGCTGGTGGGTTAGCTGGAGTAGCTGATCCAAATGGAGAGCTGCTGGTGGGTTTAGCTGGAGTAGCTGATCCAAATGAAAAGCCGGTGGTGGGTTTAGCTGGAGTAGCTGATCCAAATGAAAAGCCGGTGGTGGGTTTAGCTGGAGTAGCTGATCCAAATAGAAAGCCGGTGGTGGGTTTAGCTGGAGTAGCTGATCCAAATGGAGAGCTGCTGCTTATTTGGAAAACAATCGTACGTCACAGGAAGACAAAACAAAATGATCCGAATATCTAAAATATGATAAATGTGACTTCAAAGTAGCAGCATTGTTGATGTATCAGTGAACTGACGGCTGATGAGAACGAAGCATCACACCGACTCATATAAAATCAACTATAATCTGAAATCAAATGTGAAATTTCCCCTGAGAGCTGATCCTGCACTGTAAAACAAACTTCTATGAGTAAAAGTCCTGTATTGTAAATTATTACTTATTTTAAGTACAAGTTCCACAAAATGCAATGATTTTTACGTTTGTATACAAGTATTTCATCAATATATATGTGTATATGTAAAGTACCACACAAGTAAAAGTAGCAATGAAGCAGAATGAGAACAGATCAGAATGCTCTACATGGCACCACCCCCTGTTGGTAAGAGACTGTTACTGCAAGCCAAAAAGCACATTCTGTACTACACAGTATGAAGCCGTGCATCTTCCGCTCTTATATTTCACAATAAAAAACCCTTTTTAAACAAGAGAATGAATTCCATTAACAGAAACGCTGGAGTGCTTTTATTTTTGAAAAGGCATACAGAAAGTGTTGCAACCATTTGTTTGTGACATAAATTCATCAGATAAACATTAAAACTCAGGTGACGACCACTGCTACAAACTATAGTACAGTTTCTATGTTTCCTTTCAGATCCACTTGCATATAGAAGGTGACAAAGACAATAAACCTGTGCTGACAGCTACTTTTCAAGTCCACCTTCTGTTGTTGTGTAAATGTCAATGAACACAAAAAGCCACCTTTAACATGAGTTCATATAAAATAACATGTCATCACAGGTTAGTTATTTAACGGTCTCCCTCTGTAACATCTGTTTCTTTCTGTGAAAACCTTACCAGCTCTTACATGTGTTCACTTACCTCATCGTGAGTCCTGTGTGGAAATGTGTCGCCCTCCAGCAGCTGCAGGGAGAAGGAGAGCAGAGGCTCAGGCAGTGGTGTTTCTGACGAATAGAAAGTGAAAGTGATGGAGAAACACGCACACCACACACGCACACACACACACACTGAGTCGTTGTGGACGGTCAGTGTGTTGTTGACTATAATGCATTTAAACTGAGACTGGGAGGTTTCCTCAGAAATCCCACATACACACTTTCATTTCGTACAGTGAAACTAACACCACAGAGTTTCACTGTTTCGTGCAGGAGACACCCAGAATGTTACAAGTCTACAAGTTACACACACACACAGACTGTCGTTTAGTTACACAAACACACACACACCCTGACTGTATTTATATTGTCTACAAGTTATATACACACACACACACACAAACACACACACACCCTGACTGTATTTATATTGTCTACAAGTTATATACACACACACACACACACACACACACACACACACACACAGACTGTCGTTTAGTTACACAAACACACACACACACACACACACACATCTGTACATCTACCTTAGTGAGGACACTCATAGACATAATGCATTCTCGAGCCCCTCACCTCAACCATCAACACAAACCTTAACCTCATTCCGACCCTAAAATCAAACATCCCATAAAAAGTGGGTCAGAAAGTGAGGAGTGGCCAAACTGTGCTCACTCTGTAGGATTTTAAGGTCCTCACAAAGATATCTGTTTTTATTCCTGATCTGCACTAAACCCACCTTTTCTCTCTCCTTCTACTCAGTACTTTTTTAAAAATCTTTTTTTTAATCATTCTCCTTATTGTTCTACTCATTATGTTCATTTTCAACGAAACACCAAGGCAGATTGCTTGTATGTGGAAACCATCCTGTCAATAATAGACATGATTGTGGGTTTGCTTCATAGAGAGTGAAGATGTGAGGACAGAGATCAGAGGACAGAGATCAGACCAGACGTCTTCTACAACAGTCGGTGAACTAGTTTGTGTGGAAACGTTTGTCCTGAAGATATGTGGACTGGAGGGATTTGCTGCGGTAATAAATAATTATGAAATATGAGCATGTTTGAAGACCTCCTTATTTCTATTGTCTCTGCTCATCATGTCCACTAGATAGAGCTCTGGTCTTGTGTGTGAAGCTGTGCTCTCCTGTTGGCTGCCAGCAGAGGTCCACTCACGTCCACGCTGTCTCTGTCTCTGTCTTCTCCACAAGGAGGCCACACAGCCTGAAATCCCAAACTTCCTGTTTTCTACTGTCATCACTCAGTAGCTTTTAATCAGCGGAGACCTGTATATTCATCTGTAATCAAGGTGTGTGTTCATGTACGGGCCTACAGTAAACTGGGTCTTGACCTTCGCTGGGTTTGCAGTGAATTCGAATAAGAAAAGTATTTTGTGTCATTTCAGCATATTTTATGGCATAAAATGGTCAAATTCAAAACTCTAACAAAGCATTAACTTCAATCCAAAACTGCCCCAAGAAATGAATCAAAGCTCAGAATGGGTCTGAGGTGGTTGTTTTGTGAATGCATTGGATTATATCAGACTGTGTTTAATTCTAAATCTTATATAAGGTGCTGCTCAGACTGGTTTCTTGAACATATTATTTCTCCTTCAAAGTATTTACACATAAAAAAAAAGTGAAATCATTGTGTCAATCGCGTCAATGAAAAAGTGCACCTTGGACTGGTGGCAGGGTCGGAGGGCCCCCCGGAGAAAACCCACACCGACATGGGGAGAATACACAAACTCCACTCACATCTATCAGCTCTTCACTTGCTAAGATGTCACCAGAATTAAACTCCACAGAGGAAAATATCCGTGAGAACTTCATAGGATCTAAACTTGTTTAATTCATTATCAATAATAACTAAAATCCTGTTAGTAGTTACACTTGACCTGTTTTCACTTATAGGCTGTGGAGCTCAGAGAAAACCTCACAGGAACATGCTTACGCGGCAAAACTCCTCCAACTTAAACAAACATTTAAAACAACATGTTTACAGATTCTTTCCGTTCGGTCGTCTGTCACTCAGCGTGAAGTTATCCAGGCTGCAACGGATCAGACACAATAACAGTCCACAACAAGGCTCAGTATCTTTACGGCCTTGTGTGGTCATGCAATGCTTTTGCTGTATCAGCAGAAAACGAGTCCCTCAGCTCTTATTTCTGGAGGAAGGAAGGCTGAGAGATGTTGAGTCACCTTTCGGACGGAGACGTCAGGGGTGGGACGGCTGCAGCTTTGAGGTCAGGGTGTTATTAAAAGTCAGTGGAACTTTGGCTAAAGCCTGTGAATCTGTACATGGAGGATGTTTCCCTGCAAAAACTGGAACCACAAACCCAAACACAGTAACTGTACACAACACAGCTCGTGATCAAACGGTGGCGTGACCAGAAAACATGTGTGACTGTGATATTTATAGTAGTGAGGATGTAAGTAATACTCAGACCTCAGTATTCTGGATGTGGGTGCAGGCGTTTTGGATAGAAAATATTTGGTTTTATTACATGAGCAGATATAGTCAAATAGGTGATTTGATAAAGGTCAGTGTGTGATACCAGTGTGAGCTCAGAACACATGAACTAACCCCCAGCAGGGACAATGATCCTCAGGCAGAGGTTTAATGTCCTCTGTCGTTACAGTGCATGTATTTATATGTCATTATTACGACAGAATAGAGGTTGTTCACTGCTGGTCGACTCCTGCGGTTGTGGGGTTTGGGACGTTCACGCAGGTTCAGCTCTAACTCAGCAGCTCCAGCTGATATCTGCAGAGCGGAGGAGCTGCAGGAGGAGGAGGGGTGGAGGGGGGTGGGGGGCGTCTAAACAAGGAGCTATGCTGACGATGAATCTGTGTGACACAGCTTTTTTACAGGCAACCCCCCCCCCCCCCCCCCCCCCCCCCCCCCATCCACTCTGGGTGACATGTGCACTCGATGTGACATAGACCAAACAAAAAAGTACACGTCAAATACCTTTTTCCCCAGTGTTCACATCCCTGATCGGTTTGGTTTTCATTTTAGTTTGATGCTTTAAAAACAAAGTTAGACTGTGCAGACTCTGATTCCGAAAGCACAAGATGGCAGCGTTCAAACTTTCATCACAGAGCCCCCATTTAGCCACAAGGTATATTTCTTAAAAACTAAATTATACCACTGATATTGCGTCATCTGCCAGAGCTCCAAATCAAATATTTGTTCTGTTAGTTACCTTGGGAAAAAAAGAAAAAGGGAAATCAATTCTGTCCTTTTCTTTGTTTTGATTTATAGGCAAACCTATGACTCACTGATGGTTTATGGCATGAAGAGAAAAATATGGAGTTAGTGCGTAAGGCTGTTTGTCCATCAGCTGAAGTGTGGAGAAAATGATCTTTGTTTTCTTATTGCTAATAATATAAAAGTGTATTTCTGTCCTTTTATTCAGCGCAGATGTATTTGGCAGCAGCTCTCCTACCTCTGCGTTTGGGTTTCTACAGCAGCAGGTTGGACGGGACATGATGTTCTCAGCTGACGCCCTCTCATCATGTTTACGGTGTCATGTATAGAAGCAGCCGAGTGGAGGACATCATTATACCTTCATGTAAAGTGTAGAGTGGCTCATCTACCCTGTGGATTTGAGTGTAGCCTGATATTAAATAACACGATTTAGTTTGTGAGGTTGCAGTAGCTGTAACAGCCAGTTCAGTGATATGAGTTAAGTAAGATGACGCTTTTTTTCCTCTGTGCTCTTCTTTAGCAACAAATGCATCTGTGGCCTGTGCAAAGCTTCTGTGACTGCGATGTTCTGTTTATGTTGAACGCAGATTGGCAGAACCCAACTTACTGCATGTTGGTTCTTTCCTTTTTATGTTGTTTCTCCTTCATTGGATTTTTAAGTTTCTGTGAAAGTGTGTTTTTTCTTTTCCTACATTTAAGGAAACTGTTAAAGGTAAAGTGGCCCCCTACAGGTCGCTGCAGGTACTAACATGTCGGTTCTGTCACGCTATGGCTGCAGGGAACTATTTATATATAAAAAATATATTTTCTTCTTTTAAAAGCATCTGAATTGTATATTATACATATTTTGTGTATATGTACAGTATTTTTCCTCATGTGAGTAAATTTATCTGTCACTCCATGAACCAAATTACAACCAAATGCTGGCCCAAGCCTCAGGTTTGAGTCTTCATGGTCCAATTGTCCTTGAGCAAAGCACAGAAATCTCCTCTTGAACTCTGTGACTCCTCCTCCTCTTCGAGAATGAGTAATATGTGTAAACATGACTCTGCTGCTCTGTCCCCTCACACAGGAGACTGTTGACATCTTGGTTTTGTTTCCTTCTGCTCTCACACTTCTCACCTGCTGTAACCTGCAGGAATCAGAATCCTCATGATCACAGGGGACAGTTCAGCCCAGGCTGCTTGTGGGTGGAACTTGAAAATTGCAAGGTGCGGTGATGATGCTGACGGTTTCGAAAGGAAGAGATTGATGATGTCACTGGGTTGTTGTGGTCTCTGTCACAGTCGATATTAGACGTTGGCCACAATGGACAAAAATACCTTGTTTAAAATTACAGCTGACAGCACCAACACCGAGGTCAGTGTCAACATGGAGGCTCAGAGTGACGGTGGTTCCTGTAGTGCAACAAGCTTGTGTCAGCGTCGAGTACAAGTGCAACACAAACATGTCATTACCTCTGCCAAGGAGGTTGTGTTTTCACCCCGGTCTGTGTGTTTGTTAGCAAGATCAAGCAAAAACAACCGAGCTGATTACCATGACACTTAGTGGTAGGAAGCAGCATGTGTCAGCTGTGTTAACTTTGGGTGCGGATCCAGATCGTGGGAGGCCTCCAGGAATTCTTTAATACTTTCTTTAACATTGAGAGATAGTTTTTAGTTAGAACAAAACAAAGAGACAAAAGTTTGTTCTGCAACTTTATTCTCTGTGAAGCAAGGAAGCGATTTTGTTTAACATCTGCGAAGATTATCTTGGACCCAGAGATCATTTTGGTGCTGATCCGTGTAATATTCATACATTTTCTTCCTGCTGTTGTGGGCCATGCAAATGCTGGTTGCAGTTTTTGACACCCAACGCTGTGAGTCAGCGTCAGACTGTCAGACTGTGTTCCTGCAACCAGAGAAGACACAAAATATTTAGATTATTAGTCGTCGAAAATGAATCAAGATATAAACAGATGGCGGTCGATGAGTTGAGCAGAAGTTGCGTCTGCTGGTCAACACACTCAGCGGATCTGGCCGCTACGCCTCACGCAGACAGTAAACAAGCCTTAATTAGAAACTCAAGCTATCGAATGTCTGGCCGTCACCAGAGCTGCTTGTTTGTGCACAGGACTTTTGCACCGTCTCCCAAAAATAGCTCTCCGCAAACAACTTTTCGATTGAATGACTTTTCAGAGAGCTGTTAAGAATATACACGCGAAAAGCCAAGTGGACCGGAAAAGACGTGTCACTGTTTCACCTACTTCTCCAACCTCTGTACGGAGCGAGAACCCGACGCCAAACTCTGACTTTATGTGAAATTCTCCATGGATTAATAGCACTGGTATTACAGGGCACTTCACTGTGATACTACTGTGGAGAAAACACAACCTATAAAGTTCATCTTTGGTCAAAAAGTCCTTGGTCAGTCTTTCATCCGGCTGAGCTGTGGATTCGTGTCAGATCTCACCGCTGACCGTCTCTCATCCGACTGGCCGACAGCCCTGCAGACGGAAACATCGCTCGGCCTCACTGTGTTTACATCTCCGGCCTCCTCCGGGCCAACTATCCCTGCTGCTCAGTGGAGGAGTGACAGGCTGCAGTTTTGTTTGAAAAATACCAAAGCTTGTCTTTTTTAGAATATCAACATCAGACCCACCTTCCAGAGTCCTTCAGCTTTTTCTCAGTTTGGCCTCAAACAAACAACTTTCACATTTTACATGTGGCTGATGGCCTTGAAGAGGCACATACCTCCGCCAAGGCCCCCGTCTGTCGCCTTAAATTCAGTCAAGCTGCGCCACGTTGCACAAGCCCATCACTCCTACATTATTTCGGCAAGATCCATGAATTATTCTCTGGGAATTCTGTGAAAATGTCAAAAAGCAAAACAATGTCGAAGAGTGTGATTCCTGGATCGGCCCCCTGATCCAGATCTGAAAATTGACTATGTTCCTCCCTGACCTACTCCACATCCTCCCACCAAGATTAATCGTAATCCTTTGAGTAGTTTTTGCATTAACCTGCGAACAAAGGCAGAGGAAAGAATATGTTTTTTTAGTGTGAAAGAATATGCAAAGCAGACGCTTTTTGCTTTTCTGTCAGGAGACTCCATTGGGAGTGAGGAGCAGAGGGAGGACTCCATATCGCTTGATCTGTTTTTCTTCATGCAAAACACACAGACTTTTGCTTTATGTCTGTCTTTGCTTCTCCTATTTCACACGCACTCCAACTGACCTATGACCTTTCTCGTGATGTTTTCAATGGTGTTTTCAAAATGAACACAATCTGCTGCTGGCGTCTGTTTTTAGCTGAGCACAAGCTCTTCGGGCTGTGGGTTAAGTTTGCAGCCAAATATGTAAAAGTGTAAATAAGAGAGGGGGGGGGGGGGGTGCCATGAAAAGAGGAAGAGAAAGGGGACTGAGGAAGTAAGTGAAAGGAGGGAGAAAAAGAAAATGAGACCAAAATAAGGGAGGAAGAGAAAAAAAACACACGACCCTAAGAGTTGAGAGCAAACGGGAGGAAAAGGCGGAGGAAGAGAGGCACGAGAGGAGAAGGGGAAGGGGGAAGGAACCGGTCTGAACCAGCACAGGCCGACTCTCCGTGCCATACACCCCCCTCCTCACCTCCCTCCCTCCCCCGTCCTCCTCCTCCTCATCTTTCCTCTGACTCAGACTGGCTGAACTTTTTATTTGGCGCTCCGTCATGCGCTTGTTGTCACCAGGAACAACTTGGATATACATTCCCCAGAAGTGTAAGAGCATCCAGAGCAGAGTGAGAGCAGGGACACTGATGGGACTCAAGGGCCAGGGTCAATCACAGCTTAAAGTTGAACACTTATATATGATTGTTTATGTCACGTTTATAGCCATTTCCTTATTATTTATTTTATCAACCTTCAATTGTCATTTTAATGCTGTAAACTTTAATTTTCTATACATTGTGTGTGTGGGTGTGTGTGGTTTTTATCCTGAAATGTGAAGCGCCTGTTTGTTTGAGATCAAAAAAAGTATAAAAAAAGTTGCGTCGAGTTGTTGGGATGAACCAGAGCTGGACAGATGTTCCCCCGGTCATCACATAAGGAATCAGGACGTGTCCCGGGAAAGTCAAATTGGGAATATTGTCCATCCAGCAGACATTCTTGGGATTAGTGAACTGTGCGTCTGGTGGGACAGTTTGTTCCCGCGCTGTCTTCACAAGCTGCAGATCTTTATGTGGACACTACAAGGATGAAATGGAGCGGTTAGACTTTCAAGGAAGTGTCTCTGGTTTCAGCCTCATTGCATAACATGAGTGATTTGTGTCTTGTTTATTCGATTAGACTTGTATGTGTAGGGTTCTGTGTGTTCTGTTCACCAGTGAAAATACAACAACAAATTAACAACACTGACGTAACGAAGACTATACACAGGGTTGAACTGCAATAGTTATTACAGGAAGGCAGCACAGGAAGCTCTTTACACAAATGCAGAAGAAATTCAACCTTATTAATCCTGCTGAGGAAATTAATTAACCACATAAATGACCAAGGTAAATGGCCGTAGACTAAAAAATAGGAAGCAATAAGATAATACTAACAAATAACTACACAAATCAGCCCCATTTTTGTATTTATCAACCATGAAGATACACAGAACATTTTTAATTTACTTGTTTTAATTTATCCATTTATTTATCAGGGACAATATTCATTAATGCTTCATATTTGCATTATGTTCGTCTTGTGGCTAGTCTGGCACCTAACGAAGCCAGCAACATTCCCTACTCACGTTGGAAGTTGTTGACCAATGACAACAGAGTGGGCCAGCTGGCCAATCAGAGCAGCCGTTCACTGGGACGGGGCCTTAAAGAGACAGGAGGTAAAACCAAGCGTTTCAGAATGAATATGAACATGAATTTAATGTGTCTCCTTTCAGAGATTTGGAAGAAGCCAAGAGAAAGAAAAGGAAAAGTATTCATTTCTTAGGAATTACTCATGGAAAGAATATAAAATGAAGAACATAGCATAGTATAGAAGTATGAGGTGTGTGAGGAGAGACTGGATTTGATCTTGTTTTTCAGCAGGAGAAAGCTGCTGGTAAACCTTGTCAGTGTCAGTGTGGTCAGAGGCAGCGGCGTCTCGCTCTCTGTGATGAGCTCAGTCCGAGTGGCTGTCGCTAACACAGCTCATGAGAACTGAACCTATTCCTGGATTCAGCCAGCTGCCAAGTTCTAAACTTATTTTCCCAGACTGGCAGATGTTGGACCGACGATCAAACACAATCTATTAGTATATATTACACTTCCAGTAATCTACGCTCATCAGAGCAAACATAGAATCACTGCACGTGGCAGTTTGACTCAGGCTCCTCATTTGACGGCTTCAGGTTTTTACTGATGATGGAGCCAGTGCTGCCAAACTTAGATATAATGTTAGTCTGTTTCTATTCTTTTATTATATTTTATATATCAGTGAAAAATAAATGAATACTGTGAGAATACGCTCACAAAGCTCCTGACTTAGCCAAGATAACATTTCTAACTTTTGAAGGAAAGTTATCAGACGAGGACGGGACAGAAACCTTTCCTCTTGTGAGCATCTATCTCGAGTTTAGTCTCTATAAATAAGCTTAAATAATCTTCCGAAACAGTTGAAACTCTTCAATACTTTTCTCCCTGAGTCACTAAGTAAGTTTTATCTTGATCTAGTCTTTAGTGTGAGAGGAAATTCTTGGAAAGTGACTCTTGGAAGTTTTCTTGAACTTTTGTCACAAGGAGCAGCTCTTTGTAAAATGAAGCTTATCAACACAGATTTATTTAGCGGTGTATTGTTGCACTGGTTATATGATTATAATCATGTTAAACATCTTTGCAGGTGAGTTTTATGGCAGCAAAGCCAAAGTATCCATCCATCATCTATACCCTTTATCATAGGATGAGCTGAAGGCAATTCTTACATTTGGACATTGATATTGAAAATAAAGTAGCAAAATTTGTAGCAAACGACTACTACTACTAATTATACTACCACTACTACTACAACTACTACTACTACTACTAATAATAATAATAATAACAATATTAATAATAATACTTGAAGTATGAGGACAAAATAGGAACAGAAAAATATCTAATAACAGTGTGTGTGTAGATGGTTGAATCATCTTTGTGTAAGAACAACAGTCAATCGAGACAATAGATATAGAAATACTTTCACTTGTGGAAAATTGATTTACCAACTTGCTGTGAGTGAAAGCAGTTCAGTCGGACGTCAACACGTGCTCCCCTAACTTCTGCGTCTTGTTTGTGGCTTTTCAGCGCGGTGGGGTCATTGCCCTCATTAGATGTCTGCAGCAGGGGAGGAGTAGAGCCAGAGGTCAGACTGCCGACCTCTGACCTCAGCCCATAACTCTGCCAGGAGCCTCGCTGCATGCAGGGCAGCTAGTGGGCCGCTCTGCGCTGACTCACAGGTTTTATAACGCGTGACTAAAGGCAGCTTTATGTTGTTGGAGCAGCCCGGAGCTGTTGTTGTGAATGCAACAGGTCATTTTCTGTTACTTTCACTGTCAACACCACACAACTCTGTTTCCATTACACCTCTGGAGAAACTTATTTGGCTGTGCACATTTCATTCACAGCAATGGGCGAAAAGGATGAAGGTCGTATGAATGACCTTCAATTGAATCCTTGAAATTCCTATTGATTCCTTGTTATAATCTTAACATAAAAAGGATAATGTCAGCACACAATTCAACAAAATGTAGTGGGTTTTAAGACATTTGAATAAAGAATTGTTGCATATTGCATCTTTAACGCTGTCCTTTTTGTTTATTGTACTGCTGCAACATTGATTAAGGATATAACCAAACTGAGTCAGAATCAGCCTGAAAAACAAGTTTGTGAAAGTATCTGTTTCAAACTGACACTAAGAGTTAAAGTGCAGTTGTGAGAATCAAAATGAGAAAACATTCTCGCAGCCGTCAACGTGCCCTTGAGCAAAAATCTCAGAAAAACAATCTTAGTTGCCACCAGTAGAAAACGTCAACATGTATGAATGTGTGGAAGTGAACAGATATGAGGAAGGATGTTGGCATAAAAACATTCAGTGGATAAATAGTAGTTTATAAAAAGCCCAAAACCCAAATCCTGAATGAGCGTCTCTCTCCAAATCCTGGCCCCTTCATTGATTGGAAAAACATGCACCATAAATCCAAGTACAGCAAACTCGGGCAAAGTGTCTCTATGTGCCACAGCTGAAAATCAGTTCCACCTGGACCGAGGCAAGGCGACAACACCTAGTTTTTCCATTGCATAACTCTCCAGCTGCATTTTATTTATGACCGGAGAAGACGGAAAAATGTTTTCTCTATTTTCTGCTGCCAAACCTTCTAGTAATAGTTGGTCAAAACACTGAGTTAAATTAGATGGAGTTTGTTTTCTGACAAAGTATTTCAATGAACAGAGTGGATTCTCTGCCTGGAATCTGTCCTCTCAAGCAAAACGTTTTCAAGAATCTTAGAAACACACAGTCAACAACATTTAAAGGTCAACCTCTGACCTCTGATCCTCAGGCCCAAGAGCACTACGAACAATCAGATCTACAGATGTTCTGTTTTTATATCAAAGTGCATCCGCTCGGTGACGCACCACCTGCGACTGGCTTTTGTTGCAAAACTCTTCGCTTTCTCTTTGCATTGAATTTTCCTTTGGCCCGTTTACGTTGCACGATTACAAGAGAAGCAGAGCTTGTAAACAAAGGCCCCAAGAGGCCCAGAGGAGCAGTCGTCCTGCCAAGACCGACTGAAGTTCAGACAGGAAGAGAGAGTCAGAACACACGTGAAATGATTCCTGTTTCTGTTTCTGAGCTCTCTTTAAGCTCAGCTATGCTTGTTGCCTCTGAACGTGACCAAAACACAACAGTGAGTCTGCTGCAGCCAATGTTCAAGTCCAACAGCTGCGTCAGTGATCCGACTCTCCGTCAGTCCAACTCTGCAGCATGAATATCTGTTATGTTGCTGCTGCAGAACTTTGGATATGGATCCATCTCCGGCATGCTTCTGTACAATACATGCAGAAAGCTCCACAATGTTGTAGAGAGGCTAAATGCACCATCTATAGCTTGATATGATAAGAGTTTCTGTTTTGTTTTGCTATTTTTACTCATCAGAAGTTGCAGTTATTTCACTTTCAGTTCTGCGTCGTATAAATTCAGTCGAAATCTGATTGAAACAGGAAATCCATCAGGAATGACCACAATGTGTTTGTGTCGGAACTTTGTACGTCTGTGCACATATGGGGTGATGCATAAAACAGTCTTCATATGACTGGCCGTCTCTGATTCCACGTGGAGGGAGGGGTCACGGCCGCTTCATTCTCCACATGCAGCTATGCGTCGGGCATGTCAGCGGGCGCCCCTGCCAAGGCCCTCCGTGCTGCAAAGGGCAGTAGAGGCACTGAATGACCCCCCCGCTCTAACCCACCCCAAATCCATCAGCCTCTCCACCAAACCTCACAACCTCGCTGTGGGGCTGGGCCAGCGAGAAGCAGCGCGAACCGGCGTGAGCCAGTGCTGTGAGCTACATCAGCCCTCGCCTCCTCCTACCTCCAACTACTTCCTCCCATATGTGTGTACACACACTTGCACACACACACAGACATTCAGATGAGTTTAGTTATGGGGGCCTGCCATTGTCTATTTTGACAGTGAAATATGAGCCTAAACTAAATGTTATTTTCTGACCCAAAAGGAATTTCCTGTTTGATCTGAAACTGGGTTTTATTTCATTGCAGGTGTTTTTATTTCATTTCATTCTTGTTGTAAAAATGTGAGCAGCTTTTAAAAGAAGATTTCTCCTCATAAGTGCTTCCCTTTATATGTAAAAAGTCATAAAATGATTCTCAGAGCGTGAGAGAGGTTTAGCCAGAGTGCTCCAAGTTTACAAGGCCCTTTCCTGTTGTTGGGGAGCTGTGGAGGGTGTTGTTGAGCCAACTTCCCATTAGTCCCCACTCGTTCAAGGACACACTTTCTAGAGTTTACAAAGGAAGTAACTTCCTCTCACACCATAACTAATTTCTGAAACTTTCCCCAGAGTATTTAAAGGTCTCAACGTCAAACGCTTGAGATAAATATGGTTAGTTTACTGTGGTAAACTTACATTTCTGCAAACCAGACTTGTAGTGAGCTTGATAAGAGTGAAATGTCTGAGTCATTTAGAGATGGTAGTGATTCTCGTAACTGACAAACCTTATTGAGAAAACAGAGAGAACCAAAGAGTTTAAATTGGTGGCAGCTGTTGTATGAGTTGAGTTGTATACAGTCTGCCAATAGTGAAAAGTACAATTGATTTCTGTTGAGCAACCTTCTGGTGCAGAGCCACTGCTCTGCAACACCCATATTTTATAGTCCTCATAAACAGTTATTAAACCAATGTTTTGCAAATTCCTTGGTTTATGAGAAACACTCTCTGACTCATTAGTATCTATACCTCTGTAGTAAATCCTCATTTACTTCACTGCTGTTTTCCCCTCACTCTCACACACGGAAACCAAAGGACATCCATTATCACAGAGAGACAATCACACATGCAAAAGGCCACAGACACATGATACACACACAGAGCAAATGCTTTCTTCAGTCAAGTTTCATGTAACACAAAAAAACAAGACCTGTTTTCATGTACAGTCTATATGAAGGGAGGAGGGGGAAGCGTGTGTTTAGTCACACAAACTTATCGGTCACATGCTCCCATCTGAGAAACACAGGAAACTCTTTTCTCCTTTCACCGTGTGTGACGTGCATCACAGTAGGTGTGTGTGTGTGTGTGTGTGTGTGTGTGTGTGTGCGTGTGCGTGCATGTGCCAGCAGCATGGGTGCGTGTGCAGTTGATTTGTATCTCCACCTGCATAAAACAACGGCACTTTGAAGGAACATGGACATAAAGTTTAAACAGTTCAAAAATTGTTCTTGCCGAGTGTTACGGTAAACATGTCTCCTGGGACCTGTCAGAGATTTATTGTGAGACAGCTTTGGCTGAACTTTTGTTTTTGGAAGATCTCGATTTTGAGCAGCAATCATAACTTTGCAGCTCTCGTGCAAGAGTGTTAGAGAAAAACTAAAATGATCATTAAAGCTTTTATGCATATAAGCAGATTACACACACAAGTTTTATTATTAAACACAAAAGTCCAGATACAGAGTTTGTATTGACCCTCTCCAGTTGTGATTTTGGAGAAGATCATTAAAAATTACCAGTGAGTATATTTACCAACCAATAAACACACCAACTAAGCTCCTTCGAGATAAGAATAAATGTCCATATATATGGAAATGTATACTATATATATCTAAATAATACAAAGAACAGAATACAAAATACATTGTGGTCAATTGTGCCACAAGATGTCCTTGTCACAAAGACACACACCTGAACCTTGTTTGTTTTTCTGGCCGTGACCTCTCATGAACCCCATCAGGCCATTTAAACGCTTTAAAGGGTCGTGTTGCTGCGGCATGTGGCAAATTCTAGCTGATTGGACAAACAGCGACATGTTTCTTTGTTTTTTCCTTTGTAAAATGTGCTTGACAACAGTTCAGCCAATGAGAGCAGAGCAGAGGGTGGGGCCTGATGTTCCCAGCTGTCTGTGTTGTCAGACACACAGGCACACACCTAAATTCACACACACATGCGTTTTAAGTTCCACTTCCCCTTTGTTGTCGAGGCTGATGCTGAAAGCAAGTTTGGCCGGTACGTTGCAAAGTTTTGCAACTTTGCAATTAGTTTAAATGTCGTCAGTCTTTGGGAAAACAACATGTTTTATTTGTGCCATATCTTTTCACAATTTCAAAATGTCATCTTAATATATCTATTTATCTCTATGTATCCCATATATGATATAAGATAGACGGAGAAACACAACAGAACACAAATAATCACAAAGGAAATGGTTTATTGCTCATTTGTGCAGAATACAAATAGAAAAAACTGATAATCAGTTTCAGTTCTCAGTGACGACGACAGACGGGGTTTAAACTGAGAATGTTTGAAACTAATATGATTTGTGGTGAACAGTGAAAGTCAGAGCGTAGGAGTTTGACAATTTAAAAACAGCGTGTTGCACAGGCTGAGTGCAGTTGCTGCCTTTTAAATGACACGTGTCGTGCATCAGATTCACATCAAGTCGCTTCAAAGCATCTGCACAGGATGTTTACTGAAAATATTTTTTTCATATTTCACTGCAGAGAGATAACATGGAGAAAATATACAGATTGCAAATGTGCATTATTGCCTCCCGTAAGACATAAGAAGCTATTCCAGTATTTATAATTTAAATACTGGAATAGTTTCTTACGTCTCCAATCTCCCAGTTTGTTTTTGTGAGTCAGTTTGAACGCATGGATTATAACTATTTCCTTCAAACTGCAGTAACGAGGTCAAAAGTCAAAGCTGGTTTGTTGTTGCAGTCAGTGAAATTCTTCAGTTTCTGGAGGTGTGTTTGTTAAGCTCTGTGCTCACAGCACATGCACACACCTTGGAAAAACACCTATAACCTTCCCTTGGATTCAGTACACTATCCTTCCATTATTAAATGTATCCATGTTTCTTTTGTGGTGTTTGTTTAACTATTCACACAGCATTAAATCATCGTCTTGTATTTACTTGTGTTTCTGCTGCAGTCTCATCTCCCCCAGTTCCCTCTGATGACATGAACCTTTCCCTCGGACCCAAATCAGCAACTTTCTCCACACACTACAACAACAGGCCGAAGAGCCGTGACACACGAGCCAAGCACACACCAGCCCAAACAAGCAGAAACGTGCACACGGGCCGCCCACACAAAAGACACGCGCGCACACACACACACACACGGCAGCAGCATACAGTTAGCCACGCACATCCTCCATATGTTATTACACTTAAATGTCTGGAGCCTCAACACAGCTGGTGCTGCACAGAGGAAGTCTGTGTGTGTGTGTGTGTGTGTGTGTGTGTGTGTGTGTGTGTGTGTGTGTGTGTGTACAGTTGTGCAGTTGTCACTCCATCTGCTGCATTTCTGTGTGGGTACTACTCTGCATGTGTTGGTGTTTAACTTGTGAACTTCGTGTCCGTGCATGCAGTCAAGTTTGCATTCAAACCTTTGCTCCCTACAACAAGCATTGCTGTGTGAATGTGTGTGTGTGTGTGTGTCTGTGCATCAATGTGTGTTTGCATGTGCTACACAATAGAATATGTTCACAATTGTGTTTACTTTGCCTATATTTCTGTGCTTATAGACAAACAGCTTTTAAGGTCTTGACGTTGGCCCAAGCAGTGATTAACATAGTTTTGTTTATCCAGGTCAGATATTGTAGTTACAAGCTATATTTGTCTCTGACTAACTGATTCAAACACAGTTTAGTTTTGATATGTATGTAACAATGTAGTCTCCGACTACAATAATGACGTATTGTTTTAGAGCGTCTGAATATTCATTATAGTAATAATCAGAAAAGTGAAAAACAGTTGTGAAAGTTTTATTCATAACGTCTCCTCACTCACAATGTTTGCGGTGTTATGTCTTATTGTTGGAGCTGTTAGGTGTACAGTGTTTTAATTGGCTGACTGTGAACCAAGCTTATATCACTATATCAATATACAGTAGGTTAAAAATGAATGGAGAGGGGATAAGAATTCGTAGCTTCAAGATTTTGAACATTTCAAAATGAAAACCTTGAATCTTGATTTTTTTACTTTCGATTTTTAAGAATTTTGATGCTGATTGTTGCTGCTGGAGCTATTTTTACTGATCTGATGTTCCCACCGGAATTTCATCTTTATCATAAATTTCTTATTTTGCTTTCTGTTGCTCTTTTCATGCATTTTACTGCTCTGCAGAATGTGATGGTTTCGTTTACAGGATGTTCTCTCGGCTAATCCACCTGTGAGAGCTCAGCGTTCGGATACAGTGCGTTCTGTCCCACTGTCCGTCTGTTTGTCTTCATTCCTTCATTCATCCGAGCGTCACTCTGAACTTTTCTTTGGCTTTGCAGATGTCAGGTCAGATAAGCGTCACAATGGGCCTTGTGTATCTGAGGCATTCATGCACTTCACTAGTCCCAGGTACAGGGAGTCCTTGTTGTGTGTGTCTGTGGATGGCATCACCACATCCAGCCCTGCTTTCATCCCCAACACAAACACATGGGGGATCGAACAAACTTGCTTCTGTTCGCTCCGTAGTCTGGACTTTTTCTTATTATTTCTTCATAAAGATCAGTTTTGTGTTAATTTGATCTTATTACGTCGGTGGTTAAAAACAGTTGCCACCTGAGTACTGATGTGTTTTTCCCAAGACAAAATAACAAAGTTGTTAAACAAGTCTTTGTATCTCATCTCTCTCTCTCTGTTGGTTTCACAGTCTCTTATCTCTTATTTGCTCTTCATGTACAGTTTTTATGTTTGTCTCTTTCATCTCACCCTCTTCCCTTTCTTCTTCTCTTCTCTGTGTTCTGCCTGGTATGTTGCGTGACCAGAGATGTCTTCTTACGTAATCCCGGCTGCGAGCTGCGGTTGCTGTGTAACGTGAGACAGATGCAATGCAGCAGAATTCTGTGTAACCTTTCAGTCAGTCGTGTACAGTAACAACTAAGCAGTAACTATAAACATACAGAATAGAAATAAATAAATATTTAGTCATTTTGAATGGAAGTGTATTTAAATAACAGACAAACAAACTACATATTTTATTATTTATGACCATAATAATTACAACAGAACAAAGAGAAAGTCGTGGGCATTTAGTCTCAAAGTTCACATTAAAAGTAATTACAGCTCAGTTATAAGAACACCTTCTGCTCTCCTTGATATTTGGTCAATTTATGAGTTTATGTTTTTTCCCCACTATATAATATAAATACCTGAGTGCAAGACAACACTCTTGTTATTGTCTTCATTCAGTGAAGGGAAAACCAACAATGTTAGGTACGGTCATGTTCCCATAATGGACTTTAGTATAAGAAACTTCATCTTATTGTAATGTGTCATCATGCAATTCAAATAAGTTGATGTAATCTGTGGTTTACTGCAGCATTGTCTGTTCCCATGGATCAAACTTGTCATCTACTGACGTTTCTGTGACTGTTGATTCTGTGGTTCCTACGTCAGGATAAAATAAACACATTTTTCGGGGCCAAAACTGATTAAAATCTCAAGAAAATCCCCAGAACATCTCCAGTACATTACCCCCTACTGGTAGTTTTCCCAGTGTCGTGTGTTTATGTGACCGAGACTGGGGATTAAATCAGCTGAGTGGCCTTATGACTCTCCTGCTGGGCTTCTGGCTGCAGGAGAAGAGGAGGCGAAGCGGTTTGGGGCTGTGGTGGGTCGGTGTCAGGGGGCACACGGGGGGTTGAATCTGTTTGCCTTGTTCTGTTTCTCCACAAAGATTCCCCACTGAGCTGAAGATCCAGACGGACGCAGAAGGACACAGACATTCAGAGGCCTCAAATCCGTTTATACCGGTTTTATTCTGACACACGTTAAGTTGTACAACATAATCAACAACATCAATATGGGTAATGAACCTCATCACGTCCCTCTGATGCAAGGTTGCAGTAATATCATGTTGTAAATCCAGGGGAAGTCCAGCTGACTCACTGTGTTTTAACAGTGATGTCATAGTCAGATGTTAGACTGGTTCCTGAAACGTTGGGTAAGTCCTTACTTTCCCTCCCATGTGTTTCTGATCCCTACTGGTTTTATTTTGTGTTTAATTAGTGACAGATTATAAGTTGTCTTTTAATTTTAACTTCAAAGCTCACAAAACTCCTGTGTTTCAAATAATGTTCAGGAAGTTAATGGTCACATGGGGTTAAAAAGAGAGAGGAAGACTCTGGTGTAATGTAAGAGGACATTTCTGTCACATCAGCAGGATCAGTTTCTACAACTTTGCAGGAAGGACAGATGTGCGGTGTTGGGAACAAATACGAGCATTTGTTGCCTACGATTACCAAAATCAGAGTCATGTATTATAGTGAAAAACAATGGATGCACATTCACTGGATCTCTTTTTCATCAGTGAAGGTCGTCGCCAGCAACACTGATCAGGGTTGTTGACAAGCTGACACGCCAGCGGTGTCATAATTCAGGGGCCGCAGCCATTCCTTCACAGGAGAGTGACAAACGCGTCCTCCCATTTCCAATCAATGAAAGACCCAACGAGTGGATCCAACCTATTCCAGGATTCATCGTGTTGGTGACAAAGTGAACAAGCTATCTCTCTGGATGACTGAGCTTGCACTAAGTGCAGCCACTTAAAGTAACTAACGATGCAGTGGTAAAAGTGGGACAAGCGAAGAAGAAGATGTCCCTAAACCAGACCGTCCCAATTCGATACTGCCTTCATGGCCTAAGAAGGCCTCTGAATTGGGACACAGCTACAGTGAACAACTGGGAAGTCAAGAAGATGCTGTTGTCCAATTTGGAAGTTTGTTCGCTCATTGTGGAAAAACTATTTCTACCAATTTGGGGTTTGAGCTGTTGATCATATAAAAGAAGTAATCTGAGCATTTCTCCAACTGCTTTATAAAAAATCATTACTGTTTTCTCACATGTTATAAACCAAGTGATTAATCGATTGACTGAGAAATAATCTGCAGATGTGCAAAAACAAGTTTGAAAACCTTACTGTAACTTGTCTGTCACTGCAGGTCCAGAAGTGTTGTGGTTTGATAAAAAGCATTTTCTACACCGTTACAAAGTTTGCTCGAATAAAAAAAACAAAAAGTCAGTGTGATTCACTTTGATGGAAAAGTTCCATCCAGATGATAAAGTAAACAAAATAGTTTTCTACTTTAAAAACAATCGGTTACATGGAGAATGTGGAGGAAAAACAAGCTGACGTGACTGTGGCTTCAAAGTCAGATAAGAACTATGTGTTTTGACAGACTGACACACCGTCCAACCAGTTTGAGCGATGAAAACATCCACAGATGACAGAGACGTCGAGATCCAGCCGTGTCAGCCTGTCTACCCCTCCACTCCTCCCCCATGACCGAGCCATCCACCTCGTGTTTTTCTGAAAGATGACTCCCCCCGTTCGCCAACACCTTGGTTATAGAAGCAGGCACTTGGCCAAGAGAGGGAGAAAAAAAAACCAGCCGACAGGTTTCAGCTTTCCTTTCAATGAAAAACAAACAGGGAGAGAGTTGAGAAGGAGAGACAAGGGGAACAGATGTGGAGACGGACGGGGAGAGAGCGAGGTGAGGATGACGGGGTTGAGCCTGTTTTGTTGCCCTTCGACACAGGACCAGTAGGACTTCCTCTGAAGTAGCAGTTTGCTGTGAGCCTGTGTGTGGGTTTCAGAGAGGCTGGTGTTCCGATGAGTTGTGGTCATGAGGGAAGGGGGAGGCTGTCCCCGGTTTAACCCTGTCTATTGGTTGCAAACAGGCCATAATTCCACGAAGTCACATCCCCTCGCCAAAAGTCGGAGAGTGTGTTATTCAAGGGAATCAGCCCCTCAACACGTGCCATCAGAAAAAAAACATGGGAGGCTGCAGCGAATAACAAGGACACAAATTACTGCAAATATTACAACATTCCTAACAAGGTGTAAAATAAATATTGGAAGGTTTTAACAAGCGAAGATCTCAATTCTGTGGCTCACGGATCTCAAAAACTTTTAATCTTATCCGCTTCACGTGTGTGTGGCATGTTTATTGAAGGAAAACTGCAGATTATATGTTTAGAACGGGCACTGTGCTCAAATATCGAAATAATGAAATAAAATCTTGAACACATTTCTCGAAAGCAGTGCATCATCACAGCTTTGGTCTCACATGTCTCACTCTTTCCCCTGCAGCCTCTCTCTCTGATTGCTACTAGGCTCTTCAGAAAATACAACAGACTTTGGAAACAGTACCAGACAGGCGTTTTTTTGTTTTTTTGGTTTTTAAATAAAATCGTACGATCCCTGCCTCAGTCTGAAGTTGCTGCACAAGCTCTGCGAAAACAACCCTGCTCTCTTTAACAATCCTCTGACACTGTATCCTCTCCTGGGGGGACGAGCTGAACAAAAACACCTCACTCATCCAGTCGTGACGTCACGGACAGTTGTTGTTACCCTCTCAAAAACTGAGGCTCCATGTGGGTGAGGGGATAAACGATACAGGAGGAGCAGCAGGTGAAATAAGGGGGAGGTTCTGTTCCTTAATGCAAACCAGCAACATTTAAATAATAAGACTCCTGAATAAATAGTTCATTTAACCATGTGCAATTCATCAAACTGTGTAAACATACGACACAAACACACACACACACATATTAAACAATTGTGCAAGTATTTAGCCTTTCACAGTTATTACAGTGTTATTACATATTTGTATCTTCTTATTATGTCTCTACTGCGTCTTCTTACTGTATATTTATCACACTACTATTACTTTTTTGCAAATATTTACTATTATATTCAACCACTTAGCTACTTCTCACGATTATACTGATGGAGGAGCAGTTCAGAGCCATTTAAACAGCTGCATGTTAACAGCAGAATATTCACCAGACAAGCACATTCCTCTTATAATAACTCCCAGTCTCCCAGAGTCGGTGGAGACACGGCATGGTGGACAGTGGTTTGGAGGTGTTCCTGGGTCTGAACCTTGGTTTCATTGAGGCCTTGTTGTGTGGAGTTTGCATGTTGGCACTGTGCAAAGACACGCAGCTTGAGACTTAAAATTGCCTGTAAGGTGTGAATGGTTGTTTGACTTTATATGTCAGCCCTACAATATGCTGGTGACCTGGCCAGAGTGTACCTCGCCCCCAGCGTCAGCAAGGATCGGCTCCAGTCCCCCTGCGAGTCTCAAAACGTGTAGACAACAGATGGATGGATGTGGAGACACTCAAAACTTTTCAAATGTACTGCCTGTAACCGTCGTGATGTACAACCACAAACTCCTTCTGTCTTTCTCCCCTCTTTGAAACACCTGAAATGAAAACGAAAATTGAAGAATAATCTGACCGCAAACTGAGGTGTAAGTGGCCCTAAATTGCTTTTACGCTCACATTAGCAAGGTCAGCTTGACAATAATAAGTCTTATCTCACAAGGTGATAAGATCTAAGCATGTCTGGCTTCTTGTAGTTGTTTGTGTTGATATTTAAAGATGAATCATGTGTAGTTTAGTTTAAGGCAGGAGTTTGAATCGCACCCACTCTGAGTTTGTGTCCAAGGTGTTCACTTCAGGACACTTTGCATTACACAAACATGCACTGTGTAACCCTGCTGCAACACTACATGAACCAACTGACAAGGGATTTATCTTATCTCCATATCATCAGCTTTCAGAACAGTAAACACTTTTCGTTTCGCTTTTCACCAGCAAGAACAGCGGTGATGAAGGACCACATGAATCTTTCGAAAATCATAAATGAGAACACGAGAACATAAGAAGAATATAATACGATGTCAATGTGGATCTTTTACTGCAGGTATCACAAAAAAACGTTTAAAATGCATTGAGAGTTGCAGATTTCATTGAAAAAGTTCAATCATGAACGTCTGTCACACATAACTCAGATGAATCATTCTTTGATGTGATATGTGTTTTATTTAAATGTGTCACAGAGGACCTTTGTGCTTTTCAAAATATCATCTGGGATCCATTTTGAGGTTGAATTTTCCGAGAGCAGTGCCCACTAAATCTTAGCTGTTGGTACAAGGAGCACGGCAGCTGTGTCATTGGCCTCCTCCATCTCTCCTCTCTGGTGTTTGACTGAATGGGTGTTTGAACAGAGCATCCCATTTGGTTTCACATCTGGACCGGTCTCAGCTCGTTTTTAAAACATCAAATATCAAGATTATGTAGCTTCAGTTTTGGTGAACTCTTGCAACGTCCATCTTTGTATACAGGACAAAGAATAATGTCTCTGTGAGGATGTATTTTCTGTCTGAATGACACAATAACACTGCTTTTACTTGATCCGTGCACATAAACATGTTCAAACATTAATAGTTGCAGCTTGTGTGAGAGTTAAAAAACCCTTTCTGTAAATATCTGTATGATCATGGATGAAAAGAAAAGACAGGATAAGATATTTGTCTAAATTCTCTCTGTCTTCAGCAGCACATGACACCTCCTTCTCAGTTGAGCTGTGTGTTTACTTCCTCTTGCTGAGAGAAGCTGTGGTTAGAAAAGAGGACAACATGTACAGCGAACAATAAAGCTCATGTGTTGAAGCCGCCACTGAAAGTCAGCGTTTGGTCACAGCCCGCACGTTGAAACGATGAAATAACACAGGACATATTTTAGTTCAGGGCACGAAAAGTGCTAGATGGACCATTTAAATCCTCTATTTTCTTTTTCTTTTATCTCCCTCCGCAGGCTGTTTCAATTTCACACACCAGTCACCTTTATAGCTTTGAAACCAAGTTTACAACCAGCACGTACCCACAGTATGGAGAGCACCTGAGATAAACACCAAGGTCAGAGAATATGACTAATTTGAGTCTACGTCCTTTACAGTAATGCAGTTATGTAACAGTGACTCTCTGACAGGGGCAGGCTACAGTGACAGTTTTTTCTGTAATAACAAACCATGGTCCAGCTTTGAAACAATGCACACACACAGCTGCTGTCATCCCATGCAAATCTTGAGGATTTCAAAAAAGAATGGACCCAGGATATGCCCGGCGAATGAATCAATTCATGCTTCTTCTTTCCTTATGTAACAGTGTGACTGTTTCTTTGGATCCCAGCTGATATTTCAACCACATCAGCTTATCTTCTTTTCTGTAAGCACAAGCAGTGTGTTGACATCTCTGGGTCCACTGTTAACAGCTTTATTCTATTGAACAACCTGAAGATTTTTTTGAAGCGTGGGGACCCCCAGGGCTCAATAGTAGGACCTGTATATTTTTTATTTAAAGTTTCTTATTGTATATGGTCCCTCTTCAACTTTGGCTCTCAGATTATGCTTTTACCCACTACTACTGTATATTCTGAGTGTTCTGTTACTGTTCTGTCAGCTACTGGACTGATGGATTCAGTTGTAACGTCTTGCATCCGGTGAAGGAAGCACAGCACCCCCCATGTGATTAGATTTAGCACAACATTAACATGTTAAGGTTAGAGGGACCTGTCCCTGTTAAAGATTAATAAAGTTATTACATCCTCGCAGTCACTTTTTAGTTTTATAATGTAGATAAGATGATAATCACTCTGTAATCTTGTAAGTCCTGTAAGATTCTACACATAAAAACATAAAGTTTCATTTTGTTTCTATGCCCAGATGTTATTAGGAAAACAACTTAAACTAGGGCTACGTTGTAGCACTGAACAGGCCCGAGCACACGCAACTCTGGACCTGTTGCCGTTGGTGGAGAGAGCGATCGGCGACCGGGCACACGGCTCCGCGTTGCATGCGTCTTGCGCACTGCGGGAAGGATAAACGTTTCACTTCCTGCATCTGTCACGTGATGTCGATCCTTGTCTACTAATTGTGCATTATGGTCCACGCAATCAATTGCAGATCACAAGGTGAGAATTACATGTAAATCGAATGATAGTTGGAAAACAAAGCTTACTTTCATTAACGTCCGTCCGTCTGTCCTCCCACCGTAGGTGCTCGGCCCTAATTATATTTGCATAATGAGTGAATTGGACATTTGTATTAACCTATTAACCATCAGGACCCTGAGGGCAGGAAAGCTGCAGACTTTGAAGTTTAAATGTTTCTCTGATACAAGTCTCAGTGTAAAAAATTCTGTAGCTTCCAGCGACTGGCATGAACAGAGGCTGGATTCACACCTCGATCATCCATTTATTCAAAGAGCAACGTAAACAGTGAGTCTCTGTGCAGATTTTCACACAGACCTGAGTCACATGAAAGGGAGGACTGGGAAACTTTTATTTACTGTGCGAATAGTGCCTTAATAAAAGTCTCAATAAATCATAAGCATTGTGAATGTGGTGAAGCGTCTGCTCACTGAACCTCCCATTGGGAAAGTCGTTTACAGTAGTACACGCGAGGACATGCACAGCTCCACATGCACATGTAAATACTGAGACTTGAGTCAGGGATGCCACCACCAACCTCGGTGCCCCCTCCCCTCCCACCTCGTCATCCCACATGAGCCAATGGGAGAAGCGCAGCACCACCCCTGTGCTCTGGTCTCCTGGAGCTGCACACACCAACACTGCCTGTGGGCACATATGAAACACACACTATTATGTGTATACAGTATATGCAGCTCTGGGAAAATTAACTTCTCTTGTTGTACTGTTTATAGACGGATACACCCTTGACAGTCCATCACAGGGCTGACATACAGAGACAAACAACCATTCACACCCACATTCACCCCTACAGTCGATTTAAAGGATCAGTGTGTAAGATTTAGGTGAAAGGGATCCAGTGATGTTTTTTTAACCTAGAATGGGCCCTTTATATTTAAATACTTTATATTTACATCGGTAGCAGGTCATCTCTAACGGAGGCCGCCCTGTTTTACACAGTCATCCAAACTAAACTCAGACATTCGCTTTAAAAAGAGAAATACTTTCTGAAATGAAATTGTTTTTCTAACTCCATATAATTTTAATTGCAATTCAATCCAAAGCGGGTGGGAAATAGTTTGTTTCACTTGTGTGGAGGCTAATAAAGGATTATCTTAACTTTCTGAACTATAGTGGCAATTTCTTGGAGTAATAAATTGAGCTGAGTTCTTCACAATGAACCATTCAGAGTTGTGTTGTTCTGACGAACAGATTTGAGCAGGTTCATGACGATCAGATAAAGTTGATATTGTAGCCTTGAGCCTCAGAAGTTTATGTTTGTCACCTCAAGCAAAGTCAATTCAGGACTTTAGCTCTGGAGAAAAGAAAACCAACAGTGACAGTCTGGTGGAGGATATTATCAAGATGGGGATTTTTTTCGTTTTTTTTTACGTAGACAAAAAAAGCACTAACACAGACAAAGGACTGGAGTGTTGCTCATTTTCGAAGAAGATTAAATATAAACTGAGAACTTCCTTTTCTGTTATGAACCTGCTTTAGGTCATAGCTGATGTAGAAAAACAAGTTTTCTGTGGGAGAGGGATGCAATAAAAAGACATCATTTGGGATTAAAACTAGAGCGTATAGAAAACAGACACACCACACTTAAGACAAATATACTTGTTTATTTCTGAAAGTGGTGATGCATGTATACAAAACAGAATCAGTTTCTCTTATCTGTGAACAAACTAAGCTGACAAATGTCCGTCAAAGTAAAGAAGTGCATAGTCCACACAAAACAGAATCCTGAGACAACTACACCGTTAATTATAGATCTTACTTATCTTAATCCAAAGGAAGCATGTGCACAGGAAAGCCGTCTCCATATCCTTTTCATACTGAATTCATTTCTGCTCTTTCCACTTTGAAATCACAAGCTCCTAAAACTATATAATAATTTGCATTGTGTAGAAAATTGCATGTCCGTGCATTAGGTTCATGTGGAGGAGTCGTGACTGGAAGATGAGGCGAATGGAAAAGTATGGTTAAGTATGGTCAGATGATTTTTTTATGTCGGGTCCAATATATGATGTTTTACATTTCACGAGCAGATTATCACCTCAACACCCAGATGAATTGGGAAAATGCCTCCTTAGGTTGCATTAGCTGTTACTTTACATTCACGTTAATGACAACATAACACAATAAAGTGCAAATAATGAAGATTTAAAACACGACTTGATTGATGCATTTGAAGTTGAATCCTGGTGAAGGCCATTCTCCTCACACGAGCAGAAGAAACCCAAAACAAAAATGTCATTCTCTCGCTCCCATTCTTCTCCTTCTCTCCAATCTCCAAACTTGACCCCAGCCTGTGTTTATCTCTTCGTCTGCGTCTTATTGACAGTAACAACAACTCTGTTTACATGGGACCTCTTCCCTCGATTAATCTTTGTTTACTTGCCCATAAAGCCTGACGTCAGAGCCCAGGACGGCCCTTCCTCCCGAGGGACGGCCACGAGAAGATTAGCTGTGAGAAGTGAACATGATTAAAAAACCCACAGAGAGATAGTTTATGTGTTCGCTCGCTGGAACGTGTTGTGTAAATGATGCAACTGGTGGAACAAAGTGAACAGGAGGGGACACCGAAGTGAACAGGATGTTATGAAAAAGAGAAAGTGGGCTGAGCAGCAATTCTCCTGGTGAAACTTTACCCTTAGTGTTTATAAGTAGTTACAATGGTTCATAACACACTATAATGTATTTGAATGCAGCTGGAACGATATTTGAAATATTGATTAACTATATATATTCATAAACTATGTATTCTACATTATTTTATGTTATTGCATTTATGTTTGAATCATTCATTATATGTTGGTCCTGCACCCATGGATTTAAGTTACAGTTGTTAACAAGTACATTAATAATCACTTGTATCTGATAACTTATTTATATATAACTTTATATATAACTTATATATATATATATATGTTTTTCCCCAATACCAAAGGAGTTCAGACATCGTCTTGACATATTTTCTTCAAACGGACAATTTTCCACGCTGGGATGTTGTCGTTGTCTTTGTTTGGGTGAAAGCTGCTGCTGAGCTGTAAGCATATTGTACATACAGACATCAGCACTTATCATTTGAAGGACAATTCAGAGTCTCCAGTTAACATAACCTCGATCACGTCTTTGGACTGAGGAAGCTGGAGTACCGTGGAGAAAGACACACAGAAAGACCCCGGACAAACAGGGATTCGAACTGCTTTCTTTTTGCTTCTTGGCAACAGTGCTACTGACTTTATCACTTGGCCGCTTTGATCTGGATATGTTAAATAAAAAGTGCCTTGAAGAGACCGGACGAGGATGACACTGACCTCTAGTAGCATATGACAACAACGCCACAATAACCCCAATGTCTCCTCAAAGCAAACATTTGAGAAAGTAAAGAATAAACAACAGAATTCAGTTTTCCCCCACTTACATAATGTTTCTGATGTTTTTCTGTGTTACCCTGTTTTCCATCAGCTCTTGTTGCTGCAGGCAGGGCAGCCCAGTATCGACCCCTCTTGTCTCAACCAACGCCCACCGCCTTGCTCTGCAGGGAGTTATACACCTCCCCTCAGCAGACCACATCACTCCCAACAAGGAGCCCGCAGGGCAACGACAAGTCAGAGACAAGCCGAATCAAATTACACTCACAATAACATTTACATTTCAGGCGTTTGGCTGACACCCTTATCCCAAGCCACTGGCAGCAGGCAGAAGTACAGTGAGTCGCTTTCCTTCGTTCAATAAATCAGCATTACAGGATGATGGAGGTAAGGAGGTCAAAGGGTCACAGAGACAGAGACCTGGTTAAATTGATTTGAACCAGACGTTCAGTGGAAATATGCAAAACTAGGAGATAAAGAAGGAATTTATTGACATGGTGATGTTTTCTTTCTAAGCAGCAGACCAAAGCACGGCACAGCAACTTCATTTGTTCTGCACTTTTAACACAAAGGTTGATTCAGAGTGCTGTACATAAGACATGTGAAGCAAATCAATAAAATGGAACATTATAGTAAAGGTCAACCAAATCGAACTGAATGGGAACAGTACTGAAAAAAACACATTTTGATTATTTACCCTAGTTAAACTGCAAACTACAAGATTTACTCTAAGGGTGAAGAGAGATCAGTGTAAATGTGATAAAATACTTTGTTGTGTTATGCAGCTGCTGTTTGATATGAGCAGATTAAACTCTCATCACTCAGATTTTTGAATTTGTTGAGGCAAAGATCCTCTGCACTTCTGTGTGGTTTCAGCTTCTTGAAATCGAAACTGAAATAGGTGAAATGTAAAGTATGGAAAACCTGCAGTGGTGTTGAAATGAGCAACTGTACCTTTGCAGGCAGAATAAAAACTGTGTCATTGAATTTAAAGTTCTGTATTTATCTCAAACCTTCTTCCCAGAATATCTGACAACAATGTTTTCCTGCTTTCAAGAGTATTTACATCCGACTTGTTTTGCTTTCGTGGGACATAGTGTTCTTTTTGGCCCTCGAAGGGAGGTGATTGGGCAACACGTTCAAGTCCCAACGCACTCGTCTCATCAGCTTACCCCAGCTATTATTTTGCTGCTCTGAAGCCGGAGGCGGGTTTCAGTATGTTCTAATCTTACGCTCTTTCCAAGAAAAATACATTCCTGAGTGCTGCTTTCATGTTTGTCACATTATGGAGGCGAAACCTTCTCGCTGCTGGCAGGCGGCCAGCTCCTTCAACAAAACAACTTGGCCACGTGCACTGTTGCATGCCAGGGGAAATGGCTAACATATGGCTTTAACACATGCAGCACACAGGGAATATTCCACTATCCAACCAGTTCACTGTATACTTGAACCAACAGTCCCACCCTCAGCAATCTGAACACACAATTCATTGATGCAGCTACAAAGTGCCACACGAGACACCAGATATAAATTGTGATTAGATGAATTGAAAGGTTAAGTGCCTGCGTATGGATTGAAGAACTTCTCCTTCTGAATGATGCATTGACACAAACCTGAAAACATCAAGTAGACATGAGGATACACGGTTTTCATTGAGCTGCTTTCTGTCAATGACACGATATAAAATATCAATAAAGCATCACAACAATCCTAAAAATTTGATAAAATATCCCAGTTAATCCAGTGTATGATATAGATATACTGCATTATAGACACATTTCTCACACATCATTATTACAAGTGGTCTAATTTGATGAATGTGAGACGGTGTGTGTGCAAATTACATCTGGAGAAGCACAGGCCTGAATCTGAGCTCAAATTCGAGTGCATTCATTCAGCCCATTGACGAGTGCACACCACGACCACAAGAAAATATACTGAACATCTTATACTAGAACAACAGTGCTGAAGACAGACGCTGAACTAAACTGACTCACTTTTCAAAGGCTGGTAAACTGAGCGATGGCACCACCTCCAAACATCACTGTCAAAAGCCCTGGCAGGTGTTCATTTCAGAGATCATAGAGTCTGAGGTCATCACTTTCTTTCGGGTTTTCTGATGTCTCGTAATCTGGGACTCGTGGTGAAGGTGCCTCGAGATACTGAAGATTGATTTCTGTTTGTTAGAATTCATCACGTCATGCATTTTGGGCTCTGTGTGGAGCCTCCATTGTGCCGACGGGGATTCACAGACAAAGAGCATCGCACAGGCCTGAAACAAAGGGAGACAGATTATAAACCGAACAAAGCAACAAATAGATTTTGTGGAAACCCTGAATTACGACCGGGGGAGGAGCCAGACTTAAACAAAGCTGTTCCTTTTTGCATGTTGTCGGTTATGTTCTAACGTGGTATTTTTCCTCTTCCAGAATGTTCTGGGGAGCAGTTTGCTGTGCAGTGCTCTGTCAGTCCTCTAAAGTTACACTAATTTCCATGAAGCCTCGGAGAGAGGGAGGGGACCTGCAAGCTGACCCCTGACCCCCAGTCAAATATATCTGATGCTTGTCATCAAAATCTCAAAAGAAGATTCTGGACAAAACATATTTGGCCATGGACGAATCTGCACAAACATGTTTCCTGAATTTTCCTCCAACGCGGCGCACAACAAAGCTTTATGATGTCTTTCAAAACCGACGATGTGTCCTCGGCACTGACAGGAAACAGCTCTGTTTTGTTTTGGTTTGTCTGCCACATTTCCCTCTGTGATCACTTTGTAATGTGGGCAGACATCTTAGAGAACAAAGAAATATAATGAATAAAAGCTCAAAGATAAAAGAAAAGAACGTGTATTATGTGTATTACCGTACATATCTTGAAGCTCTACTAATAAATTATTAAATACTGCCAAGATGCCCTCTTATCTTTAATATGCAGTATTGGTCTTTTCATACATTTTCATAATAATCCTTGTAATGTCTCACTGGATATTTTGGTATCTACTGACTGTTTATTAGTTGTCTGTGATGCACTTATATTATTATTATTTCTAGACACTGTGGTTGGCAAACAGTCAGAAAATCAAGGACACTAATCAAGGATACCAAACTCCCCCACAGTAAATGAATCGCTGAGTCTTATCAGGTCACATTTGGCACCACTCTCACTTGTTTCTTCTCTGGATAAAACTAAACACTAAACAGACCACGTCAGGACACGTCTGAGCAGAGGCGACCCGTCAAGGTTGCCAGGAGGAAGTCTGACTAAGTCATTAATGATCTTGCTCAATTACTGTGGATCATAAGATAGAACTTGATGAATAACACAGTCTCCAAGAATATGATGAGTCTGCAGAACCTCTGACGGACAGCTGGCTGTTTTTCGGAATGTTGCTCATTCCTCACAAACAGGAACATAGTTTGACGTCTTTGCCCGAAGTCACAACAGATGAGATCTGCAGAAACTTCCCCATTTTCTGTGAAAACCCCACCATCCTGTTTGCACCGCCTCACCAAAGTGTCTGATCAGCAAAGCCATGTTTTAAAAAAGTACACACTTCTCTGACTTGTCAGGGCTGTTAGTCTAGTGTCTGAAACTCGATACTCGATACGTGGTCATTAAGTCTTAAGCATGTGCGTGTGGATTGGTCCGTGATGCTGTCTGCGGTGCGATGTGATTTGCCAGCGCTTGTTTGGGCTGGGGTCAAAACCTGAGCGAAGCCCTGGGTGTTTCTATACGTGTGTGTGTGTGTGTGTGTGGGCGTGATCAACCGAGGTATTCAGGAACCTGTCAACAATGTCTGGACAAGAACCCTGGAACGACCTATCAACTCACACACGAGGATCTTCTCTCCTGAGTGGATATTCAAGTCACTGTACAGTATTTTCCCAAATGACAGCTGCATGTTTACAGGACAGGATTCCTGCAAGTCCTTGTTGAAAATGTCCACCTGACCTACAACCAGCTAATCCTCCCCCCAAAAGAACTTGCTTTAAAGCACAACAACTTCAAGAGGATACAGTTTTGTAGTTCTCCATTCACACCTTTGCAGGCAACTTTCCATCCCTGTTTCAGCTTGACAATGTCTTTATGTTACTTTGATCTGTTCTCTTATATGAATAACATTTGTACATGTTTTTATCTGTATTTTATGGAAAGCACTTTGAGCTGCATTTCTTGTATGACAGGTGCTAAACAAATAAATGAGTATTCTGATTATCTTTATTTAGGTCAAGTGAAAAAAGGACTCCTGAGGAAATGGTGGTGGTGAAACAGTCTTTTTGTCACGTTATTTAAAACAGGATGCTCCGATTTCTCAGGTCAAGAGAGCCGGCACTCAAACAGACCTGTTGTGCACATCCACCTTACAACTGGGCCACAAGACACCTCAAGGGAAGACCGGAGGTATGTAGGTTACAATGTGTGAACGCTCAGGGAGGGTTTCCTTCCAAAATAAGGTCAGCCTTTTAAAAAGTGTGACCAGTAACTCAAATGTTAAAAGTCTTCTAGTAAATAAATGCAGCCTCTCATTTGACAGGATCCTCTGTCGTGTGGAGGTTGTAACATGATTATCAAAACTAAATTATCCCGATTTAACTATAGTTGCAGCTGCAAATAACAGGATAAAGTAAATGTAGCCCTTGTGTGTTTTTGATGAAATCTGTTTATGGAACCATTCACAAGAATTCTGTGGAATGTTTTTGTGGTTCAGATTAAATTTAACTAAACAATTAATGAATTATGTGAGTTAGATGGAAAAGATTAAAGCAGAAATCTACCGGCAGTATCTAGCATTTAACTAGAAGGTCACTCTTTCTTGACCCATTCAACATCATTTCACCAAGTTTCGTGGAAATCTCCTGGTAACTTAAAAACCAACAAACGTACAAACCAACAAACCAACAAACAGACAGGGGTGAAAACATAACCTCCTCTATGAAATAGTAGGCCTGTGTAACGTAATGTCACTGTTCTATATATAATCTGCATGAGGCCTCTTGTTACAGGCTGATAGATACTCAAGCAAACACAGTGTATATACAGTATCTGTATAACAAACTCAATATTTGAGCTATAAATCCACACACTATAACCAGACAGGCAGGTTTGACAGCAGTAGAAAAAATAAAGATAAAATATCTAAAAGGTTAAATGACTCATTGGGATGAACCCTGATAAATCAATTACCAGTGACGCATAAAAGACGGAGGACGTGGTGGAAAACAAAGTCATGAAACATCTTGCTCACGTCTCACATCATCTCTTTCAACTCCCGTCATAAAAAACACACATGTTCACTGTGGGGTCAAGCTTCAGGGTGACGGACGCCTCAGCGCTCACGTTCAATTCGACCCTTTGATTTGCACCTAAACCTCAGTCCATTAAGATGAAGTTCATATTCAAACTTTATTTCATCCTAAAAAGACCTTTGAGAAGCTTTGAGTGTTTCTTGTGTTTCTCTCTGTTAGGAGATAAACAGCAAATCCTCACATTAAAGAACCTTAACCACAGAATCTGGTAGTTTGGCTTAAATTAATTATTATTAGATACGTTGACGATTGAATTATCAAGTACCCAACTAATTATTTCAGTACTAATTTGAGGAAAGTGTTCTCTTTAGATGAGATTTTAGTGACTTCACACTTCCACAGCACAGCACTGAACACAACGTGTCCTTCTACTTTCAGCCAGTTTCTTCTGCCTTCTTTCAAGAACTTCTTCCACCTGTCCCCAAACCATGTTTAACTTTGTGTAACATTGTGTACAATTCACTGCCAGTTAGTTCGTATGTGTGACATGTTTACAAGTGGCAGAAAACAGCTGACATCTAGATCCATGCATCGGCTGAACTTCATGTAACACAGGGGTGCACATGTTGTAATGTATATTGTGTTATGTGTAGTTTTGCATGGTTTTATCTTAAATTTAACTAAACAATTACGGCTTAGTTATGTCATCTCTAAAGGTTTGAAATTGTATTGGGTTCATGGAGATCAGTTCATGACCCACCACAAGGGGCAGCGATCCCTAGTTGGGGAACAGTTAAATTAGTGTTGATTTGAAGGGATGACTTTTAAATTCAGTTTTTTTTTAATAGAGCGACAGACACCCAGAAAAACCGGACTGCTACAGCTACATAATATTGAAGCTGTCGCAGACACCAATTATGTCTGTAATTATAGCTTTGATCCAACGACTGCAGCTCATGTCTCCGGTGAGGGCTGCCCTTGGCATTATTATAGTTTTGACTCACACCAGTGAACACGATGTACCAATCCACTGGCACGAACAAGCCAGACAGAGTCCCCCCCACTCCCTTACAAAGTGTACAGCTTACATACCAGCCGAGGTTCCAAGGAAACACCGGAGACAAACATCCATTAAAAGAGTTTTTATTAGAAAAAACAATTACAAAACTTTGGCAAGATTACGAATCAACAACTGCATTTGTATAAAAATACATTCATTTTTTTCAGTGCGTGCAAAGGAAGTCGCACAGCTGACCCCGAAGACTAGTTTTTTTTGGAAGTTGAGGAGAAAAACATAATCCTCGAGTCTATTTGGAATGTTCTTTTGTCCATGCGCTTCAGTGGCACCTCCAACATAAGGCTCCACTTGAGCGGCGAGCGTCGCACCGTGCATGAGCCTGACGGAGCACCAAGGCATCTGGCTCCCGTCTGTGCTTCAGGCCACACGGCTCAGAGGTCTCGTCCTTTTGTTTAGCAGCTGAGAGCTAATCTATGAGCCTCGTGCAGCTTCACACACACACACAAACTGCTCTTCCTACTTCTTTTTATTTAACTGTGCTAACACCGACAACCACAGCTACCTGACACTTCAGTTACTTGAGCCTTTGCATTTACACAACACTTCACTTGGAATTCATCCACATACAGTCCAAACTGTTTTTTGTTCTAAGTTCTTTCAGAAAACATGAAGTTCTATTCAACGCTATGAGAGAATCCCTGAAACTCCCATGCAATCTCCTGCTGCAGACAGTTAAGGCATAGGTATTTTTCCCTTTTTACATATTGTCACCTGCATGCATAGAATACGTCATCGTCTCTCCACCGTCACACCTTCAGATACAGCATGTGCTTAAACAAGAGTAGAAATCATCACAGGCCCACTGCCGTCCGGTCACACAATATGCATAGATAGACATGTGTTTGTTAAAGTCTACTGTGTAACCAGGCAGAGGGGAGTGGAAACTGAAGACAAGAATTGCACTTCTTTCTTCACGCCACTCAAAGATGACACTTAGTCAACATCTCATCTGTTGCAACTCAAACTCTGCACCTGACAAATATCAAGTGATCTTTCCCCCCCAACATGTCCCTTGAATCTCAAAAATCTCATCACGTGAGGGAATCGTTGATTGGGAGGTATTTGCAGCTCACTTTGTCTTGAGCCAAAAAAAAAATCACTTGGGGGAGGACAGGAACTGATGTGGAGGAGTTGCTTCGTGACCCCTCGACAGACCAGGAAAGCGTCCACTTTATTTTATGGACTGGAAACAAAGTGGCAGCTCCTCCACCGACAGCCAGGTCCTGCGAGCTCCTTCTCTCCTGACGTCTCCGAGGAACCCCGGTCCACCGCCATGACGCTTGGTGGGACCAGGTACCGTTTGTCAGAGAGAAGTAATCCAGGCGAAGACAAATCTCTTGATTCATTTCATTAATTTCAGTCGCTTGACTTTCAGGCAGAGCTCATGGTTCAACACGTCATGCAGCGAGGTCTCATGTTGATGGGCTGAGGGTTGGGGTCAATCTATAGGCAGAAAAACAAGGAGAAAAAGACAAATAAGATGAAGGTTGAGTGAGAAGTAACATTCACAGTTAAAACACATTAAACCTTTATTCAGCCTACACCCACAGATTCATTTTCATGAAGATACAGTTGAACAACTCAGCTGTGATCTCAAGAGATTATTTGTCAGGGAAAAGTGCCGTAAAGGATGTTTTTGTATCTGCACAATAACAATCTCGGTAATCTTGTATGTGTGTCGTTCCAAGCATCTGGTGACTCACCTCGCAGTACACTGGCGGAGGTCGGAAGCGAAACTCTTGGACAAAAGCCATGAGGGGGCGCTCCAGGATCCCACTCAGGTCGTCGGCGCGCTCCGAGACCACCGTGTTGTTGTTGTTGCACTGCTCGGCCTCCTCCTCTGTCACCACAGAGCTGTAATCTGGAGGAGCTGCAGGGGAAAGAGGAAGGATTAGTCCACTGGTCGGACTCGACTGAGCAGCACAGGTCCAAACACAAAGCTGCCGAGTCATCATCAGTGCAGTTAAAACGCTTGAAAATCCAATAACATTTACTGCTTTTTGCATTAACAAACACAGATTTGATCCAGCATGATTCTCTGCTGAATCAAAACCTTTGTTTGTTTTTGCATGTTGGCATCTGACCCAGTGCTACTTTGGCAGTGGAGGGATCATACAAATGAAGTAAACAGATGAAACTCTTAGAAGTTAGTGAAGTGAAACTATTTCTTGACACTGGATTTATTTGCCCAGTCTGAGCAATTTATAATCCTTTGTTTGCTAAACACAATGGAAATCAAGAAAAATTGGTGCCTGCCTTGTTTTAATTATAAAAGTAAGAAACGTTTGCACATTTAGATCCACACATATTCAAACATCTTCAGACACTTACGCTCAGGCTGCTCTGGGATGGCCATTCGCAGCCACTCCAGGTTGACGCTGTACTGGCTGCTGACGCTGGAGGTCCGACTACCGAAGGGATGGAGCGGGATGGTGCCCATGACCAGCGGCAGCTCCAGACACAGCTTTGACGTTCCAGGAACATCAACACAAACCTGTGAGGAAGGAAAACGCAGAGAACTGTTGGATCCAGCCACGTGAATAGCAAGAGGGAACACAGCGTTGACAGCCACTGTTGACTCGGCTTACCTTGAGCATGTACTCCACTTTGATGATGCGGCACTGCAGGATGGAGGGCCCCACAGGAGGGATTTTGATGGCTCGTCCGTGCCAAGTTTCCCGGCATTTGGCGCCCACAATGTCGCCAGACAATGTGGCCACCACCGAGTGCTTCTGTTTCATCGTGCCGCGGGCGATGAACGTCTGTGTCTGAGTGATGTAGGCTTTGGGCACAATTGATCTGGAGGTAGAGTTGTCGAACTCCGCGAAGACGGGTATCACCTCACCTGCACAGAGGAGAAATGGAATTAGAATTTGGAGATTTTATTTGAATCTGGCCAGCAAGAAACATATTTATAGAGGGTGTCGTTTCAGATGCTGGACTCTCACCTGGTGTGTAGCCTTTGCGGTCGATCTTTGCTGTCACTGACACTTGTCCAAAGTTGCGATACCATGCCCGGGCCATCTTATCCCTCGTTCCAGCCTGTGGCGCCTGAGGAATGATGAGACCCAATGAGCAAGTGCCTCCGAAACGCCCAGAAAAACAATGGGTGCAAAGAAACATTGATGAACAGTGATGGCTGAGGTGCTCACCAGGAAGGCTGGTGTGTTGATGTCAATGGGCTCAATGACAGTGAACTCCTTCTTGAGCTTCTTGACAGAGGCCCACGGCCTGTGTAGCTTCACTTTGACCCAGTAACGTATGCTGCCATGTTTCCCTTCGAAGGAGGTGACCAGCGTCTCCTCGGGCAGCTGGAAGCTAAATGGATATTCATGTCTGCCAGCAGGAAGGACGGTTACATCACCGTTATCTGAGGGGGAGAGGAAATAAAAAAGAAAAACACATTCAGCAATTTGCATTCTAGGACAACAGGACTTCAACCCCTTGATGACCAGCCTCTTCTTGTTGCTGCCAGGTTAATGTCAAGACACAGAGCAATAAGTAATAAAGAAATTCAGCGCAACGAAATCAAGTTTCTTAATCTGTGCTTATCTGATTCTGTGTAAGGAAATACATACAGCACAAGAAAGGAAGCAAATGCCTGGAGGTAAAGTTCAGATAAAACTTTTCTGCACAAAGGAGGCAAACTTTCTTTTTAAAGACTGCTATTCTTTGGAAATCGATATAAATCAAGTCGACGGTGGAGTATGAATAGATCATTCAAGCATGACTTTTGCTGAAAGAGAAATCTCTCTGTCTTTCTCTGCAATCACATGGCCTCTCTGTGCTTGCTCAGAGGGGCGGTTCTTGCTCCATTGTGCTGAGCGAGAACATGTTTTTCCTCAAGCTATATTGCAGCCCGTCTCAACTGCTCTGTTTTTTTTCTCCCTCTCTTGCTGCTCAGGTCCAGAAACACGTGTTTGCGTTTAACAGACTCAAGTGTGTTTTCGTCCCTTTGTGAACGGCAAGCTCCAGTTTGATTCAGATAACAATACTGTCACCGTCAAATCCTCTTAATGGGTCAAGTTGGGAACTTTTATTTCCTCGAGGAACACCTCCAAAACTTATTCACACACCACAGACTAAACTAACACACATTATATTGTGTGTATTTAAATAATTTTTTCATGCATATTGTCAAAAAAGACCAACGAAGCAGGAAAAACACCATAAAAATGGACAGAGCCCTGGCTGTGCGTTTCCTGTGTGCACTGCACACCAAAACAACCCAGCGCCCAATGAATGAAGACAGAAGCCAGAGGCTTGGTCTCAAGTGTCGCTGGAGAAAAACAACTCAGGATTTTCTTTGACTGAGGAAAAGTCTGATATCAGGACTTTTCCTTTCAACAGATATTTCACAGCTGCTGGAGCCAGGTTTAGGTTTCTTCCTGTACAGTGAGGTTTTTTAAATACTTGCATATCAAGGAGTGATCGACAGCTAAACTTCTCAAATGGCAGAAGGAAATAACAAAGAGAACCAAAGCAAAAGGGGTCACATCAATAAATGTCAGGATGTGGGACATTTTTTTCTGAATTCTTCAAGGAAGTTTTCAACTAGAAAATAAACATCCCTTCAAATAACTAATAAAACCAGCATGTTTCACTTCGGTTTCTTTCACTAACTTTATACAGAAGATTATAAATCATCTCATAAACAACCTCTTATTTGGCATGAAGCCCAAAAACAAGTTTAACTACCACAATAAACCATGAAAAACACAAGATCCCCAGCAACCAGACAACTGGCCAGTGTCCCCAGTCAAATCAAACACTCCCAGTACTGTTCCACTGGCTCTAACGAGAGAACTTGTTTTTGTGTGTCCCCTCCATGCAGAGGATGCCCCCTGTCCCGTCACCGTGGACTGACCTGCCTGCAGCAGCACCTCCCTGCGGTTCAGGTACTCCACCTCGTCGCTGTAGTTCTGCGTGTAGGCGGTGCTGGAGCCCGCGGACCGGGACTCGGTCCAGTGCACTTTGGCGAAGCCCTCGGCGTGGAGCTTCAGGGAGTCCAGCCTGCTCTCTCCGCTGAGCTCCAGCACCACCCGGCCCGACACCACGTTCCCACTGCTGAACACCGGGGGACAGTCCAGCTCCGGGGAGTCGAACACGATGTCCAACTTTTTCAACTTGTCGAAAATCATTCTTGTTTTGTTGTTTTTATTTGCAGGAGAAGTTCTTCTTCACCTCTTCTTCCTCAGTGCGTTAAAGTGTCCAGATGTGTTCGCTTCTCCTGTTAAAGCTCGAAGTATTCTGATCCGTAAGGTCCGCAGCCCTATTTGTAACCTCCAGAGGTGGGCGGGGCTTCGTGCACTTATTATGTAAGGCCTCAGGAGAGGTTTGAAGGCTGGGCGGTGCCGCGTTCAGGCGCTCTGCTGGGGCACGGAATCTTCATAGTTTATCAGAAATGGCTTGGTACAAACATTTTATACCTTGAATTTGTATCCCTGTCTCGATCACAAATCAATCAAAAGTTGCCATCACAGCCTTCGTGGGCCATTTAGGGTTTCGGTATCTTGCCCGAGGACACACCGGCACGCATCCGTAGGGAGAGTGGGATTGAACCGTCAACCATCTGGTTAATTGAAACTACTCCTAGTTTGTGTTGTTTTTTTATGGTATATTGGTGTATTTATATTTAAAGAATCATTAAAGAAAGTACAAACAACTTCAATCCATCCACTTGCCTTCATTTACAAATCAAACTTTGATTATCACCTTTACAGGTAACCCTCCTGGTGTAGGAAGAGACAGCAATTACAGGAACCCCAGAACATGTCTCAACATATGCCATGAGCAAAACCCCCTGATGATGCCAAAACAAAAAGCGAAACCATAATAAAAAATGAAACTAAAAGCACCTAGTCACATCTCCCGTGACTCCTTATCAGCTGTTAATGGCATTGAGACAACTTAAACATGGAAAATCCCCACTTCCTTAACACATATTCATTGTCTGAGCTGAGCCACTTGGGTGTAGCTCTTCTCACAGTGCCCATATCTCCAGACTGAGTGTGAACGCAGCATAATAAACATGCATACTGGGTGTGGAGGGAGCGGAGAAGAAAACAGGCAGGGCTGATGATGATTGATGGTTACAGGTTCCTAGAAGAAAACAGACCAACTGAGCAGGCCTCAGTCTGGCAGAGGTCCTCCCTGCACAGCCCAGAGGAAAATAGTTTTACTCTGGACCAAAGCTGTTTACTCCAAGTCTTGTGCATTGCTTTGAGTCTGCTGTTACACCGCCTGGGCTGCTGCACACATGGAAAAAAAACACAGCTATGCACAAAAGCATTGCAATGGATGTCACCGGATCCCCTGCTGAAAAACAACTACACTATCTTCAGAAATAAAGGGATACGAAACTGGCTGCACAGAAATAAAAGCCCCTATTCAAAGTAAACGTTTACAACTGGATCATATGCGTGAAACATTGCTCCCATGCAGTCTTTTCAAAACCTTGAACTAACTTCTAACACTTCCTCACTCTTTGGTAATCTGTAAACTAGACACTCATCTCTAAGTTGAGTCTCTCTCTTCATTTGAGTCAAACGCGTCCATGCTCAAATCAAGTCTGGTCTGAGAACAACAAAGTTGTTTACTCCTTTGTTCCCAGGGATGAGGGGTTAGCTATGCCACCAGCTGGCAGTGTGGCGGCAGTGTTGCACAGCTGCAGGAAAACCAGGATGCTGTTACAGCACATGTGTGTGTGAATGTGGGGCAAAGTTGAAAAAAGACAATTAGATGAAGCTCACTGGATATCACATACTAGAGCCTCCCCTTACTGTATATAATAGCACATGCATGTCTGCGTATAATAGCCGAAAGTGCAAAGTTTTTCTATTGAAAATATATTAAAGCTGGCCTGGGGTAAAAATAAAGCTCTGCACGCCACCTGGTGGTGACTGGGAGCAACAGCTGACCCTTGCCGAGGCCCCCTGGTCTCTGATAAGACGGGGACCATGCGGTGCCCTGCGCTGAACGATGGGCCTGATAAATGCCCCCCTGCTGTGCCACTGCCATGATCAAACTAATCATGGCTGAAAACATGTTAGCCGCTGCTGTAGACTGAAGTAAACACCAGAGGAGCTGCAAAGTACACAATGTTGTAAAACAAATATTAACCCACTTTGAAGAAGATTGCACAGTGATCGGACAAGTTGTGATGTGGAAAACAATAATTCATTTACAGTAAAAGAAATTGCGCCACAACATTGTGAAATGAAGGAGGAGGTTCAGAGCCTGAGGGGAGCCCTGTGTTGTTTTCATGGTTGCCGCAGCAACACAGGCTGCTTTTTTTAAATGTAAATGTGTGATTTTTAGTGCACATATCATCATGTGATGCTTTATTAAAGGGTTGTAGACATAGATATGGATCTAATACCACATTATGTGTGTGACTTTACACAGAGATCATCCTGTAGATTCATGCTGCACAACATCAGGAGAATACGTCCCCTTCTCACTCAGAAGGCGGTGCAGGTTCTGGTCCGGTCCCTTGTCATCTCACGCCTAGACTATTGTAACTTCCCTCCTGGCAGGTCTACCTGCTACCGCCATCCGACCTCTGCAGCTCATCCAGAATGCAGCAGCTCAACTGGTCTTTAACCTAAATTCACTCACACTACTCCGCTCCATTCTTGTTGTTCTGGGTTTGTACCCTCATGGTTGAATGCACTTATTGTAAGTCGCTTTAGGATAAAAGCATCAGCTAAATGAAATGTAATGTAAAGATCATGATATTTATTTACAATATATGATGATAGTAATAAAATGTTCATCACTAGTAATTTGTCAAACAAAAATACCAAGATTTTCCCTTTTATGCATTTTTATTCAATTTATGTGGTTACTTTTCTGAATCTCATGTTATCCTTACATTAGACAGACAACACTAAGTTGACAGTGTGAAAAAAAAGATTTTAACTGATGGTAACTGGTAATTGTCTGGGAAAGTTTTCAGTATTTTAAAACCTGAACAATCGTTAGAAAATGATGGATAGTTAATAAATGAAATACTTGTGGACTTAAGTAGAGCATGTAAGTTAATGGGTGATGTGTTACTGCAGTCTCACTGTATGATTTAGTCTAAATATTGAAAAGCTCCCCCGTGCACCTGTAAATGACCAGGAAACAATAAACTGTTCCAAAGGACATTTGAGATTTTACTTCTTTGAAATTAGTTTGGCTGCATGTAATTCTGCAAAAGCAACAACAAAATTCAGAGTCTGTCCATCTGTTGTTCATTCATATTTACCAGTCTGACCCGACTGAAGAAACAAACTCAATGTACCGTTTACAGAGCATCTAATCAAATATTAACCACTATCTTCAATTTGTTTACTCAGCCACTATGGCCAATATTCTCTGCCTCTGTTTCGAAGCTGCCTGCTGTCTGGGAATAACACACTTTACAGGGCTACACCCTAAACACAGCACAAAGTAAGAACTAGTGGTAATTTGGTTTGATTGCAGGAATCATGTTATCTGGCAAACACATCTGCATGAGCCAGGGTTGACTTCTCTCCCGTGTGTCCATGCAACACATTAGGACCAGCTGGCTTCATTTTGAAAACTGCAGCAACTACAAGACACTGAATCTACCGGCTGGCACACGACAGAGCACATCAGCAGTTTTACTCTACACAGAGAACACCTAGAATACCGTACAGAAATCTGGGAGAGATCACAAGAAAGTACGGGAATGACAACAATATCAGCATACGAATGTCCCTCCTTATAAAGAAGCGACAGGGCTCTTCTGCATTTTTAAATAGCCATGTTTATTTCTAGTCTACAGAGTCAACATTACGCGTTCAGAGGACTTAACCCCTCTGCAGCTTTCACCACTGACCTCGGATCAGATGCTGCCTCTTTTTGAAGTAGCTGATCTTGGAGGTGTAGTCGTAATAGACGGAGTTCATGCAAATGTTCTCCACCCAGTGCGCAGTGGCCACCCCTCGGCCCAGCAACTTCATGGTGTGCACCCTGGTGTTCCTGCAGAGCTCCAGCACCACGTGGCCCGACACCACCTCCCCGCCAGTGAACGCTACATCGTCAGGACGATCCAGCTCCAGCGTGAAAGACTCAATGGGGTTCAGCATCGTTCCTGGGAGAGATGACGGGAAGACGATCGTGTTAGGATTGTACAGAGCTAGTTTTCAGGTGCTGTAAAAACATAACGCAAAGGGCCACACACTATGTCGTCATTTGTTTATGGCTTCAGTGGACACCAGGGGGCCCAAAACATACTAATGATGCACGTGAATTCCTTTATTTACGTTAAATATTTTGGCCGGGCTGCTCTTAAACGCTGTGCACTTGCCATTGAACCGAAACTTTGCTGAACACATTCTTAAGCTTTTTCCTCGTGGGACCTTTAGGGTGGGGTCGGGTGGCTCTGCTCGGGTGGGCCCCTGACATGTTAGGACCAGCCCTGTCAGTGCATGCTGCAGCTACAAGTGTTTTCTTCTGTTTTATAAATGTTGATTAACATATAATAATAAAATGCTACAGTTTCTCTCACAGTGACTTACAACACACCATGTGCTCACTCACAATATTTACACAAACACATTCAATTCTGATCATGTTGTTGTGATTCCTAAACAAATTAGTTGCGCATTGATACACACATAAGGTCAAATGACAACATCATGTCAATGATACAGTAATCGTGCTCGACTCTTCCGCCGGGAAAAGTAGTTCTGCTGCACCACTTACTGTGGATTGTTTTCTGTGAATATTATAATAATATCGTTGACATCTTTTCACCATGAAGGTGTTTCACGTTCATTTTTATATACGAAAGAGCGCCGGCTTCAGCCAATCAGGACTAAGAACCGGGAATAGGTATTTTTTATTAAACGGCTGTCGTGAGCGTTGAGTTAGTCAAGTCTCTGAACTCACCTGAAGCTGCGAAGTGGATTCACGAAGTTCACTGCGCGAATAAAATCAAACTCCGACGACGTTTAATGGAAACCTGCGCCTTTATAAACGGTGGCGGCTCTAAACCATAGACTGTTGAAAAGAACGTCCCTTTAAAGGTTTAACCGCCCATAAACAAAGCGACTGTGTTACACCAATGGTACAGAACATATGCGAGGCACGTCCGCCCACTTTACAGTAGGAAGAGGAGGAGAAGGAGGAGGACGAGGACGAGGAGGAAGAAGGGTAGTAGGAGGAGGAGGGGGAGGAAGGAGGAGGAAGAGGAGTAAGAAGAGAAGGAGGAGGAAGAGGAGGGAAGAAGAGGAAGGTAAGGAAGAGGAAGAGGAGGAAGGTAAGGAAGAGGAGGAGGAGGAAGGTGGAAGAGGAGGAAGAAGAGAAGAAGGAGGAAGAGGAGGGAAGGGGAGGAAGAATAGGAGGAAGAGGAGGGAAGAGGAGGAAGAATAGGAGGAAGGAGGAAGAAGGGGAAGAAGATGAGGAGGAGGAAGAGGAGGAGGAGGAAGAAGAGAAGGAAGATGTGGAGGAGGAGGAAGACAGGGTGGACAGACCAGCCTGACTGTAGTAAGGCACAATAACAAGGTGATTTCACAGCAGCAACTTTCAAAATGAAGTTTTTATCGTGTACTGGTGGATCTAGATGAGCAGAACCTCATTCAGATAGAAAGACTCATACAATACTCACATATTCTACCACTACTGACAATTACTCCCTTCATGCTCCCTCCGTCTCTATCCATTTTCTCTGATCTCTGAGGTTTCCATGTTTTTTCCCCCTGTTAATAGTTTTATTTTTTGGTGGTTTTTCCTTTCTCTTGGACAGAGGATGTCGCACCATGTTGAGCCTTGAGAGACAATTAGGGAACTGATATCTATGAGTTTGTGAAATTTGGTGCAACTTGTTTGAATCTAAGTGCAGGTGTGTGCTCTACTGCAGGCCATTCTAGTTTATTAGCCTTTACCTAATCCAGGCTACTCCACTGAGATCAGAGAGCTGTTGCACATAAAGGGAGACCTGGCCAAGACGAGCAGCAACACAGTTTCATCAGCAAAAGTAAATATGTCAGCAAAATAAGCTATTGATCTCTCAATTAACTTAATTCATTAATAAATCGGTAAACTCCTGAAAAAGCCTGATAGACTTGACTGCCAATAAGTAAAATAAAACAAGCACTCTCCAGTTTATTCTGGAGATTAAGTCACAACCATGTATTCTGTTTTATTCTATTGCTTTTAACAAGTGCCGCCATTTGATGTGACTTTCTTTAGCCACAATTGTCTTTTGTTTGTTTTGTGTCTGACTCTTGTGTTTTCTTTGGTCTCATTTGTAGATGAATAAAACCTGCCCATCTTGCTCTTGTCCTTCCTGTTTAACTAAAGGATAAACTAGAATGACACTCCACTGAGACATGTAGGCAAATTGCACACACTCATAGATACGAGTCCCCCAAATATGCCAGAATGTTTTCAACAGGATCCTTGATTTATTTCCTGGAAAACTTGTTACAATGTCAAAATAAATAATAATAAAAAAAACATATTAAAACGTCCTATCTTGCAACATGTTAATAGTTTATTCCTTGGCCCATTCCCCAGCCTTCCACTAAGTTTCAAGCAAATCAGCTCAGTAGTTTGTGTAACCCTACCAGCAGATGGGGGGAGGTCATGAAATTAAAGCTGTACACATATGGACTTGAATCTGAACTTTGGTCAGTGAACTTTCCAGCTCGCACCCGGCCTGCTGCTGTCTGACCGGGTTTATGAACTCCACTTGCAGTTTTATTTACATCAGCTCGCCTGCCAACTTTTTTTTTATCAGCAAAACATGCATCTCAGTGTCATGGCTGTGTTATTGCTACAACATAGATTGTTTGTACAAAGTTTTGCAGTCAATCATGCTTGAAAGAGGGAATGAGGACCAGGACAGTGTAAACAGAGTGGAAGTAGGACAGTGGAGCTGAAGGCATGCCCCCCTCACCCCCCCCCCCTGCCCCTGGTCTAAATATGACAGGACATGCTGAAGTTTATTTTTAAACCACCTCCCTTCTAAAGCTGCACTAGCACACTGCTGCAATATTTCACACTCTGATTGCTCCTGTACTGTTCTGGGAATATTATGAGCATTTAACTTAAACATGGAAACCTAATGGTTTATTCTAAGATGGATTTTAAGACTCAGGATCCACATGTGAATAATTTAGAACAACACCAAAGCTCATCTGTAAACTCCAGGAGATCAAGAATGATCTTAAATCATGCACAACCCCAAAAAGTCACGTCCCAACACAGGCTTTGCAGAGGTTAGCGCCCCTTCGACTTTTATATATATATTTCTCACTTACTCATAAAATAATTTTCATTTACATCTAAATTTCCTGCAGCCAGTCCCACGAAAAAGCTAAATTTAACCAAAACTGCACAATAATGAATATTTTATGGCGAGAGAACAATATATTTGAATATAAAATTCACTACTTAGCCTTTGTAGCATTGATTAATGTCTGAACCACAGAGATAAACCACAGAGATACATGTGTAATGTATTGGTGTTTCACTGTGTACTACAATCATAAAGAGGCATTCAAAAGTATGATACTGTGTCTGCTCTTTCTATTGTCTTACTGTGAACACAAAATAACATCTCAGCAGCATTTTCTACAAAATCTGAAATGAAACAAATGAACTTTGGTTTAATATCTTCTGTCAGGAGCAAGAACACAGGAGCCAGTCACTTCATGACAATATGGGAGAGGAAGTGGCTGCAGCCTGGCTGCTGCACGATCAGAGGTTTGAATGTGTAGTCTTCACTGTGGGTGGTGCTGAAGTATGGCTCAGCCAGTGGAAACCTGATGTGACTCTATTTGATTAACAGACAACAAACATTATATCATTATTGTATAAATATTACTGTGAGAAAAGACAAAAATAGACATTATTACCACGATGACAACTATTGCATCTCTGATTACAACTGTTACACAGAGCGGAGAATTTAATATGTTTGAGTTTATTTTGTCATCTCTCACCTGCTGCAGTAACAGACAAGGTGTCTGTTTACAGGCCCTCAGAGGGAGAAAGTCAGCCTGGGTGGTGCTGACATTTGGCACAGGCTCTACCAAACAGATTACACACATTCAATATCTACATGTACCTCCCTGTATACACACAACAGGACTAGTCATACAATCCATCACCTGGCCCAGTAAGTATGTTGCTCCGGAGCTGGACGGCTGGCCGGGCCGGCTCTACCTCCTTTCTGCCGTAGTGATGCTTTGCTGTGGTTGTGTAGTACAGGCCTGATGTAAGCGCAGGGCTGAACTGTACGTTGCTTTTGGTCATCAGGTCAGACCCATGCACGTACACTGGAGGCTGTGGAGGGGTCGGCTTGAAAGAGTAACACAGTCCGCAAGATCAAAAATCACTTATATGGTTTCCTGCCGTACCACTGACTGTATATAAAGAAGGACGATGGAAGAGGGCTCCCCAAAAGTGAAGCCAAAGCGTCTTGGTAGACCCCTGGTGGCTGACTGCAGTATAGGTCATAATCGCTCCTCTTCCATGTTAGAAAATGGGACATGGGACAAACTACAAATTCAATATACACATCAAAGATTGTTTCTGTCATTGTAGGTAGTTCTTTTTGCTCATTTTCTCCTCATTGATGGGACCTTGATACCATGGCTGCATCCCAGATTACTACTGGGCAGACAAAATGATATCGGCACAAGATGGCATCATATATATACGGGATATATGGCTTCATTTCTGATAGGGGGAGGGAGTAAATGCATCCTCCATCTTTACATACAGTCTATGTGGCACACCAACTAAAAATCTAAAGAGAAAAATGTCCACTTTATGATGATTTATACATTATTTACCAGCACAAAAACAAATAAAACAGATAAATCTGTTGTCTCACATCAGAGAAGGAGACTCTGTTAGTGGTGAGCGACATTCTCTCTCTGTTGCGACTCGTATCAGTGTCTCCGCTGGGTAAGGAACTGGAGGTTTTGTTTCTCCTTGTCAGCACAACTGGATCGCCTGAGAAAATAAAAGAGTATTTTTAAACTATAATACTGTCTTGGTCTGATTGGTTGTAAATACAAGCAAGAGATAAGGAAATAAAAACATGTGCATTATACAGTGACACACAGCAATCAAGGTCATTCAGGTGAAACCCTGCAAGAAACTGTACGTTTTTCTAAGGGGGAACACAAGTGTCAAATGGACTATAAATAAATGTGTCAGCTCAATACAGTTTCCTCAAATATAAGCAGTGCAAAAGAAACATGAGGTAATTTGTGTAATGATGATTTTACAGTCCCGGAGCAGCTATTTATTTTATTCATGGCTCGACAAATTAATCTTCACCATGGGACATTAAGCATCAAAGCTGCACTTTTAGTAAGAGCTGCAGAAAACACTCACCCAGATTGTGACAACAATGAGTTTCTTTGGAAGTGGAGAACCAAGGGTTCTTTGAGAAATTTCCAAGGTTGAGCTTCAAACGTTCTTTGACCACTCGTGGCCTGTATCAAAAACACAGATAGGGCTTTTATTACATTTGCAAGGGGATAAATTCAACACCTGATTTTAGGCTACTTTACAATTTAAGTTATTGAAGCCTTTGAATGACTAAACCGAGACAGATCCACAACCAGAGACACCAAGCCTTGCATGCTTTTTTTTTTTAAAAGAAAACTGAGTCGCGTGGTTGGAGTTTTATCAGCGGAGCAGAAAAGCTGCAGACCTGCAGGCTGTGGGCCAGCTGAATGACGCACTGTGGGTTGTTTCTCTCTCCACAGTCGTCACAGGGACACCGATAATCACTGAGGAGGAGTGCTGAAGAAAGACGTGACAAAAACAGTGGCTGTCACAGTCTTGTGCTGATAACACTAATTGGCACTCTAGTGTCGACTCAAAGCTGACAGTGCAGGTGCTCCGGGTCAAAGTGTATCTTCATAATGAGATTCTGTGGAACAGTGGTTAAACACTTTCAAACCCTTAGGTTTCATTTGTTTTTTGTTTTTTAAACCTTTTATCAAACCAGTTTAAGAATGTTCCCTAAATGTACCATGACTGAACCAGTAGAAGTATAAATTATTTGGGATAAAAGGTTCTATGTACTTTCTCAGGAATATAAGTAAAACACTGCTTTAGACAATCAGACCTTTTACTTTTACTTTTACTTTTAGTATGTAAAGCATACTCAATTACAAGTAAATGTAAAAGTACAAAATTATGAATTGCTTAATATAGCATATAAATAATATGTATAACTATCAAAAATAAAAGTACTTAATACTCACGAGACAGGTCATCAGGCAATGGTCTCCTCACAACACCTAGAATTAACTAAATCAATGTTGCTTTCAGTGGACCCACCCACTTTTTCTAAGCTTTTAATGAGCCTGTGGTTAAAGAGGGAAAGAGAATCACTGAATCCACTTTTTGTCACTTCTTTTTTAATAGGTGGCATTTCAGTGTTAAAGACATCTTTGGTGATGTCATCATCCCTATTTCAAATACTGTTGGTTTTTATACCTATGAACATTTATGACGTATCATAGGTTGAGCATATTTGAATGTAAAATCTTAATAGTCAAAGTAAGTAAGTCAAAAGAATGAACATGGAAACGCTGAAGTTAAGTAATGCCCTTACACTTGGTGCATCTCTTGAGTAAATGTACGTTGTTGCTGTTCAACACTGCTTAGTACCTTTGGACTCTTGGTACAATATTTAGGGATTAGAGTTATCTGTGTTTGATTGAGATAATCAGCCATGTGGTGTTCAGGTTCACTTATCACGATGCCTCACGGTCAAAAGTTGCTGCTGCTGTTACCTGGTCCACAGGTTGAGCAGCTCTGCTCCAGGCTCCCTGGAAGGTGTCGTTGTAATGTGAGACAAAGCTGCGATGGCGCTCATCCCCTTTTATTGTGGGGAAGCCGTCTTCAAGAAGCACATCATTCTTACATTGAAAAATGTTATGGGACAATTGTTTCTCCAGGATACACAGCCTCACTCAGATTCCTTCACTGTTATTTATTACAAGTCAATAATGTTTAGGTTTGAATGTTTAACAACTTCTTAAGGGTTAAGTCCTAACCAAATGAATGAATGTTCACATCAATCAAACATAATCCATAAAATAAGTTTATTGTTTTACTGAGAAACTACAGTGAAAGAATGAAATTAAAGTCACTCACCCAGATGTTTTGCAGTGGCTTTTACAATAGAGGGACTGTGGTGTGGAGTGAAAGTGGATCTGTTGGTGCTTTCTGGAAGTTTTTCCATGTGCTGGTTATTCTTGACGGCCTGTGTTGGTCTGATGGATGGGGGAGGGACCTGGAAGGGCCAAGCCTGAAACTTCTGGGAGTAGGTGGTGAGGAAAGCAGCTTCCTCTGGGTCTGTTTGCATCTCGAAGTTGGTGCGAAGCCCTGGTCATTTGTGGTGTGCGGGTCATCTGTGGCAATGGGTGACACTGGTAGGAAGCCATCGCCTCTGTCACATACTCCTTGATGTGCCTCAAGTCCTTGTGGTCCACCTGGGCTGGAGTGGGCTTACGAACATGTTCTGCTCTTGTGGAAGACCAAGGCTGGAAGTCATCCTGAAACTGAGTTGAATTTGCATGTGAATGGTCCGACATGTTGGTCGGCAGGAGGAACTCAACAGGACGGGCTGGACTCTGTGTTTTCACCACCGCTGTCATGTTTGATTCCACCGGTGTCTTCCTTTGTCTGAAGCACAGTGCCTCACCATGGAAACCTCTGTGCTGTGATGATATTGATACTGTCGCTGCTTGTGCAGAGAAACAAATGCATGGTGTCCTGTTACTATGCCAAATCCAGTGAGTGGACACACAGGGATGTGTGTCTGTAAAACTCATCATCTTAGGTGCACACAAAGCAGAATGTGACTACAGTGTGGCTTCCACTGAGCTCACTGAGAGCTGTGAGAGAGTCACACTGCTCTCTGTCGCCCTCCTTGGTCTATTTGTGGAATAAAATTGTGGTGGAAAAACAGACTGCCGCTTCATGTACTCTATGTGATATACAAAAGTGTGTGGTTCCTCTCATACATTTGCTGTAACGTTCTTTCTCATGCAGCAGTACCGTTTGTCTCATATAAATAGATACAAATTATAGATTCAGGTTTTATTAAATGTTCATTTCCTCTTTCAAATAAATGAAACTCAAAGGCACTTTAATTGAGTATGCTATAGGTTAAACTTCCAAATGTAAAAGTACTTATTATACAGAATGGCCCATTTCAAATAATTTGTGGTATATTATTGAATTAGAATCATTAGTGTATTATTTTAATGTTGCAGCTACATGCTGTTTCTAATTTAAATTAATGTATATACTGATATATATATAGATATATATATGAATGTGGTTATATATATATACCTGAAAATGTCCCTTTTATGTATAATAATAGATCATGATTAATTTGTGAAATACCTAAAGAAAACAGTTTATATACAAACAGTAAGTGGTTATGTGCATATATACAATTGTACAGTATACAGTCTGCTTTTATTAATTTATTATTATTGCACAATGTGAGTGCGAAGCTGATATTAATCATAATAATAATAATAATAATGAATTACTGTGGATGTTATTTCCTGGTTGTGAGACTAAATTCAAATTAGATGACATTTAAAGTCGCTACACGTTTACAGATTTACATGTTATTAGATTGTTTTCCAGGTAAAATCCTTTTTCAATAAGAAAGTGAAGAATCAACTATTAAAACGTGTTATGAACATAAAGGAAACTTACAGAAGGGAAGTGACGTGTTTCGGCGCCTCCCAGTTTCCGCTCTCTTTTCGTTGAGGCTCAGCTAGCGGCCGGGTGAGTGCACGTTCTGTTCAGCACATTATGTCGAGTTTCACCGATCTCCGAGTGGTGGAATGTGGTTAAAACAACGTATTGTCCGTCGTGTATCACCGGTAGTCGGGTATCGAAGGTGACTGAGTCGGTTCAGAGGCAGGAAATAGAGAAAACCGACCGACTTGCCACGCTAACGTCACGCATGTGGCGAGGCCCCGCACCGACTCCAGTGTGCGGCTAACAGCTAAGCTAGCATCGTCTCCGCCTTAGCTTTAAACACACAACTTTATTATCAGTATTATCAACTGTTTACGATTTAAAAAAAACAAACAGTGACTCCACATTACTGTTAAATGTCCGCTCAGTGGCCTTTCTGTCGTTACACTCGTTTTAAAGTCGGCTTTCAGAGCTAGCTAGTTAGCTTCTCCACGGGGCTAACGTCACTTGTCTCCTCTTCCAGCCTGCAAACATGCAGATCTTCGTGAAGACGTTGACGGGGAAGACCATCACCCTCGAGGTTGAGCCCAGCGACACTATCGAAAATGTCAAGGCTAAGATCCAGGACAAGGAAGGTGAGTCACGTCGGAGTCTGGGTAGCTCACGTTAACTGGGGAAACTTCCATTTGTCCCACTTTAGCTTCAGATTGACTGTTTTACTGAGCAGCGTCTAGTTAAGAGTTCAATAGGTTTGATAGGAGACAGGAAGCTGGTCCTCTACTCAGGCCATAAAGTTCCCTTGAGGGATTTTGACAGATGCTGTGTTTTTTTTAAAGTAGTCAAGTCTGTTGGCAGGAATAATGTGATATGTCTTTTCAGTGTTGACTGTTGCACGTGTGTTAAATGTGGATGCGTGTTGGTTGATCTGTCCTTTTGATTGTTTGCAGGAATTCCCCCTGATCAGCAGCGTCTGATCTTCGCCGGCAAACAGCTGGAGGATGGACGCACACTGTCAGACTACAACATCCAGAAAGGTAACTAGGACGAGGCCAGATGTGCCCAGTGTGTCTGTTGTCCTAAAACCATTGATTTGTGTCTTACTAAAAAGTAAAGTGTGAATGGGAAAGGAATCAAGTCAATTAACACAGGATTCACCTAGAGGTCTCAAGTTTGGTAGTGTTAATAAATTGTATTATATTTTTGTATTGTGTGTTTAAACATGATTGAAAGTGTAGAGATGGTACTGCATCTTCTTATAGAACTTTACACTGTAAGTGTGTCTGTGAGATGTTGAAGTACAGACAACGTTGTATAAATCTACGTGGATGTGACTGAACTTAAAATGGGCATTAAGGTGTTTTAACTGTCCTCTAGAATCCACTCTGCATCTGGTTCTGCGTCTGCGTGGTGGCATCATCGAGCCTTCACTCAGGCAGCTGGCCCAGAAATACAACTGCGACAAGATGATCTGCCGCAAGTAAGTCCAGTCATGGAGATAGTGTTTGTGTGCAGGGCTGCTGTGATGCACAGTCAAGCCCTTTTAATTTCATTGTCTTGTGGTTAATTTGTCTAAACATGGGCTGTAATTATGAAACGTAACAGTGAGGTTCCGTTGTTGTGACCTTAGATGTTGTCTGATGTTGCAATTGGTGTAAATCTGAACATTCTTTCACACTAAGATGTCTTAAATGTGACTAAAATGGCTAGAAATCAATCACTTATTTTTCTGAGTTTGACTGTTGACTTAAAATGTGCTTCGTGAAGGTTTTCCTTGTAGTTGATCTGACTGCTTCTGTTTGTGTTACAGATGCTATGCCCGTCTGCACCCCCGTGCTGTCAACTGTCGCAAGAAGAAGTGTGGACACACCAACAACCTTCGCCCCAAGAAGAAGCTGAAGTAGACAATTTGGCTGAATTGGCTCTCTATGACAGTTTGTGTTAAAATAAATGTCAGAAAATTATCCTGCTTTGTCTGTATTATTCAGTAGAGGTTTTTTAACACAGAAAGACATGAAGAAAGTTGAGGCTCAATTTGAGTTCAAGTATGCATTAAGGTTGTGGGGCCATGCAGGGTTATTGAACTTCAAGAAAAGTTACCACACTGACTGAATCACGAAGATGCTGATGCAATAATCTCACGTCACTGTTTTCCACACAAAGATTAATCAATTCATCATTCATCATGTTTTTAAGACGCTGGTTAACCAAATGATCTGGTAACTCACTAAACCTGCCTCTTGGAGTTGTCCCTGGTTGACATGAGCAGTTGTCTACTTCCGAATGTGACCCGGCACTGCACTGGTTCATATCACTTTGGAGTGATTTCCAGTTTATTTCCATCTGGTCCTTTAATACAGCACATACTGCTTGTGCCGGCCTGAATTGACAGGTCCATTTGGCAGATAAACACAACGCCATTTGTCCCAACAGTCCCTCAAACAATAGACTATTAAACATTTATAAAGCGGGTAATGGCACAATCTAAATGCAATGTGCTGCACCGTCTCTCCCAACACTAAAATTATGTTTAATCCACGACATTTCCAACATCTGCTGCTGTTTGTCAGCTGCTTCCTGTGCCGCTTACTCTATTTAAACAGCTTTACCTGCCACAGGCCAAATGGATCACTGCCACTGTCGTATAGACGGCAGCTCAAAGCCTGATGAACTGAGTCTGTCCAAGAGGACTGACGGACTGTTTTCATTACCGTCTAAAGAAAATTAAACACCACAATGGAAAATGACACTTAAGAATGCAGAAGCCCTTCCATCACAAAAATAACACAGCATGACTTTGCATGATTGGATTTTCTTTTTTTTATGTTTAAACATAAATTGTACAAATATAAGGAACACATCTCAGTCAGATCCCATACAAACACCCGCTCTCCTCAAATTCAGAAATTCTCGTGGCCTTGTCGACACCAGTTGAGTTTACCAGTACTTCAATGAAACTAAGTGAAGTATTGTGCATCTTAATGAACGGTCAGATGTTGTGGGACACTGAGCAATTAAAGAACAAACTTAAATTTAATAAAGTAGATGAAAGTTCAGCAAAATACAGAAGTGTTTATTCCAGTTAATGTGGATGTAGAATGACGGTGCATCTTTGGTACTGCTGGCAACACAGATTGTAAAGCGCCTTATTCCAGTATATATTTAGTTTTGTGGCCTGTTTGAGCTTTTGATTTCCTTTATTTCCAACCATGTATTCTGTTATGATCCTAATAAGAGGCACAAACCCTTTTGCTATCAAATCCATATTAGAAGTTGCAAGGAGCTATACTTAAGTGTAATGGTTTGTTATTTCTGCCAGAAAGTCATTACGGAGACGAAGTGTAATGTCCCCAGAATCTTGCTCCCAAATAGTCTTAAATATGAGGTGGATTTGTCCTCTCAACTTGTACAGACACTAATACTAAAGACGTAACTAATGTTTTAAGGTTAAAGTAGAACACACCTGATCGTATAGTGTACTGTAAACACTAATGTGGTTTTCCTCTATTTTAACGTATGCATTCATTGATCTTGAAGGAAAAAATCTCATCTCAGGTCAGCGGGAAGTTGAGTCTAGATATGGGGCAGAGAGCGTTTCCTCTTTCTCTTTAAACAGAAACTTCTACTAAGGTATTCACGGTGTGGCTGTGTGGCAACGATACACTGGAATAAGGTGTGAAGCTGAGTGTTACTGACAGTAACTGGTGAGCTGGTGCTGAGGAGCCACTTACGTCTGAATCTTCTCCGTGTTTGATAAATAGCTGATAACCATCAATTCTAATTGTTTAAAGACGTGAGAAAACAGGTGTCATTACCTACACGTTACTTGAATCGACACTGAACAGGCATCTATGCAAAAAACTTTATTGCTGATTCAGTGATATACTTGCATGTAGCAGCTGAGGCCCAAAATGCCAGATAGTGTAGTAACTGTCAAAGTGATGAAGTCTTAAAACCATAAAGTGATCAATGCAGTAACATTAACATTATTACTGCGTTGGGTTTGATGATATGGCTGAGGTGATCATTTGGAACTGCACATAAGAAAATCTCAAAGAAACTGCAAAGGAGTAATAATAAATACACCATCAGTTGAAAATGGGAGAAGCCTTACGATGTGTTAATGGCAGGTCAGTGTAATAATGCCACAACGGCAAATTGATTACATCGACAGATTTAGTCTTCTGACCTGCTTGGATCGCATTCGGACCTGTTTGTCATCATCGTAGAAGCTACTGCACCTCAACTGTACCTACATTACTGTCATGGGAAGAAATCCATAACTCATCAGAGGGTGAGAAGCAAAGATCGATAGTGTGCATCAGAAGTTCACATACAAAGCTTGACGGACAAGTCAATTAAGTACCCAGTCGCTAAAACTACTGCAGTTGTGCTTTTTTTAATTCGAGGTAGCACGCCGCTAAGTAACGTGCGTCACATTACTTGGCAGGTACAGGGGCTTCTGCAGAGCTCATGCAGTGCTCTCTAATGATCTACGCTCTGCCGCTTCACTAAGCCTCAGGGTTATTATTACTATAATGGTAAACTGTAGTGTCGTGAAACACAAAGTACACAAAGTAGATCAAGATTCATTTGTGTGAACACGGACCAAAAATAAAATAAAATAAAACTTGTAAACAACAAAGTAGACAAAATTAAAGTTGGCACAGACATTTTCAAGAGCAGTCTCAGGTTCAACTCATCAGCATCAGGGTGGGAAAAGCCAGCATCAACCTGTCAGAGGCCGGTGGAGAGGACCAATCTACCAGCTGCAGCGTGATGTCCCACCTTGACTGTGAGGAACTCACCGATGGACCTGAATGATGGAGTGAGAGGTGAGAGAGAGAGGCAGTCCTTATGAAACATGAGCCAAAAACAATGGTTCTGCGCTGGCAATCCTCAGAACACAACGGGAGCAGGTTGCTTTTTTGCTTCTCTTGTGTTGATGTTGGTGCAGTGGTCCAGTGCAGGCTGCTGATGGTGAACTGGAACTGACTGTATTCAGGGTCTTTGCCTCCATGTGTCCTTACCACAACCAAACTCCTGCTGGGTGCATCTCCACAGTGTTACAGCCAAAATAAACGTAAGCTTTTTATTGTACAAAAGAGGACGCGTTTCTTGTATATTATCATTTAGTAATTGCCACACTAGCTCTCACTTTTTAAGATTCACCAGTAACATGAGAAATGTTAGATTTATATTATGAGTGAGCCTAATTAGTTTAATGTGAAAATGGGCTTCTGCAAAACTGCACTGAAAAAGGCCTTTATGGGCAGTCGCTGAGGTTTCTATGTGTCCAGAATTATTAAGTATTAATGTTTAGAAGAGGTATAAAATGTAATTGTCCATAAAACTTTATTTTTCAACCATTCAGCAGCTCCTGCTGTTAGTTTGACAGGCCGTTAGTTTTTGATTGTTCCCAAGTCTTGCTCCTCTCGCTTCTTCCTTCGATAAAATAATATGCTTATGGATTTAGAAGCAGATCATAATAGATTTTGTATTAAATAATAATAGATAACACAAAAAAAACAAAGAGCAAGTAGAAAATGCTCTGGCTCCGGTTGGAAATGTCCAAATCCGCCTTTAAAAAGGGGCTTTGTGCAGAACTGTGTATTGCTGTGAAGTCATCACTATAATCACCATAACAACATGAGACCTCTGCTGAAAAGACTTTAAGGCTCTTTCTGCTTCTGCTCTGTACTTTTTACTCTGTTAACCACCAGGTCCGATTTTAACCTTACACATCCGGCTGCTATGAGATCAAAATGAGGAGGGGGGGCGCTGTTCTTCCAGAGCTAATGGACCTCACCTATTTTGAGTGAGTTGTCAGTGACGGTGGAGGATGAAAAAAGAATTTCATGCTCTTCTGGATTGAGGGACTGAAGGACGTGCAGCTGGTGGGAATTATGACATGGAACAACAAGTAGCAGTGGCCAATTAGACCAAACCCCATTATGCTTATGATAATTATTCCAAGGTGAAAGTGACAATGATGCACGGTGCAGATGGATTATTCTGCACCTGTAAGAGGTTTTTGATTTGTGTGTTTTCCTGCACTGATCCTAAAAAACAGATCCATGAAGGTAAACGCCTGTATGTCTCCCTCCTTTGATTCATATTGCTTTGATTCCTCCTCTGCTGTTAAATCAGTGAAACACAAATCAAGGCCACATGAAGGAGACGGGCTCTGACTGTGGAGATGCAGCCCAACCGCCCAACTGAGGCTACTTGTCAACCAGTTTCTCTAGGCTCTGTCTCAGGTCCTTCAGGTCGCAGATTTTGACGTCCAGAGCCTCGATGATGCGTAGGACCTCGACCTCCGCCTGCTCCCGCTCCTCCCGGCTGGAGGCCAGCGTGTTCTCGGCGCTCTGAACCCGATCCTCCAGCTCGGTGTTTCGTCTCTCCAGATCCTGCAGACACATTGAAGGATCCATACAGTTTTATTGCTTTGTGGCATCAGCATGAGCAACATATACTCATTTATGTCTCTATAATGCGTTTTACTGTCAGGCACACCTCTTGAGTGCCAAATGTCAAAATGTCAATATTGATTGTACAATAATTCCTGCTACTTTTGCCAATTCTGTCCATAAATGACAAATAATCTAATAGTGGTGATGTTATAGTATATATATTTTGGTCTGTATGGCTCCTCTATCATAAGTTTAGATGAGCAGCAATTATCAATTGAGAAATTGTACACAAATGTTTCTATGGCTACATGCCTACACTTCTACTGTACATTTAAAGTTCATCATGAACCTTGTACATATGTGTATTGTAACAGGTACTATTCCTTCAAACTGGGACAGAGAGTAACATCCGCTGCAGTGCAACAGCTTTGGAGCACGTAAAAGCAAAGCATCAAACTTAGCAGATACAGTCCAAAGTGAGGAGATCAGCAGGTTTGTCATTTGTTGTGTGAAGTTTCCTTAGAATTGCTTTAGAATTGCTTTAAAGTGCTTAAAAGTGTATATACTGCAAATCTAAATGTGCAATTTCATGTTATTCTCAGGACCAAATGAACCAATGAATAGATTAGGGAATGAGCACAAGGACAACAAAGGTTAAACATGAATATACATTATTCGCCACTGACACTGCTACTAAAAATGACAGAGGACCCAATCAAGCTGATGCAAGATCAGGTTTATCCTCCTGCATTACCATGGTAATTCAATACAATTTGTTTTCTCCTTGAAGCCCTGACTTCACCTGTAGCGACTCTGCAGCGGGTCTGAGCTGCACCGGCTCCGTTACAGTGCAGCTTCAGTGGTCTCTCTTATGAGTAAAGCATCAGTGCTTTGCAAACAGAGGAGACCAGCACAGAGGCCAGACAGCGAAAGTACAAAACTGAAACTTCTTACCCCAAGAAAAAGCTTTAAGTCGATGCATAAACAAACCAGCAGCAGATTGCACAAGTAAAGGACTTAGAAATAAAATGCTCGAAAGGCCTCTTTTTATCTTATTTATCATTTTCTCTGTCCCTTCCTGTAAATAAGCAAATTCCAATTCCTGTCAACCAATCTGATGTAAATATAACTATCATGTTTACTGACAAGTTAACTAACCTAAAATAAAGGATTTGGCCATCGAGGCCGTATGAGCCTCAAATCTGCCTTTTCATGAGTCACATGCTTGGAATGTTTTGAGAGATTGAGAGTGTTTTTCCACATTTTACTCTATTTCTCAGAGAATGTTTCATGGATCTTGATGGAAAAAGAATCACACATGTTTACGGGGGTGATATGTATGAGCGTGTGCAAAATCCTGTGAATTTAAATAAGGGGACAGTTGGGCCTAGCCAGAGGTATTTTCTGTTATCTGTCCCTGCTTGTATTTGTATTTATAATATACAACTCTTTTATTCATTTTGCTATCAGCACTCCCCAGAAGAAGAGATATAGTATCTCGACGGGACGTTTTAGGTTAAATAAAGGATGAATAGATAAATAAGAGACACCAGTAGCAGAACAATGCTGTTGAAAGCAATGGGCCGAGTTAGGAAACGCAAGGAAACATTACTGCTCGTCAGTTACCTGCAGTCTCTGCATGGCATCTTCTCTCTCCCTCTCCAGCTCGCTCACATCTGTTTTCTTGCTCTGTAGATTGTGAATTTCCTGCAAACACAAGTCATTTCAAACCGTTATCACACCACGCCGCCTCCAATTTATACCCACACACACGCAACATCCTGGTTTATCGCAATATTGCAGCACTCGTCTTTTTGTTTCACACCAAAATACTTCAATCCATATACCTGGATGTGGCTCTAAAGGACGCTGAGTCATTAATCATGCACCAGGATGGTGGAGAGATTTGGGACACCTTGATGTTTTTGAGGAAGAGGCGGGTTTTGCCTCCAGGGAAACAAGCCACCGCCACCTCACACAAATCCCACAGCCAAGAGTGGAGGTATAGTTAAAATGATGGGACAGCCATGATTATTTTAATGAGGCGGCAGTTTTCAATGAATATTTCCTTTTTATTTATCCAGGCAAAATGGCTTTTGGCTGATCGTACCCAGCATGCATTCTGATGGACAAGGACTTGGTCCAAACAAAAACTAAATGTACTTTTTCTCCATGAAAATGAATATTAAAGCATGAATAGAAAAGATTACTAATTGAAGATTTGATGTTATTAAAAACCTCTCTTTAGGTCGACCAAAGCAATGAAGCAACAGAAGATAAATGTCACACATTCTTCTTTTTTTCTTTTTTGTCCATATCCACAATGAGTTTTTAAACATTTTACCAATGAATTATCTTCAGGACAAGATATAAACTAAATGATTGAACAGTCTCAATAAAAGCATTAAAGATGAGTTATTGAACACATTTTCAAACTGGCTCTTCTAGCAATACTCACATAATCCTGGCTTTACAAATAAAAGGTTTTTCTCAGTGATTGAATTGTTTTATAAAGGTGAATGAATGTGCTGGTGTAGTTTGTATTGCTCCCCACACGGAGCTTCCTGTGAGGGTGTTAGATTCAGTAGATTTGGACAGTGTGGAGTGTATGGAGCAGACTGGGTGTCTTGCCTGGTCTCTGGCGCTCAGCAGGGCCTCCAGCTCCTCCAGCGAGCGGTTCAGCTCCTCTCTACCAGTCTGAGCGGCAGCAGGATGCCCCAGCTGGGCCTCCAGATCCTCCACCTGGAGTGCACACGCACACAATCACACACAAACACACACACACACATGCACAAGCGAACACACACAAGCGCGCGAGAGAGAGTCAATACACTTAAAAACTAGGAGGGCAATCAGATATAGGCTGATTGGCCACTTTATCACCGTACAACATATACATATATTAAGATCAGATATTTTTGTATTGTTTTTTGCAAAATTCTCACATTAAACTATGGATGATAATAAAATAGTTGATAGTTTTTGACCCCCTTGAAATTCACAACACCATTATCTGGATCTGAAGCAATTTTCACCTGTTCATAGATATCAACACTCTACATGTGCTTGATGTTTTCATAAACAGCTCTGTGTTATATATCTTGGGGATTTCACAGAAGTGATGGTCACACATTGAAGTACTCTGATCCTCTCAATTCATAGTTCATGAGCCTGCAAATAATATTTCAAGTTGGAATGGTCTAATAGGTTTCTGCCTAATCTGTTAATGGACAAAGATGAGAGAGAAAACTCTGCTTGGTGGAGGTGAAAGTGAAAAGAGTCAAATGAAATCCATCTCATTTTAGAGGTTATCAGATGAAGGGACATTGAAAAGGTGAAATAAACGGCAATAAACGCACAGTGTAATTTAGTGAAGTCACAGATTAACACAGAGCACTTCACCTCCAATGAAAACATGGATATCAGCCAAAATAGCATGAGGAGGTTTTTACATAACAGCAGCAATGTACAAATGCAATAATATAATCACTTAGAAATCAACACACACACACACACACACAGTATGTTTGATGATTACTACTGATGGAAAAGAGGGAAACCAAGAGGGTCATAGCCTTCCCGCCCACACGTGCACTCACTCACTCACTCTCACACACACACACAGTCAGAACTAAAAGCCGCATTCAGCATCACTCTGCTGTGCAATCTGCAAATTGTAAAGGACAGTTCCTTGATTAATTTACTCTCTTTGAGTCCTCACAACACACACACACACACACACACACACACACACACACACACACACACACACACACACACACACACACACACACACACACACACACACACACACACACACACACACACACACACACTTTGATGCTTCTAAAGAAAACAGCCTTACTGCCAATGGTCACAGAACTGAAAATAAATTTGCTATATGAACTTGACATGATGGATCACGAGAAATATTTTTCCCGCCCTGGGAGCAAAGAGGCTGAGGAGGACGAGCGGTTCAGCCTTTCAAGTTTTTTACTAGATGCAGTTTAAAGTTTAAACTTCACCGTTTGAGTTTGATCCGCAGCTCTGACCCAAACACGTCTTCAGCTCCCACTCGACTCTGCTTATTGCAAAGGAAAACATTACAATGCTTTATATGTATTTAAAAAAAACTGACGTGGCCCTGACTGCATCAAATAGTTTTGTTAATCAGACACAGGCTCAAGTGATGTTTCATGTGGACAGTTTGAAAAATTGTGGTTCGTTAAATGTAGATTTTGTTTGTATAAATCTCTGTTTTAATCGAGTCCAACCTGTTTATGTCTGAGAGCGGAAAACTGATTAAAAGGTTTACACAGCAAATATTCTGACCTTTCCCTTGATTGGATTGAATCAAATCAAGCCATGCATGTCAGTGTGATTTCCAGATGCTGTATGAAACGTGACATATGATGAAACATGACATGATCTCAGCTGACAGGTGAAGCATGTGTTTGCCAGCTGTCAACAGAATGCGTGTTGACTGTTCATCTTTCACCCAGTTACTTATAAGAATAAATAATATCAAATTCCTCCACTGCAGGCAAAAAAATCCCCAAAACATTTGAAATAATAATAAAATAGATTAGGAATAAGAAAATGTCAATTTGATTATTGGCACCAACACCAACATGGCACCGAGAGTGTGACGAGGGAGCGACCGCCAGCCAACGCCAACCGCTCTCCGTCTGCTTCTATGGTGATTTATCTTCGTCCCGCAACTGGGGCACAGAGGGGGGGGGGGGGGGGGGGGGCAGTATAGGGTGTCCTGTCCCCAGAAAAAAAGAAAAAAAAACATCCCTGCCCCCCCCCAACCCCTCAAACAGCCCTTTGCCAAACCCTTGGGGCCTGCTCTACTTCTCGCCACCTGGTTCACTTTGCTGCAGTGAGACTGTAGCTGTGTGTGCACTGTGTGTGTATCTAAATGGAGGGGGGGTGGGGGTAACCTTCACCTGGACTTGGAGCAAGGGATGAATCTACAAAGAGGACCAGAAATAAAAGGCCAGTTTTCTGTCACTGGTGGTGATAGTTTCCTCAACGTCAAACTGCTGCAGCACTTAACTCTGTCGCATTGTAGAGGGGCCTTGTTAGGTTGGAGCAAGGGCATAATGTACTCTCCCTAAATTAAAGATGAAATGTCTGCGTGCTCGCCCAGCGATTATCATGGGAGCCTGTCAACAGAAATATCCTGTCAAGTGTGTGTGTGTGTGCGCTGTGGTCTGTGTGTGTGCGTCTCTGTGTGTGTCTGTGTGTGTGTGTGTGTGTGTGCGCTGGATGAAAAATGCTTCTGCAGTTTGGGACAGACCAAGTCAGAGTGGGGATTTTACTGTGATACTCAGAGATGCATGAATAAAAAAATAACAATCACCCCCAGTTTCTGTGTATGAGTGGTCAGGGATGTCAGGAAGTGTAAATATAAAGGTGATGGTTCGATGAGAAATCATAGCCCCAGTTAAGTAAATTGCAACTAATTAGCATCTTTCTACATCTATATTTCCTCCAATAAAATTGTAAATAATAATTTTTTTGAAACACTTTTTAGTTTCTTTATTTGCTCAAACTTGATGATTATTGTGCAGCCCTAAAAGAAAGTACTGTGACAAAATATTTTGTTCATTGATTTGTTCATGAAAGATTAGAATTCTTTTGTTCTAATTGCCAAGTTTCATTTTTCTACTTTTTACGTTAAATTATATTTAAAATTTTTGGCAGATTATATCAAACATAAATAGTTTCATGCTGCCATTACATTGCATCACACAGAGTTCTTTTGTTAACACCGTCGTCACCTGGTCTCGCAGGCGATCCGTCTCCTCCTGGTATTCAGCCAGCTGTTTCTTCCACTGCTCCACGCTGCTGTTGGCTTCCTGCAGCGCCTCCACCAGTTTGGCGTTACTGTCCTGCAGGGTGAAGAGCTCAGCCTCCAGGTTTATCTCACACATGGACCTGAGGAGAAGCCACAAGAGGTTGGTTTCCATTTGAAGCTCATAATATTTATTCTGGCCACTGTGGGACAGGGACCTGTAAACACAATACAACACTCACACAACACCTACTATATAAAAGTTGTTACGCTAGACAAAAAGGCATTTGTGGTGCAGGAGGCAGGACATGACGTTTAAATCCCACTGCGGGAAATGATCTGTTTTATTCTTTGCTCATTCAGAGCACCTCCTGAAAGCAGCTACAGTATATAGACACTCGATCTATTTTTACCATCAGAAATACTTATCAGTGTTAAAAGCATGGGTCTGGTTGGATGCTACAGCCGGAGAGAGGCAGAGATAATGAGGTAATGAAGTGAAACATTTATAATGTGTTGCACCAGCTGTTTGGAGAAATGAGATGGGACATTAAATGAATTTCAAAGAGCCTATAAGCTCGTGGATTTCAATAGATCCAGAGATGAGTGAAACTCGAAGATGTCTGACTTGTTTCCTTAATGTCTTTTACCTTTAGATCTATTTTGCACTATTTTTTAAGAGAAAGCAAATGTTTTTTTATGCACGACCGTTTTATTCTTATGTACAAACTGATTTTTATTTGCCACGCACAATCATCCTGTGTGTACAGAATGTACATGCTCAGCATTCCTTTTTTGATTTAACTTTAAATTCTTTATTTGTATTTTATTGTCCTTTTTATATTTCTTTATTGTCTTATCTACCTCATTCTGACCTGCCTGCTGCTGTAACAAGTGAATTTCCCTGATGTGTGGATCAATAAAGTTCTATCTAATCGATCTTTCTTGCTATCGATAAAAGTGTTTTACTACTAATTAGTCCAACATGGCGTCATAAGCTACATTCCAGGGTTGATCATTTTCAGTTTAGGTGTTAAAATTACGATATTCCCCAGTGGAATGTAAAAAACAAGGCGACAGGTGATGTGCCATCTCTATGGCAGTGTGGGGAAGTGAGATCAGCTCCTGTCTGCCAGTAAAGGTCAGGATTCAATGGGGATATTTAATAAACCAGAGAGCTGTCTGGTGAGACGATGGGGTTTAGGAGGCTGAGTCTTTGCCATGACGACCAAACTAACAGCGTGGCAACCATAAAACTACTCATCACAGCAGAGGAGAGAAAAGCCTGGATGGGTTCATAACAATCATAAAATAAAATGGCCTGGATGATACGATGCACAGCACTCAAGGACACGTGAGGGTTGGTTTTTTTTTGTGCTTCAGATGGAAGGTGACTGATCAATAACGACCACGGTAATAACAATAATTATGAGCTGCTAAATTCAGTGGTGGTCAGGCCTGTGGTCACACACACACACACACACACACACACACCCCCCCCATATTATAATGGATCAGGCTCATGTTAGGGGACTGACATCTGATATTTCTGAGTGTGTGAAATTAAGTGCAGCTTGTTTGAATTTAAGTGTTGGGCTTTGGCTTTTGCAATATTATATTATAATATTCCATTTCTTTCCATCCTGGAAGTTGGACCCTTCATCTATTTCTCCCTTTCCAAGGATCCTCCATTTCTCAGACTGAAACTCGATTGTGTATCTCTTTTTTGTTTTCTCATGAAGACAGAGTAAAACTCCCCATGACAGGATGACCTTCATTTGAAAACTTAGATGAGAACCTTACATTTGTACTCATGTGTGAGTTACAGACACAGATCTTTTTCAGTTTCTTTATATTTTCTGCTGTCTGCTCCTTGGAAATGTGCCACTGCTTCTTGTCTGATAGCAGCTTTCCTCACAGAAACCGATCAGCAGCAGTGTGGGCACCGGCTCAGCCATGTGGATGGACAACAGTATGTTCCCTGTGACACTGCCTAACAGTCGCTACCTGTCTATCTCCAAAAACCTGGGAACAGCTTTCAGGGGATTTGGGGAAAAAGTTAAACCACGGGCCAGAGAACAAATATGTATTTTTTTCGACAATCACTTGTATGAAACAATGGAAAAAAAAAACAACGTGATGCTGTTAATTGTGACAATAACAAATGTAGAAGGGAGTGAAGCTCTTTAAATACTTTGCAATTCATTGTCTTCTAACAGTCCCCCCCCCCCGTCCCTGTAACAGAGAACATGAATTTAGCATTTTGAGAGAGTATCAGTCAGAGCTGAACAAAGTGCTTTGGGCATTTACATCTGCTGATGTTGCCAAGATGAGGATCACACACTGGATTCCAACCTTTATCGTTAACTTTCCAAACACCAACATAGAAAATTTCCATTCCACTACTCCCACACACACACACACACACACGCACATGCACACAGAGCTCTCGCTGTTGTTTCATTTTAATATGTATGTGTATGGAGTGCTACTGGTATTATTCTCACGCTGTGTTTGCTTGAAGCCAAATACTCTTCCATAAACATCAGAAGTTCCAGGAGAACATCTCACAGCACGTTGTCTCTCTTTCTCTCGTTCTTATTTTTATTGTTGGATGCATTTTCTTATCTTTTAGATTAGATTTTCTTATCTAAAATACATTTTGCTACTGTTATCTGTTGGCTCCCTTTAATAAGGACCACACAAGGTGGATGTAAGTGAACTCAGAACAATAAAAAGCATCAAGGGGTGATTTTAACTTTATATACTCCTTTCATAATGATGAATGGCAGTAGGACTTCATGATCCTACCATACGAACATAAATATTTTTTAATTTATATTGATTCATATATTGAAATCACATAATCAAATGCCTACAGGCTTTAGACTGTGTCTCTGTAGCTCTATTATCTGTGGATATATCTTGAAAATGTGTATTTCAGAATGTATTTTTGTTGAGATTGACCCAAACTGCTCCAAAACTTATCTGGAGATAATATTCCCACCAAGTTCAGTGAAAATCCGTCCATGCGTTATTGACTTATTTTGAACTGACTGTGACTTTAAGTGCTGTTAACAATGAGATTCTTTTAGAGGCCGACCACACGTTCGAAAACTCTGCATCGCTGATCATTGATTATAAATGAAAAGGCTGATGAAAACTGCTTGATATTCTCACAAACTGAGAACTAAACAGAAAAAGTTTGAATTAAATGTAAAGGTGTTTTTACCCTTGAATTCCAGAGGGGTTTATCGTGGCTCGTCTTAAAGTTATGTAGGTGGCTAAGCTTTCTTTTCTCCAAACAATACAAGGTGCAAGGTGTAAACGTCTTGTGCAACGTCAAAATCATCAGTTACCCTTCAGACAGCATCTTCTTGACTCTCTCCTTCTCTGCCGTCAGCTCCACTTCGGCGCTCTTACTGCGAAACAGCTTCTCCTCGCCCGGCCCATTAACGGTCAGCAGCGGCGGCGAATGTCGCTCCTCCGACAACTCCTAGATCAACAGCAGAGGAATCAACAGGATAATAAATAAAAGGGCCCCTTAGAAACCAATGAAAATGAAAAGAGAGCTGAGATTAATCCATTAATCGATTCAGTTGATTGAATTTTATCAGCAACTATTTTCATCATCAAATTATTGTCTTGAGTTGGATTTGAAGTTTTTCACTGTGATACATGAGTAAAATAAATCTCCTTGAGTCACCTGACAACAATACAACCACTTTTTAGAGCAAGTGTCTAATCAATTAATCAAGAATGTAAGTATGTCAATTTTTAGTAATAAAAGAAAAGGCTTGATACACCAGCATCTTTATTTTAGAAAAGTTTAGGATTATCCTGTAAATCATTATGAGGAGTCCTTTAACATCTATCTGATTAGAGAACAAGATTGTGATATGGTTTTGTTTGCACCTATTCTACATTATATCATAAAGAGTGAAAGTTCTATGTGAAGTTAAACTCTCCAATGTGCCAATTTGTATATATATCCAAACATTGCTGACTGTATATGTAACAAAATTGAGCAGATATTCGATTTGGGCTCAGAGGTCCCGGCCTCTCGGGCTGTTGACGGACCCGTCAGCGTCTCTGCTGTGAATTCAGACCTGTCATCAGAACAAAATGGACACGACACAGCAGCATGACAGGACCGGGGCCCTTGTCAGCGCTCAACACTTTCCCATCTGGGCGAACAGGATCCATGTCAAGCGAGCAGCCGTGTGTGGAGCCCAGCTGCCTTCTTCTCAAACACAGATCTGATTCAACAGATGACTGAGCAGCTCCCGCTCGTTCAAAAAGGTTCATCTGGAGTTTGGGCACGTGGCAGTGAAACTGTTTATCATAGCTGTATTGTAACATACTTATTATCTTAGGATAAAATAATTAAGATCATTTCTTGTTGAGATTATTATGTTTTTGTATGTACTTTTCATGATATCTTTACCGTGACCATAACCTGCTGTTCTTAACAAGTTCCTAACAAAACATTAAATTGATGACAGGACAGGACTACCACAAAACCTGTTGGAAGGATGTGGTAGGAGTCAGGAAAGAGCCCTTTAGCTTTTGGAGGTTTGTGCTCTACTGAGATTCTGTCATTCTAGTTAATACTAAAACTTCATACTTGCTTGATTTCCCCCGAGAAAAATAAATGTTATTGTGTCGAGACTGGAGCGACAACAGTTCATGTAGAACAATAACATACAGAGGATTTAAAAAGAATGAACGAACTCACTCATTACACAACTGATCTGTAGTTGGAAAATTTAATGGATCTGCAGAATGTTCTCCTCTCTCTTAGTTAGTACACTTCAACATACATATACATATATATATATATATATATATATATATATATATATATATATATATATATATATATATACATACATACATATATATATATATATACACACTGTATATTATATTGTTTCTGTGCAACACAAGATCAGAAGCTTGTACTTTTTAACTGAGGTCATGAGAAGTATCCTCGGCTATAAAATGAAGGTTAAATAAACTGAATGGTGATACTGCATGAGTGGAACAATTCCTCTTCCTCTAGTGTCATAAAGAGACTTTGAATGTGACATTGCAGAATGCAGATGGCTCGACTCCAGCCCCGAAACTGTCAAGTCTAACCAATGTGCTTTGATACTTTCCCTCCCTGCTGCCCAGAAATGAGTTTGAGCTTCCTATCACACAGTTTTCTGAACCATTTTCTTCAGTTTGAGGCTGTGTGTGTGTGGGTGTGGGTGTGTGTGTGTGTGTGTGTGTGTGCGCGCGCGCGCTGCAACCTCCCTTTTTAAAAGCGTGCAGATGAATTAACTCAGGCACATTTCGGCCCCCCCGTTGCCTTCTGTGTTTGTCTTCCTGCATAGAAACCTGAGCTTGTCAACGGGCGAGTGCCTCAGTGAAGCACTACCGCCCTGCACTTACTGCAGAAAAAAAAGCCGCCTGTATTATTAATTTAAGTTTGCCTGGCTGTATCCCACTCGCTCCCCTGAGGACGCCAGTTAATTATCTGCACCTCATCAGCTCTTACTGTCCCTCCACGTGCACATGTCAATAAAACATGCAGCGGACGCCGCGATGTGGATGAGAACAGTGTCCAGGAGAAGGAAGCGGAGAGTATAGCGAGAATCAAAGCCAAGGCAACTCCAGTCCAGGCCCCGAGCCGACGGATCGGCTCAGCCTATCCCTGAATAATTCATACTGCGGGTCATGTTTAAGTCATAAATGGGATTACAAATTTACAGCAGTTATTTTTTTCTGCATGTTGTTCACTAACTGGCTGAGTAGAAACAAGACAGAGACATTAAGAGCACAAACATGCAAGCGACCATCTACTAATTAAGAGTTTACAAGAAGAATTTTACATTTTTTAAAAGGACATTTAAGTGTATTTTTTTCTGCTCTCTGAATATTTACTGACATCAAATTGAGTAAAGGAACTATCCACAATCTTTGCATCTCAGAGAAAACGTACAGATTGAATCACATTCACAGTTGTGATGCTGGTGTCGGTAACAAAGCTCTTTTTTCTCAGGCGCAAAACACCAACTGTGTTCTGAAGCTAAATTTGTTCTGAAGTCAAATTTGATCAGACTCCAGATGAATTATTAAGCGTGATAGTCCGTGCAATACTACGTCGGAAGATCTTTGTCGTCTTTGTGTTGTGTTTTTTGGGGGGTTGTGGGATGCAGGAGTGTGTTTTCACGCACCTGGGAGAGCTGAGAGACGAATGACGTGTCCCATGATGCATCAGGAGAACAGAGAAGGAAGGGGATATGAGGAGAGAAAGCAAAAACAGTCATTAGATAATTAAAGCCACGCATTAAGCACTTTTATTATAATCACATACTGATCCGTCCTGTTCCCAGCTCATCAAAGCTTCACTGTTTTCAACATTCAAGCTTCGTCTCTGGTTTGTTTTGAGTTGAGAGAGGAAGAGGAGGGTAACCAGCAGGAGCAGCGAAGGCTAAACAGACGATGAAAACAAACTGGATCCACAAAAGGAAGAGGAGATCAGAGTCCCACCCACACTGTTTGAGTGGCAGGCGATATCCCTTGGAAACGCTGTAACTTAGCCAAAAAAAGACGAATGTGGAACAAAGACAGAGGTGGAATAAATTGAAACATAAGAACACCTCAATACAACCTGCTAAATAAATGTGCATATAGAGAAGCAGAAACCTCATAAAAGATGTCCGGGGCCCTGGGAGGAGGCCAAAGATTGTAATCGATGGGATCCCTCAGATATGTAAAATATTAAGCAGCTTCTCTGAGAGCTTTCATCAGGACGTCTCTGCACCACTGTTCATCTGGGCTACATCCACACTGGTTTACTTATTTATCTGAGCTTCAGTCCATTTGATCCCAAAAGCTCCTGTTTCTACACTCAAGTGTTTCCAGACCACAAACCGGATTTACTTATTCATGTCTAAACGCATCAGAGATACTGTACATGCTTAAAGGCTTCTCTTGCAGCACCTGTACTCCACCATTAGAAAGCACACACACACACACACACACACACACACACACACACACACACACACACACACACACACACACACACACACACACACACAAACCTGAAACCATGTCTTCACCTACATATTTAATGATTTATGTTATGGGGATTTGCTTTTTGTCCCCATAAGGAAGACAGGTCCCCATAATGTGACGGTGTAAACAGATGTAGGTCCCCACAACACAAGTAATACCTGAACACACACACACACACACACACACACACACACACACACACACACACACACACACACACACACACACACACACACACACACACACACACACACACACACACACACACACACACACACACACACACACACACTAAACTGTTGGAACACAACGGCAATGACCCGGTAAGTAGCAAAGTAAAACTTTTATTTATCCCAATAGTTCAATATTTTTTATGACTATGTATCATCTTTAATCTTGAGGATCATTATTAACTCCACCAAGGAGGTTCTGTTTTCACTGTGTGTTTGTTTGTTAGTCGGCAGGATTACACAACGACATACTGGACGGATTACCATGAAACTTGGTGGAAGGATGCAGTGTGTATCAGGGAAGAACCCGTTCCATTTTGGTGTTGATCCAGATCTGGGGGAGGGATCCAGGAACATTTCCCCCCACTCTCTTTAACATAGTGAGAGGGTGTTTTTC